>CM034154.1:203576052-204028487 GCA_019776745.2 Taxus chinensis
ATTTTTATATACAGGAGGTAGTTTGCCGTTTCTTTCATTCATTTTATAATTTGATTTGCGTTTGTACACAATGAAGTATTTTGAAGAAAATGGTTCTTTAACCATAACGAGATGTTTAAATCACATTCAAGGAAAATCAATTCACTTAAAAACCGGGATAAAAACTTACGAGATCACACTTCCCAAGGGCAAGTGTCAGTATTATTTTCACTATGGTTATGCTCCATCAGTTAATTTAAGGGATTTGAAGGCTCTAAACATAGCAACATACTTCCTTATTTTTTTGTTTCTAGATTAGGTTTCTTGAGTATCATTTTACATCTAACTTAAGAGGTTTTTTTTCTCCCCAACTAGGTTCATATACCTTTTATAATGAATTTAATAACATATTTTATAATAGGGGAATTTGTATCCTCATGAGACTACTAGTCCATGTCTTAGGGGATTTAACTCTATGAGATGATCACATAGTTTCACATCATACATCCATTGCATAATAGGAAAAGTGGGAGAGAAAGATGGAGTAGTCTATTGTTTAAAGGGTTAAGGTTCACATTAGAGATCACATGTCATGAAATTAGTCCCTCGCTATAAGATGGCCTAAACAAATTATATGAATGATTCAAAATTCACATTTCTCCTAGGACACCCTATTATGGTTACATTCCCACAAACTAATCATAAATTAAAAATTTGTTAAGTTTCACAATTAACTCTTAATGTTGTATCGTATAACCCAAATGATAATTGAGATTGGGTATTGAATTCATTTATGATCCCAACTCTTAAAGGTGACTTTCAAGGTTAGTTGGCAATCTTCCCCACTCAACATGTATGTCGGTTTAAGAGGATTTTAAATCATATTTAAGGTTGGTTTCCCATAGCATTCTACATTAAGAAAAATAACATTCTCCTTACTACACTGTTTCGCACAGAATGTTTCAGCTTTTGGGACAGAGTTGCTTCTATCCTTTCATTCCTTTGAGAAACAAATAAGGGTTAGGGCTAGGAGGAATACCTGTTGAAATTTTGAGAGGGTGTGCGCGTACCGTAGAGAAAGATCAGATCGACTGCGAAGAACTCATTTTTGTCTTGGAAGGACTACCTATAAGTAAGAATACAAGACCACCAGATTTTAATTAGACAATAAATGAGGGAGCTGCCTTAGGCCTAGGAAATATAAAACTTCCTTTCGAAGGTGGTCAGTTCCCCTTTTAAATATGAATTAACACAAATGATAACAAAGAAGCTATTGCAAAATCACGATTTAGGTACCTCGTTACAAAGCAATAGAGAATAAACTATCAATAATAAAACGTCATGTTGTTTGTTTGGTCAATGGTTGTTGATACGTTCAGCTCGAGTTACAGAGATAAACCAGACTGGATCTGAGGTTATTAGGAGACAAATAGGTGAGAGGAAGGTTTTGGGTATAAGTCACAGTGACCGATGCCGGTCACTGGATAACTGACCACGGTTATAGAACCACAGCCGGTGGGGGATAACCGACACCGGTCGGTTCAGTAATCTAGGTGCTTCTGGTTAGAAGTTGGTTTCAGGGTGACTGTGGGGTTTTTAAGACTGGTGGATGGCAGAGGGAAATAGTGAGATGACGGGGAAGATTCAGAGAGTGATAAAATTGTCTTCTGAGCAATACAAGGATGTATGGATGAAGGTTAAGTGCAGGGTGCTGGCAGGTGGTAGATCTAGGAGTGAGCTTATAATTACTATCAATCCATAGGCTCAAGAAATGGTGCTTAGAAACATACAAGACACTACTTACTCGTTCCTGATGAAGATGCAGGTTCAAGGACTGTGATGACGAAGACAGGGCTCAAGTAGGATGATATGACAATCCAAGATGAGCTATCTCCTCTTCTGATGCTCGGATGAGTGTCACTGGGCTCTGGTTATTCAGTTGTAGTCTTGGGATTGATGTCCTTCTCTGCAAACTTCTCTCTTTTCTTCACTTGTCTCTGCTCGGCCAAGCAAATTCCGGATCCTTTCAATGACTTCTCCTTTTCTCGATCAAATGAAAATCTGACCTTTTGTTTTTGGTTGGAAGTTATCATTTACAGGGAACCGATGGCGGTTACATAACCGATGGAGGTCGAGTAGGAACTGGTATCGGTCAGGTCAAAGTGGGCTATTTTTAGTAAAATAGCCAGCTTTCCCTCCTTTTCTCCCGAGGGATTAGTTGCGGGCTTGGTCAAGTCATTATGAGGTCAGTTTTGGGTGCGGGTGAGGAGTAATTAGTCATAGGTGTGGATGTAGACCAAGTTATAGGTCTTAATTAGGTTAGTTTAGGGTTAGGACTAGGTCATGATGAGGTGGTGAAATGAGGTGGCAGGTATGGCGATGTGGATTTATTAATTATAAGGTAATTAATAAATAATTGTGTAAGGTTTAGGTGATAAGGTTAGGTTGCGAAATGAGATGCGGGGCACAGGGGGTCGTAAGACACAAATTTGGTGTCTACATTAGCCCCTTGTTGTCGTGTAGCTTGTCTTGTTAAAGCTGCATAGATAATAATAAGAAGTGGTTACCCCTGTTAAGGGTATAGGTAATCCCCCTCAAATCTATCACAGATTGAGGTAGCGTGAAATCAGGGATAGGGTTGATAAAGGGTAAATGGTATGTAGATAATGGTAAGATGGTGGGGTAGGTCAAAGGAAGCAGACGCACGTTGACATGCAGTAGTGCGACCAGGGTATATGATTTGAAGAGTAAACAAGCAATTCATAGGCAAAGGTCGATAGTTTATCCAAACAAGGGTGATATAATCATGGTATCCAAGGCATAGGAAGTAGCTCCAGGGGATATAACGGGTAAGGTACAGGAATGTTTAGGCATGTTCGGCAGTACCAAATGGTTGGTTTGGTTGAGATAAACGTCACGGTCTTGGTCTAGGAAAAGTTGGTCGACTGATCAAGTCAAGGACCCTAATCATGCTAAAACACGAACAGGTGAGCTCGATTGAACAAAAAGTTACATGATGGGTGGATAAAATTGTAATTTTTTGGTTTTGGGCGAGGTATTTAATTGGTGCGGCCTTGGGTTGGGCCGATTGATTGGTGAAGGCCATGGGTCGGGCCGATTAATTGGTGAAGGCCATGGGTCGAGCCTGTTTGGTTGGTTGTGGCCGTGGGTCGGGCTAGATGGTTGGTGGCGACCTTGGGTCGGGCCAGGTGGTTAGTTACGGCCTTGGGTCAGGCCAAATGGTTGGTTATAGCCTTGGGTCGGGCTAGAGTGGTTGGTTGCAGCCTTAGGTCGGGCCAAAGTGGTTGGTTGCGGCCTTGGGTTGGGCCAAATGGTTGGTGGCAGCCTTGGGTCAGGCTAGGTGGTTGGTTACAGCCTTGGGTCAAGCCAAATGGTTGGTTACAGCCTTGGGTCAGGCCAGAGTGGTTGGTTGCGGCTTTGGGTCGGGCCAAAGTGGTTGGTTGCGGCCTTGGGTCAGGCCAAATGGTGGGGTGCAGCCTTGGGTCAGGCCAAATGGTTGGTTGTGGCCTTGGGTTGGGCCAATTGGTTGGTTGTGGCCTTGGGTTGGGCCAGATTGGTTGGTTGTGGCCTTGGGATAGGTAAGCAGGGTGTTCTCGTGTGTTTTTAGGTATAGATAGGAGTAAATGGGCAAAATAATTATCGTAGGTGTATGTTTTTAAGCAGGGTAGATATATTTTTGACAGTGACCGGTATCATTTAGAAATAACTGGTATTGGTTATCTATAACCGATATCGGTTACTGTAGGTGTTTCCAGAATTTGAGAAAAAAAACCCGTGGAGATTTGTTCTATTGAATAATTATGTGTCATTTTGATGTATGCAGGCAGAAGCAGGGTTAAGGATGAATGATACTGTGCCAGTGTTGTTGTCATGAATCTGAGCGGATGTAACACCAGCTGAATGGGCATTGATAAATCATTTGGGGTTAAGTGGAATCCGCTATTATTCATGAATCGCATGTAACCATGCTATGTTGCAGGCGTTGATTGAGAGATGGAATCCAGAAAAGAATACCTTCTATCTGCCAACAGGGGAGATGATAGTGACGTTGGAAGATGTGTTCCATATTTTGAGACTCCCAATGATAGGAAAAATAGTGTATCAGGCGTTGCCTAGCGCAGGGCGAGCAACGATAACAGCAGTATTTGGTTCAGCTGCACGAGATTTGACACAACGAGGTTTAACATTTATGTATGGTACAATGTATGCAACACACCCTGAGGAAACAAGGTTGACAGTGGTATTAATGATAGCGGTAGGGTATTATGCATTACCGAGGGCAGAGGGTGGAAGATTTTCAAAAGCATTGATGAGTGTTATTTGGGAAATGATAGAAATGAGCGTGACTTTCACATGGGCACCCGCATATCTGGCAGAGTTATATAGGGGTTTATGGGCCTGCAAGCGAAAACACAGGACGACACTGGATTGTTCGTACTTATTACATTGTTGGGCCTATGAGCACATTGTTTGTGTGCGACCGATAGGCCGACCCATCCAGTTGGGAGAGATAGGAGTGCAGAGGTTGGGATTCAGACGATGGGTCCAGATAGAACAAGAGGCGAGATCCCAGGCCGTGATAGATGACATCGAGCATTATAGGCAGCTATGGGAGATGGTGACGATTGTGGATATTTGTTGGAGGCCTTACGGGAACTATATGGTGACAGAAAACATAGCTGAGGAGTTAAGGGGTGTGGAGCGATTGAGGTGGATCGCAGGGCACAGGCCGGGCGAGTACAAGAGGATTCCTCTAGATCGCGTGCGGTGACAATTTGGGTTCATTCAGGATATACCTATGACATATAGACCATACATGAGGATTGACGCCGAAGCAGCATTCTCACCTCCCCGGCCGACACCTCTAGAAGGGCCAGAAGAGATAGTAGCCGATCGTAGGGTAATGGATGCGGGAATGACAGAGGCCTATAGAGTATGGTGGGTAGCAGAGCTGCGAGGTGCACGTGAGCTCCCTGACATAGCTGTGATTACAGCGGAGAGAGATCGTTTGCAGGATTTGGTTCACCAGCTTCAAACATAGGTGAATGAGACAACGGGATTGTTAGAGGTTTCACAGTTACGAGTAGAGAGACTAGAGGCAAGATTCCTCCACACGAGAGGACGTATTCGTATGTTACAGGAGATGTTGGCGGATCAGTGGGAGGAACCAATAGCAGTGACACCTTTGAGGATGGAGAGGCCAGGTGAAGGGCGCCGACGATCACGATCACCACCTGATTCGGGAGGAGGCGCAAGGGTCTAAGTGAATTTCATAGGAATATAAGAATAAATAAAGATGCCGACCTGCGAGTCGATGATAGAGAAGATGTATTTGTTTAACATCTAAAATAAAACTAAATATGTATATTGTTTTGAGTGATGATAATAATAAGAATGGTTGTGTTTTAAATGTTGTTTTTGTTTGTTTTGAAAAAGGATAAAGATGAATGTTGTCAAATAGAAATACACAAAAATATTTATATTGACAACACATGATAGGGTATGGTAGGGGATGGTCGAGCTAACCTTGGGAGACCCCATGTCTCCCAAGTGCTGCCTACATAGCCCATTACACAAAGCAAGGAAGGGCCTCAAACCGATGTAGTTCTCCCTTAGAACCAGGGAGAGGTGAATTCAGGCAATTTGGTTGTGGTTAGGCAATTTGTTGGTTGGTAAAAATTTGATGTTGGTAGGGTAATGTTGGTGGTGTTGGTAAGGTATTGGCGATGTTGATGTAGGTATAGGTAAAGTGAAAGTTAGCTTACCCAAATAGTAGGGAATCGTGTCCTAATTAAGGTCAACACACAATCCTAGAGTCGAGTAAAAGACGCAAAAGTGTCCCGTAGTTGAGAAGAGCCAAACAAACCACATATTAACATAGGATGAGCTTGAATCCCTAGGTACCTTGCATAGGCGAGAAGTTGATAGGTGAAAAGAGTAGTATAATCACAATATATCGGATATACATCACGTCCCTTGAGTTTTGTTGCTGTGACAAATGGTGAGGTGAGGTGGTTGATATGGGCGAGGGTGCTGAGAGCTTGTTACAAGGTGATTATTCTGACGAAAGAGAACCAAACCTAAATAGACAAGTCCATGAATCAAAAAGTGCTTTTGAATACTGATTTTATTTTACGGAATATAGACTGATCGATGCGGGAAGTCTACAAGGGATACGTATTTTGTTACTCGTGAGGTCTTCACGAAGCTGATCAATGCGAGAAGCTTCTGATAAAGGCTGACTGTGTATAGCTGTCCTTGAAGGGAGCAGTCTATTTATAGTAGCAGATGTGGTTTTTGTGTATAGCTGTCCTTCGGGGGAGCAGTCTATATATAATAGCAGCAATAGTTTGGCATATAGCTGTCCTTCGAGGGAGCAGTCTATGTATAATTTAGAGGTCTAGATGTCCGTTGGGCATAAAGCATCTAGTTTTGTAGGAAGTTTGACTCAAGAAAATCCCATAAGTGTTTAATTAAGAATGTGTCATTTTGATACTTTGAAGTCATGGACTAGACTAAAAAGGGGAAGGCTTCTTTAAGGGGAGGTGATAATCAAAACCATGTGAGCTTGATTTGATTTTGAGATGTAGGAAACTAAGTGTATGTGGTGGTAAATGAGCTCAAGGGACGAGCGCAAGGTAGATAAGAAGTGATATAATACTGAATTCAACAATAGAATGGTCGAAGATAGAAGGCATTAAGGGGCTCAGGCTCAGGTTTACCATTAAGCGAAGCTAAATGATAAGTGCCTGATCCATAAGTGTGAGTGATAATGTAAGGCCCAATCCAATTAGGAGCAAATTTTCCACGTTTGCTCTTTTCTAGTTTGGTTACATGTTGATTTTCTTTGAGGACAAGATCACCAACCTTAAAGGTACGCTCCTGAAGTCGCTTATCATAAGCACACTTGATGTTTTTTTGATAGATTTGAAGGTGGTCAAGAGCCGTAAGATGACGCTCGTCAAGAAACTCTAATTGGGCTAACCGCTCTTGGTGGAAATCATCGTTGGTGAGAATACCCTGAAGAGATATTCTGAGGGAGGGTATTTGTATTTCAAGAGGCAAGACAGCCTTGGTACCTGTTGGTTTTCAAATAGGACTTTTAAGAAGAGCAACAGTCAGGGGACAAGAAGTCCCTCCTCTTTAATGGGAGAGGTTCCCTTATTCAGAAACGAACTTATTTACAAATGTACAGGACATGATTTGTTGGTTAAACTTGGATGCCACGAAAGTGTTTTCTATGAAGGTTATTAATTACAAAAGGACCGAGGAAATGAGAGGGTGAGAATGAGCAGAAAGGCAACATGCAGAATTATAGATAACAGAGTAATTCTTTATGTATGCAAAGTCACAGTGAATTGAAAACAAGATCATTCGTATCGTATAAATAAGATGGAATTTAGAGACACAAAGTTCTGTAAATAACATCTGCCAGAACACAAAGTTTCTTAACGTAACACAGATTTATCAATCAAGGACACAAAGTTCCTTCTTGGTTATACAAGATCACCAAACGGCAAGACTAACAAATTGGAGACAAATGATCTTCACAAAGAAAATAAATGAAAGCTCAGAGATAACGGAGATCAGATAGACAAAGAATAGAAAGCCCTTCTGTATTGATTTCTTTATGATCTATTTACACTTTCAGAAAATAAGCCAAGTTCTTCCTCCCTCCTTTTAGAATGGCGTAGGAATGCCGTTATATAGATTACAAATCAGTTACTCCTCGTAACCGCTTCTTTAATCAAGAACAGTTAAAAACTGCCGATCGTAACGCCCTAACTTCTTACAAAAAAAATGGAAAAAGAACAGGGAGAAGAAGACAGGTGGCCAGTCGCCGAGAGGGACCCACTGACTTCAGAAACTGCAGTCAGAATCTCTCTAACGTCTCAGCTATGTCACTACCACGAGGACTGACGTGTTGGCAGCAGACTGCGTCCAGAATCCGGGACATTTCTCCATCTCTCTAGAAAACTCGACATGAGTATGATGATCTTTACTGGCTTCTTCAATGGCAGACTCGAGCGGCCGTTCCTGTTCCTGAAACTCGATCTTCATACCAGTTTGAAAAAAAAACAGCATATTCGGGTAGAGCGGGAAAAACTAAGTATGAATGGCTTTTGGTTCGCTAGGGACATGTGAGACGCGAATGCACGAAACACGCGGCTCGGCCGGCTCGGGCGAAACAGGGAGAAGACGCACAAATGCATTTTGGGACATTTGGGACGAAAACGCGCGAAGGACGCGGTTCGGGTGTTTCGGCCGAAGTTGGAACAGTTTGCATTTTTTTTGATTTGGGACAAAGAGCTCTGAGGTACGCGACTCGGGAGTTTCGGCCGATCGGGGAACAGAGATCAATTTGGAACTCGGGACAGTTGGGACAAAATTGCGCGAAGGACGCGGTTCGGGTGAATCGGCCGAAAATGGAACAAAAGGCCCGTTTGAACTTGGGACATTTGAGACAAAAAGTTCCAGAGTACGAGACTCGGCCGGTTCGGGCGAAAATGGAACAACTCGCACTTTTTGATTTGGGACATTTGGAACAAGAAAGTGCGAAGTACGCGGTTTGGGCGGACCGGCCGAAAATGGAACAGAGCGCACTTTTAAAATTGGGACAGGAAAGCGCGAAGTACGCGGTTCGGGTGGATCGGCCGAAAGTGGAACAAAAGGCCCGTTTGAACTTGGGACATTTGGAACAAAAAGTTCCGGAGTACGTGGTTCAGGCGTTTCGGCCGAAATCGGAACAACTCGCACAATAAGTTTTGGGACACTTGGGACAAAAATTTCCGGCGGGCCCGAAAATGGAACAACTTCGGGGATTTCGGCCGATCGGGGAACAGAATGCACTTTCGTACTTGGGACAGGCGGGACAAAAATGTCCGACAGGCCCGAAATACATACAAAATGACCCAAAACACAGATTTTCTCAATTTTCACGACTTAGGCACTTTAGAGAAAACACTCATAACTCAAAATTTTGAAATTTTACTTTTATCAGAGCAGGGAATTTTGAGTGGACAACAGCTGGCTCCTTCTGGGGATGACTTGGTATAAATTCAAGGAATGAGGCAAGGCAAGAACTTAGACAAACTCGGGAAAAGCAAACCAGTGCCTTATCCATTGGGCCACGGAGTCAAAAAGAACACCAATACAGAGGGCAACACACCAGAACAACAAAAGGAAAACACACCAAAAGCAGAGAAGCAAAAACACTGTACAGAATATACAAGGGACTCCCTAATCACCTAGGACTTGAACAACTTGAGATACTGCCCACTATAAGGAAGTGGGAGAGGGGAACCATCCATGTAATCAAGATAGAAAGAATTCTTACTAGCAAAGTGTCTGATCTTGAAAGGCCCAAGCCACAGGGAATCAAAATTTCCATGGCTGCCACGAGGTTCATGTCTTTTGTCCCATAACAGCACGGTATCTCCAACTTGGAACTCTCTAAACCTAGCTTTCTTGTCAAACAGAGCCTTTACCTTCTGCTGGTGAACAGATATCCTATCAGCAACCTCCAATTTGTCCTCGTTCAGTTTGTGCAGGTACATAATTCTCTTATCCAAAGCATCACTGAAACTAGTATCCTCAATGGCCTTCATTAGGTGCAAGGCTGGCAGCTCCACTGTCACTGGTAACTGAGCTTCTACTCCATACACCACTTGAAAAGGAGACATTCCAATAGCTCTCTTTGGTGTAATCCTGTCTACCCAAAGAGCATCATAGAGCTTCTTGTGCCAGTTTCGCTGAGACTCATTGACTAACTTCCTTATGATAGTCACCAGATTTTTGTTAGTAGATTCTGCCTACCCATTTCCTTGAGGGTAGTAATCTGAAGAGTGAGCCAAAGAAATACCATACCCATAGCAGAAGTCCATTATCTCAGTTGAAGAGAAATTCGAGGCATTATCTGTTACAATCTTGTTAGGTACACCGTACCTTACCAAGATGTTCTCTTTGATGAAGCTGCATACCACTTTAGAAGTAGTGCTCTTGACCGGAATAGCTTCCACCCATTTGGTGAAGTAGTCAGTGGCAGTAAGTACATGAGTGTGACCAGCACTAGAAGCAGGATTGAGTGTACCAATGAAGTCCAAACCCCACTGTTGAAATGGCTCCTCAATCACAACTGGCTTGAGAGGCAAAGAAGCCAATTTAGGTCTTCCCACAAAGGTCTGGCAGGCCTCACATTTATCCACCCACTTGGATGCATCTCTGAACAAGGAAGGCCAGTAGTATCCTCCACTGAGTATCTTATGAGCTGTAACCATTGATGAATAGTGCCCTCCACATGCCTGATCATGAAAAGCTGAGAGCAACTTTCTCTATTGTTCCTTGTCCACACACTTCAGAAATCTCCCATCTAAACCACGCTTGAACAAGGCATTTTCCCACAATACATATTGTGCTGATCTCAATTTAACAGTCCTCTTTTCTTTGGCAGTTAAATGAGAGGGGCATTCCCCATAGGTGAGAAAATGGGCGATGTCAGCATACCATTCATCAACTGAACTCAGGAACAGAACAGTAGGAAGGTCAACTTTCTCCAGTAGTTCATGCTTAGCTCCTTCAACAATGAGCTCACAAAGACCTTTTCCACGAACCAGCTTGGTCGGCTTAATGTCAATGTCATACTCTTGGACCTTAGCAACCCAATTCCCTCTCTTGGATCCAAATTCTTGTTGTGTGAGAATTGACTTAATAGTGGTATCTGGAACCAGCACTATGGAATGAGAGTTGAGGATGTAAAAGCGAAATTGCTTGACAACTTTAACCACCGCAAAAGCATGTTTCTCCATCATAGTATATTTCAACTCATGATCTTTCAGAATATAGCTCATGAATGCGATTGGTAGCTCATGCTCATTAGAGTCTTCTTGAGTTAAGACAGCAGCCAGGGTATTATCCGTAGCATAGCAATAGATGATGAAATCTCTATTGAAATCAGGACAGGCTAAAACAGGAGTTTTAGCGATAGCTCTCTTGATACCTTCGAAGGATTCCTTTCCTTCAGAAGACCAACCAAATGTTTGCTTCCCTTTCATCATCTGAGAAATGTTCAAAGTTAACTCTGCAAAATCGGGGATGAATCTTCTCAAAAAATTGATCTTACCGAAGAAGGAGTGCACGCCCTTTTTACTGGTTGGGAGAGGAATTTGCTGGATGGCTTGAACTCGTTCAGGGTCAATCTTGATACCATCCTTGGAAACGATGTGCCCTAATAACCTTCCCTCAGTGACACAAAAGACAGATTTTTTAGGGTTAAGAGAGATTCCATGCTCTCTGCATCTCAGCAGAACTGTCTCCAGGTGATCAAAATGATCTGGTCTAGTCTTGGAAAACACTGTCAGGTCGTCAAGGTATATGACAATACACTTCCCTTTCAAGCTTCCAAAAGCCAGATCCATAGCTCTCTGGAAAGTGGCACCAGCATTAATAAGCCCAAAAGGCATTCTCTTGTAGGCAAAGGTACCCCAAGGGGTGGTGAAGGCTGTCTTGTGTTGATCTACAGTATCAACCTCTACCTGATTGTATCCAGAAAATCCATCAAGCATAGATAACATTTCAGAGCCTGTTACTGCTTGCAATATTTGATCCATCATGGGAAAAGGGTAGTTATCTTTCAGAGAAGCCTGATTCAGGTTCCTGAAATCAACACAGATGCGGATCTCACCATTTTTCTTCCTGACAGGCACAATATTTGCAATCCATGTTGAATGGTGAATAGGAAAGATAATTTTAGATTTCAACAACTTCTGTATCTCCTGAAAGATGGTGTCAGCTACTTTGGGGTTGTATTGTCTTTGTTTCTGCTTGAAAGGCTTAATTCCAGGCTTGAGAGGGATAGAGTGCTGCATATCTTTTGGTTTGAAAGCTTTTAAATCTTCATAAGACTAAGCGAGAACATCTTTATACCTTTTTATAAGATCAATTGCTTTTCTCCTCTCATCTGCTGTGCAACATTTTCCAATGTTCACGAGTTTGGGGTCAGTAGAACTCCCAATATCAATCTTATCATACTCAGCTGATTGCTGAGGCCCAGAAGAAGCTCTAGATTTCACATACCTGTCATGCTTATCAAATAGTTCCTCCAAACTCACCAGCCCTTTAGGAATCTTGTTTCCTTTGAGATTGATGCATCCATCTTGATCTGTTTCTTCTGCTTGGGTGACAGCTTGGCCAAAGGACACACTTTCACGAGGCAGGTTGTCACTTCCCTCAAAATACAGTTGTTCAAAATTACCTTTGAGTTCCAGGAAGGAAAGAAAATGCTGATCATCATTGAAAACTTGCCAGTTATTGGTGTTGTCAGGTACACTCGGCCGATGGACCATTTCAATGGTGAATTTGTCCTAAGAGAATTCAGGATGTGGAATCAGTAGTGACCCTGAGACAGCTAGTGAATCAGCCCTGCTGTTCTTTTCTCTAGGTATTGCCTCAATAGAGAAAGCATCAAGGAATTCAATGGAATCCCAAACCTGATTCCGATAATGCTTCAGCCTCCCATTTTTTACCTGAAAGAGGTTTCTGACCTGCTTTACAATCAGCTCTGCATCACCACGAGCCAGAAGGTTCTTCACACCTTGTTCTTTGGCCACTTGCAGTCCAAGAATGAGAGCCTCATACTCTGCTGTATTATTAGTGTTTTCGAACTGTAACTTAAATGAAAAAGGATGTAGGCATCCTTCAGGTGACACTAGCAGGACACCAGCTCCAGAACCAGCTGAGGAACAACTTCCATCAAATTGTAAAATCCAAACACCATTGGGATCTTTAGGAGACACTTTGTGGGGTTGGATTTCATCAGGGGACATAATCATGTAATTGCCATGACCCATATCTTCATAGAGTATTTGTGCCTTAGGATCATCCGCTTTCTGCACAATATACTCGGACTGCTTTTCAGGCAACAACTTCTTCATTTGTCCATTGACAGTTATGAGTGCATGCGACCAGTCCATCTGGATTTCCCCACCCACATCTTTACAGAAGTTCCTACTTAGCAACATCCCATATGAAGGGGGAATATCTGCTACTAGGATGGTAGCCAACACTTTCTTTTCAGGCAAGGCAGCGAAAGCCACTTGCGCATCTTTAATTCTCCCGACCAGGGGCACTTCTTTACTTTCCATGGAGTAACAGGATCCATAAGTACGAGTGAGGGTTAAGCCTAAAGCATGAGCTACTTTAGCTGGCATGACATTGTCCGAGCCTCCTGAATCTATGACACAATTACTGAGTCTATGACCAGCTATGAGAAGTGTTACATAAAATGGTTTAATTTTGTCACCAGGCGAGGTGACAGCAGCTACCAGACTGGGCTATGGCGCAGAAGGAGGAGTAGGTAGAAGGCCTTTAGAAGTGGTCTTAGAGTTGGAATTAACAAAGTGGATCATTTTGGCAAAGGCTTTGGGATGGGTTTGATAGTACTTAGCTTCTAAGATTTGTACCTTGGTCTTTTTCAGGTGATCAACAATATCAAAGGATCCAGAAGTGGACGGGCCATCATCATTTGGAATTCTAGGCTTATCAACTTTAGGAGAAAAAGAAGAAGCAACTTTGGTAACTGGATTGATAGGACTCACCTTCTGTGTAGACGAAGTAGGGATAGGAGATCCTCTTCTTGCAATTACAGGGATAGTTGCTGACTGCTCCTTGGATTTCTTAGGTGGCTGGGTCACCTTCTCCTTCTGCTTTGTCTGTTCTCGAGTCATGACAGTAAAAGATTCGCTGTTCATGTCTGCTACCACTTCATCATAATCATCAATGCCCTTAGTGGTAAAGAAATTCACTCGAGATCCCTCAAGTTCCTTTGCCTCATCATCAAATTCTCTCACAAAATCTTCGCAAGCTTCGTTATCTTCATCATCATCTGGTTCTTCCACCTCGCAGGTCGCATTGACAGGGACTCTAACAGGAGGTCCTTCAAGTGCTAGTCTTGTGTGAGGAGCAGGCAAACGATTTCTGGGCTGAAAATTTCTTCTTGGAACATCTGCATACGGGGCATGCTGAGCCAACTGTTTCTTTATAGCGACAAGATCATTTGCGAGTTTCTGGACTAATGGATCAGTACTAGGTCCAGGGGTGGAAGAGGAAGAAGCAGCAGACTTAGATTTGGGAGGGTCTCTTCTCAACTTCCCTGACATGATCAAGTCATCTTCGATACTAATAGCCAGTTCTTGATCCAGAGCTAGTGTTCTGAGATTAGCCCTTCTTAGTGCATAACTAACTTTGGGCGATTGAGCATTTAGGAAGAAACACTTTTGAATTTGGTCGACAGGTCGGGTAGGCGTTGGAATTTTATTTACCAACCTGTTGAACGGGCCACAAATTCCCTCATGGGCTCTTGTGAATCTTTCTTTATCTGAGAGACCTGGGCAAGCAAGGCATGCACATCTTCTGCCGGCTTGAAACGGTTCTCGAACTGAGTTCTCATTGTGTCCCAGTCGGTTATAGCACCGGCTGGAAGGTGATAGAACCAATCAGCAGCATTATCTTGTAACGTCTCAACAAACAGCCTTACGGAGACGTCTTCATATTCGACTCCCAGAACTCCACATGCAACAACGAAGGCTGCGATGTGTTCGTCAGGGTGCACTTTGCCATCGCCTTTGAATTTCGGGAAGTTCTTCCGGTTACCTCTGGGTAACTCATGTAGAGGCTGAGTAAGGGCCAGGGGCCCGACACGCTGACCCCATGTCAATTGTGCCGTCATTCTTGGAAAAACGGCTTGGAGAGGAACTTTAACACCAGCGAGAGTCAGAGCTCGTAGATTGGGACTAGCAGGTTCTGAAGAAATACCACCCGTAGGACTTCTATCTTGAACAGGTGGAGTGCTCGTTGAACGAGTTCTTCTATTTCTTGTTGAAGGGAAAGGAAAACCCTGCTGCTCCAAAAGCTGAAACTGAGATTCTTCAATACCAAGGGTCCTTCTCCCTCGAGTGAAACGCGGAGTCGCCAGATCAAAAGATGATCAAAAATTACTGAACTGGAAAATCCCCAGCGGAGTCGCCAAAAACTGTTGGTTTTCAAATAGGACTTTTAAGAAGAGCAACAGTCAGGGGACAAGAAGTCCCTCCTCTTTAATGGGAGAGGTTCCCTTATTCAGAAACGAACTTATTTACAAATGTACAGGACATGATTTGTTGGTTAAACTTGGATACCACGAAAGTGTTTTCTATGAAGGTTATCAATTACAAAAGGACTGAGGAAATGAGAGGGTGAGAATGAGCAGAAAGGCAACATGCAGAATTATAGATAACAGAGTAATTATTTATGTATGCAAAGTCACAGTGAATTGAAAACAAGATCATTCGTATTGTATAAATAAGATGGAATTTAGAGACACAAAGTTCTGTAAATAACATCTGCCAGAACACAAAGTTTCTTAACGTAACACAGATTTATCAATCAAGGACACAAAGTTCCTTCTTGGTTATACAAGATCACCAAACGACAAGACTAACAAACTGGAGACAAATGATCTTCACAAAGAAAATAAATGAAAGCTCAGAGATAACGGAGATCAGATAGACAAAGAATAGGAAGCCCTTCTGTATTGATTTCTTTATGATCTATTTACACTTTCAGAAAATAAGCCAAGTTCTTCCTCCCTCCTTTTAGAATGGCGTAGGAATGCCGTTATATAGATTACAAATCAGTTACTCCTCGTAACCGCTTCTTTAATCAAGAACAGTTAAAAACTGCCGATCGTAACGCCCTAACTTCTTACAAAGAAAACGGAAAAAGAACAGGGAGAAGAAGACAGGTGGCCAGTCACCGAGAGGGACCCACTGACTTCAGAAACCGCAGTCAGAATCTCTCTAACGTCTCAGCTATGTCACTGCCACGAGGACTGACGTGTTGGCAGCAGACTGCGTCCAAAATCCGGGACATTTCTCCATCTCTCTAGCAAACTCGACATGAGTATGATGATCTTTACTGGCTTCTTCAATGGCAGACTCGAGCGGCCGTTCCTGTTCTTGAAACTCGATCTTCATACCAGTTTGAAAAAAAAACAACATATTCGGGTAGAGTGGGAAAAACTAAGTATGAATGGCTTTTGGTTCGCTAGGGACATGTGAGACGCGAATGCGAGAAACACGCGGCTCGGCCGGCTCGGGCGAAACAGGGAGAAGACACACAAATGCATTTTGGGACATTTGGGATGAAAACGCGCGAAGGACGCGGTTCGGGTGTTTCGGCCGAAGTTGGAACAGTTTGCATTTTTTTTTATTTGGGAAAAAGAGCTCTGAGGTACGCGACTCGGGAGTTTCGGCCGATCGGGGAACAAAGAGCAACTTGGAACTCGGGACAGTTGGGACAAAATTGCGCGAAGGACGCAGTTCGGGCGAATCGGCCGAAAATGGAACAAAAGGCTCGTTTGAACTTGGGACATTTGAGACAAAAAGTTCCGGAGTACGCGACTCGGCCGGTTCGGGTGAAAATGGAACAACTCGCACTTTTTGATTTGGGACATTTGGAACAAGAAAGTGCGAAGTACGCGGTTTGGGCGGACCGGCCGAAAATGGAACAGAGCGCACTTTTAAAATTGGGACAGGAAAGCACGAAGTACGCGGTTCGGGCGGATTGGCCGAAAGTGGAACAAAAGGCCCGTTTGAACTTGGGACATTTGGAACAAAAAGTTCCGGAGTATGCGGTTCGGGCATTTCGGCCGAAATTGGAACAACTCGCACAATAAGTTTTGGGACACTTGGGACAAAAATTTCCGGCGGGCCTGAAAATGGAACAACTTCGGGGATTTCGGCCGATCAGGGAACAGAATGCACTTTCGTACTTGGGACAGGTGGGACAAAAATGTCCGACAGGCCTGAAATACATACAAAATGACCCAAAACACAGATTTTCTCAATTTTCACGACTTAGGCACTTTAGAGAAAACACTCATAACTCAAAATTTTGAAATTTTACTTTTATCAGAGCAGGGAATTTTGAGTGGACAACAGTACCATATACCAAAGAAAATGGTGTGGCATTAGTGGAGGTACGAATGCTAGTATGATAAGCCCAAAGGGCAAAGGGGATGTGATCATGTCAATTTCTTCCAGAGTCATTAACAACTTTCATGAGGATTTTGGTTAGGGTTTTATTAGAAGATTCAACTTGACCATTGGCCTGTGGATAGTAAGGTGATGAGAAACTAAGTTTGATACCAAAGTTGTCACAAAGGTCTTGTAACAACTTATTTTTGAAAGATTTACCATTATCTGTTATCAGGCGATGAGGAACACCAAAACGACAGATAATGTGGTGGTTAACGAATTCGACGATTTTTTCTTTTTTGGTTGAAATGAGTGGAATGGCCTCCACCCATTTTGTGTAATATTTGGTTGCTGTGATTATCCAACGGTGACGTTGCAAAGAGGGCGGGTGAATCTCACCAATAAGGTCTAAACCCCATTGTGAGAAAGGCCAAAGATCTCGTGCGACCTGTAGCGGATGGCTAGGAGTATGTTGAAGGTTGGCATGTTGCTGACACATAACACAACACTTAACATATTCGTAGCAGTCATTATTAAGAGTAGGCCAATAATAACCTAGGCGAAGGATTCGTTTAGCCACGGCAAGGCCACTAAAATGTCCGCCACAAATACCGTCGTGGATTTGCTGGATGGTATAGGTGACCTCTGCACCGGTTAGACATCGAAGGAGGATGCCATCAAAGCCACGTTTATAGAGGAGTCCCCCCATGACAACATAACGAGAAACACTTTTAAGAAAAGCACGTTTGCCGTTACTAGTAAGGTCAGGTGGGAGAATAGAGGTTGTAAGGTAGTCGTGAAATTGGTGATACCAGGTATCCTGCGAATTAGCAGACACATTATTTATCATACAAACAACCGGGGCTGAGTAAGATGGGGCAAAGAGTTGTTGGACCAAGACGAATATGTCAGAGTTAGTTCGTGAGGCAAGAATTTGTGAGGCTAAGCAAGCCATAGTATCCGTAAATTTGTTAGTGGAGTGGGGAATGGTTTGGATAGAATAACGAGTAAATGAGGTCAAAAGTGAATCCACGTAATGTTTGTACTTTTGAAGTTCCTCATTTTTACATTGGTAGATGCCCATAACTTGGTTGACTACCAATTGAGAGTCACTGAAAATGTTGATAGATTTGACACCTAAGTGTAACGCAACCTGGAGACCCAAAACAAGGGCCTCGTATTCCGCTGTATTATTAGTGCAGGGGAAATTGAGCCGGAATGAAAGAGGCATAGGCTCAGTGTCAAGAGGAATGAGAACCACGCCGGCTCCTCTGTCGCGCTGGCATTTGGATCCATCGAAGAAGAGGGTCATTGGATAGGACTCCTCCCTAAGTGAAAGAGTGGCGATGAGTTCATCGGGGAAATAAAGATTGGTAAATTGTTCCCTAGGTAAAGGGGCCTCCGCAAGTTGGTCCGCAATAGTTTGTCCTTTGATTGACTTCTGGTGTATAAATTCAAGGTCGAGGTTAGCGAGGAGCATAAGCCATCGGGCGATGCGTTGGTTTAGATATGGTTTGGCATACATATAATGAATGGGGTCTGTGTTGGTGATGACAAAAGTTTTATGATTCAGGAGGTAGTGTCAGAGTTTGGTGGCTACGAATGATAGGGCTAGGCACAATTTTTATACATGTGTATACCTAGTCTCCTAATCCACGAGAGTACGACTTATATAATAAATGGCTTGTTCTCGATGTGCCGAGTCCCGATGTGCGAGCATGGCCCCTACGGCGTGGTAGGTGGCGGAAAGGTAAAGATAGAAAGGGCGATCATCCTGAGGTGGGATAAGCACGGGTGGCTGCAAGAGATAGGCTTTAAGAGTCTCAAAGGCTTGGTGACATTCCTCACTCCATTGAAAGGCAATGTCCTTTTTAAGAAGGTGATGGAAAGGTTGACATCGATCTGAGAGTTGGGAAATGAAATGCCGGATAGATTGAAGTTTACCTTGCAAACTACGTAATTGTTTGAGGTTTTTGGGTGGGGGCATTTCTAGGATAGCTTTGACTTTAGATGGATCGACCTCGATGCCATGCAAAGAGACGATAAAGCCAAGAAGTTTTCCTGAAAGAACACCAAAGACACATTTCTTTGGTTGAAGCCGGACCGAATATTGTAACAGGCGATCGAAAATAATGGTTAAAACATCGAGATGTTCACTGCGATGTTTAGATTTGCCAAGAAGATCATCGACATAATCCTCAAGGATAGTGTGCATAATGTCATGAAAAATGTAAGTCATAGCCCGCTGATAGGTCGCACCAGCATTCTTAAGGCCAAACGACATGACACGATAACAGAAGGTTCCCCAAGGAGTTATGAAGGCAGTTTTATGTTGATCGGCCAGGGCTACCAAAATTTGATTGTATCCCGAAAAACCATCCATGAGAGAAAGCATCTCATGGCCCGCAGTGAGATCAACTTGTTGATCAATACTTGGGAGGGGGAAGTCATCCTTGGGGTAAGCGAGGTTAAGGTCTCGGAAATCCGTGCATATCCGAAGTCCCCCCGTCGCTTTAGTGATAGGTACGATGTTAGAAATCCATTGAGGATAGTCAATAGGCAAGATGAAGGAAACAGAAAGGAGTCGTTGAAGTTATTCTTTGACCAAGAGGGCAATGCGTGGATGCATTTTTCTTAGTTTCTGTTTGACTGGTTTGGAATCAGGTTTTAGGGTAATGTTATGGACAGCAATGTCAGGATCAATTCCTGGCATGTCAGCGTAGGACCAAGTGAAAGCTTGGTTGCGGGTATGGAGAAAGGTAGTAAAGGCGGCTTATTCTGATGTGTTAAGGGATTGTCCGATCTTCACAATGTGAGGATCCTCCTCTGTGTGGATGTTGATTTCTATAGTCGACTCATTCAGCATGGTTTGAGTTTCAGACGGTAAGACGCATTGAATATAGGAGTCATCCGCACCAAGGTAAGTGACGATGGAGTCGTCATCCTGGCACTCAACAACATTAATCGAATGTGAATCCTCTTCGATCATGTCTAGATACAGTAGGGGAAGATAAGATGGGTCCTCATTATCACGTTGATAAGTGAGAGGACCTAGGAAGATAACATTTATGAAAAAAAAAAGTTAGGAGGGATAGATTCAAGGTCTATCGAATCTGTGGGTGACGATGGCAAAATGGGTGATGATGGCTCGGAAGGGGTGGCTGTTTCATCATATTCCAAGATACAACTAACACAAGGGTTCTCCGGTGTAATTTTTTCAGGAAAACCGAGACCACTACGATCATTTTATTTGTGTGTAGTCACAGGAATGAGTGTTTGTCGGCCTTGTTCATAAAGACCAAAACCAAAGCCTTTCCAAGCACAGTGAGTCAAGAAGGTGAGAGCAAAACGATGATTTTTTAGGTATTGAAAATCAGATTGGAAGGGAACCACACCAAGAGGAGGTTCAGGGGTAAAGGAGGGTGCGTCAATACCTCCATACGTTAGGTTGGTGTGGAAATTAGGTGGTCCGTAAGAGATTACCTCCCCCACGCAACGGTCGTAGGTAGGATACGCATGTAACTGTTCCGTACTCCTGCGGGGTATGGAAAGAGCTAACGTTATATAGGCGATACTCCCCCAGCATAAGGCATTGAAAAAAAACCTACTGAGGGGTCGGAGGTTAGGATGTTATCTGCGGGAAAGGAAGTGGTATTTGCGATGGCAGTTTCATTGGTTGAAGGTGTCGGTTGCAGTTGAGGTAGATGGTTGAGGTGCGGTTGAAGTGGATGGTTGGGTTAGATGAATGGGTGTCTTAACTGGTACAAGCACATCATTAGGGCGATACAACATATTGCAGGTTTTGAAGGGGGGGGGATCATCTTTTATGGTGTAGGACTTCCCCTCGTACTCAAATTTTATGCATCTATGTAAGGTGGAGGGAATGCATCCCATAGCCCGGATCCAAGGGCGGCCTAGCAACATATTGTATTGGAACTCTCCCTCAAGGACATAGAAGAGTTTCGGGTAAAGTGCATGGCCCTACACAAATGTTAAGGATCACGGTATCTAAGGTAGAAGTAATAGCATCATTGAATGACCACAACATGATGGAGTTGGCAAACATGCAACTAGAAGGGATATTCATTTGTTGGAAGGCTTTTGAAGAGATGATATTTAGACTAGCACCCCCATCAATTATAACACGAAGCACCCGAATGTCCTGAACATAAGCTGAGATGAAAAGAGTAGGATCAGGATCTTCTACACCAAAGTCGACAATTTCGTCTTCAGAGAAACTGACAGCAGTGGCTTGTTGTACAGAGACAGAATTGGTTGGGGAAATAGGTTGTTTGGTGAGTGAAGCAACGTGATTAGGTGTTAGAATGGATGTAACAAGAAAGGTTTCATTAGGTAAGACCTCTATCCCTTGAAGAATTTCAACGAGAGCTTGTCAATGAGATTCAGAAGTCTGAATGAGATCATACAGTGTCATTTTTATAGGTGATTGGTGAAGTTGTTTGATCATGGTTCGGTGGGAAACTCCATTAGAGACGGGGTAGGTGGGTCCATGAATAACCACTTTAGGTGGTGGTGTGATCGAGATGGTGGATGGAGAAAGGGAGGCCGCAGGTGTGCTTTCTTTCGCTTTCCCATTATTTTTCTGCCCTCGAGTAGCAACACTAATCATATTGATCTCGTGAATATGAGAGGAGGAAGACAGTATGGATAAGTCATGGTCTTTGAGAGGTGGAGTTGTAATAATGATAAATTTTGGTGAGGCAGGGATAGGTGGTATAGGAGATGGAATTAAAGCTAAAGGTCTCTCCCTTCGTAAGTGGTCTTTCTTAACTTTTTTATCTGAGAGAGGTGACTGACAAAGTATGGCTTTCAACACTTTACATCCCTCTACATCATGTCCTAGTGTGTGCAGTGGTAAGCACATATTTTAGACTCATCATAACCTATAGGTCGAGGTTTAGATGGATCATAAGGTCTAAGTGGTGGTAGGGAAATGGTCGCATTCTCCACCAACATAGCAAGAATTTTGGCATAAGACCCTTTGAGTGGGTTAAATTCAGAGGAAGATGAGGCTATTAACTGGGTAGTTTTTGGTAATGACGGGGATATGGTTGGTTTGTATAAGTGGCAGTTTAGCGAAGGGGTTTTGATAATGGGTTTTAACTAAACATGGCTTCTTTGGTACAGAAGCTATGTTTAACTGGTTAGATGATGAGGCCATAGATGATTGTGGTATCAGAAAATAACCACGAAGAAATAGGAGTGACAGTAAACAAATATTTTGATGATGGAATTTGTTTAGAGTTGGTAGGTGGACAGGATACGCGGGGGGTGACGATGTTGATATACCCTTGGGTTTCTGTATGGGTGCAGAAGGCGTAGGTCATTTTAAAGAAAACAAAGGAGGTATGATATATTGATGCAAGGTGGAGGGGTGAGGGTCCTAATATGGAAGGTAGGTGTGATGATGATGGTTTTAGTTGCGATAGAGACATAGGTTGAGGAGATTGAATCTGTCTCCTAATGTGGATGGAAAACTTTATTTTTGGATAAGTCTAAGCCGCTTAGGTGGGTGTGTTAGACTGGGTATTGGTGAGGTCCCAAACGTAGGGGAAGATTTGGTTACGCTAATAGAGGTGGATGAGGTATTTGGTAGATATAAGGGGTGTGAAGATGAGGACATAGGCATTTTAAGCTTCTATAAAACACTTCAGATATATGGTAGAGGCATCTGGATCGGTCATCTGCATTTGAGTAGAATATGGCGTACTCAAACGTTCCCCTAAGACTCATCTATCTTCTGAGGGATGAAAATCCTCACGTGTGAATAGGAATTTTTGTTTGGAAGAAAGATGAGTTTTGATTCAGGTCCACTGTGGGTGTGATACAGGGGGTAAATGAGGTATTATATCAATGGGCGTTAAGAGGTCAACCAGTCACTGAAAAGATTTAGGTGATAAAGAACTAATAGGTAGGAGGGCATGTTTGAGAGGATCCGTCATGTTTAAAGAATGTGGTGATGTCGGTGCAAGAGGTTTCTTGTATAAGGATGTCAAAAGAAGTGGTGAGCCTTCCTCTTGTACAACAAGAACTGGTAGAAGGAGACATTTGGGAAATAGATAAGTTAGATAACATCCACTCACAGTCTTGCAAGGATGTGGTGTAAGAGGGCTCATTTGTGAAAAGAGAAATCTGGGCGGTTAATTCCTTGATGGGTAAAGTAACGGCAATGGATTTCGTCTTGTCTTGATGGTGAGGAAGGGGGTTCGGGTTCCTGCATTAGTGAAGAGGCTTGATTCAGAATTTGTTCGATAGATGTTTTTGGCTAGGAGTCGAAGACTGCATGGATCTCATGAACACTCTCCTCGGCTAAGATATCTTGGTCTATGTTACTATTAGAAGAGTGATTTGGGAATGGTTTATTGAAAATTTTCAAATTTCGGTTAGCAAGGGCGTTAGGATTATCAAGGGCTATATCCCCTACATCAACCATTTCCTGCACTATGTTTTTCAACATCTTGTAGTTTTCATGACTGTGTCCCTTCACACGATGAAAGTTACAGAAGTCATTTTCTTTGTACCAAGAAGGTATGGCATGAGTGGAATCAAACCCAGAGTGAGGTTTAACAAGAGGTAAGGTAATGGCTCCTGCTTTAAGCAATTTTTCTAATATCACGCCATAAGTTTCTCCCAAGGGGGTGTAATTGATGGGCTCAGCTTTATACTTGTAGGTGGTTTTTGGCGAGGTATTAGACGGTGGTTGGGATTTGACCATCACCGCGTGCACAGCTCCTTTTGATTTCGAAGCAGTCGATGGGTGAGGATTGGTTGTGTTAGGTTTTTTGGTGGAATATTGGGTTCAGAAATTGGGGTTTTTGTTGCGCAAACCATAATTTCTCTTCTTCTAAGGCTCGAATCTCTAGTTTTTGACCCATAGTAAAGGCTTCATCATAATTTGCAGAAATTTTGAATTTGGAGGGTAGGAGAAATGTGCTTAGCGTAGGCCAGCATAAAAAGTTTGATAAGTTTCAGCCTGAGGCAAGGCATAGGTAAGTTGGTTGATAAGGCCCCACCATCGTCCAATGAAATCTACGATAGATTCGTCTTCAAATTTTTGGATGGCATAGAGGTCGGTGATAGATAATTTCTTTGCAATGTTGATGGAGAAATGATCCAAGAAAGATTGGGCTAGTTGGTTAAAAGAGAAGATCGAGTGCTGGGCTAAAGAACTGTACCACTCCAAGGCGGGTCTTGATAAGGACATGGGAAAGGTGTGGAGTAGTAAAGCGTCATCGTGAGCAATTAGATAGCAGGCATGCCTAAATGAGCACAAGTGTTGTTGAGGATCCTCCTTACTATTAAAACGAGTAAATTTTGGTAATTCCCATTGAGGAGGATATGAATGAAGGGGGATAGAAGGGTGGATAGGCTCCCAAAAAACTTTCTCGTATGTTAAGGTGCTACGACTTCCTGAAACAGAAGCCTCCAGATTTTGCATTTTATCCATCATTTGTTTAATTAAATCATTAGTTGGATGAAATGCTGGTGTGGTTGTCGTAAACGGAGGCAGATTGGGCCAAGGGCCACCACTAGACAAGGGTGGGGTTAAATGTTGATAAGGTATGGAGGATGAATGTGTTGAGGCGATCCGAATAGGGATGTCCTATATAAGACATTGAGGTCACCGGATACATGTGTGAGAAATGAAAATGTGGGCGGAGCTTGAGAAGGAAAGATCGTGTGGATTGGTGGCAGAGAGAAAGTCATGAACAGGAACAGTCTGCAAGAGAGACGATGTAGGAGCAGTTGGCAAGTAATGGAACATGTGGGGCCCAAGATTAACCAAAGGAAAGCCAATCTGTGTCTGTATGAACCCCTGAAGCCGCTGGAGTTGGGAGACGGGGCTAAGGATGCAGAAGGAAAAGTGGAGTTATCAAGAGGAGAAGAAGCTAAATGAGTAGCTATACTGATAGGCATGCCAACAAGGATTTGACCATCGGGTGTACAGTCAGGGGAATGAGACAAATAGTATTGTACAGCGCTAGGATTAGCATCCAAAATTTTCGCAAATTCTTTATCTCCTACAGGAATCTTAGTGAACCTCGCTGGTATCTGTAGGATTTCCCATAGTATGGGCAGGAGGTGATTTAGGCAAAGGCACGGAGCAGGCATGTGAAACCATGGCTGTAGCTTGTTTCCTGAATGATAACAACCATGGAAAGGGGTACATAGTAGGATGCAATCTATCAGGAACAGAAGCAAGCAACAAAATGTTGGAATTGGCAGGTTACTGGTTTCGGAAACTGTGAAAAGACAATAACCGATATCGGTCAAGTAACCGATGTCGGTTAGGCTATAGCTGACGTCGGTAATCTAACCGATGTTGGTAGAAAATAACTGGTGTAAGAAGCAGTAGGAAGTTGTTGATTTGGTGTTAATACTGCTTAGTATGCCTACCCAATTGTTCTGTAGGTGATCACAGAAAAATAGTGTATGACAGAGAAACAGAACTGAAAATAAGAAATAATGCACAAATAAATTAGCAAACTAACCCTAGGGTTAATTTTAATCAATTTGGGCTTATGCCTTTATATGTAGAATGATTTCAATCCTAAACAAAAGACTTAGGGGAAATTTCAAGTTTATTTTGGCTTATAAGGTTACCTCAATCGGGTGGAGGAATACCGTGGAAACGGGGGGATGTTTTGAGCTATTGTGTTAATTATGAAGTGATTCGGTATGTGTTGTGTAGTGAAAGTAAGATTAATTTCCTGTCAATACCATGGAAATCACCCCCATGTGTATGACCTGTTACTTAGTCTACGTTCACTAGAATTGAAAATAAAACGCAAAAATGGGATGCACGTGTTTTAAACCCAAATCGAAAATCATATTCGATGAAGCAAGGAAGATGAATTTTACTAATGCAAAAATAGGAAAAGCAAGACAAATTCTTTTACTAAATATAACAAAATACCGTGTGAAATTTTTAGAAGAAGAAAACAACAAGTATGCTCCCTATATGAAAGCAAGCAAGAGAAACATAAACCTAAAATGGCTCCCACCAGGCCTGCCAAAATGTTTCGCACGGTATGTTTCCGTTTTTGGGATAGAGTTGCTTCTATCCTTTAATTCCTTTGAGAAACAGATAAGGGTTAGGGCTAGGATGAATACCTGTTGAATGTTGAGATGGTGTGCGCATACCATAGAGAAATATCAGATCGACTGCAAAGAACTCATTTTTGTCTAGGAAGGACTACCTGTAAGTAAGACTATAAGACCACTAGATTTTAGTTAGACAATAAATGAGGGAGCTGCCTTAGGCCCAGGAAATATAAAACTTCCTTTCGAAGGTGGTAAGTTCCCCTTTTAAATATGAATTAACACAAATGATAACAAAGAAGCTATTGCAAAATCACGATTTAATTACCTCGTTACAAAGCAAATAGAGGACTAAAGGCTATCAATAATAAATTTTCATGTTGTTTGTTTGAATCAGTGGTCGTTGATACGTTCAGCTAGAGTTATAGTGATAAACCGGTACTAGATTTGAGGTGATTAGGACTGACATATCGGTGAGAGTAAGGTTTAGTGTATAAGTCACAGTGATTGATGCCGGTCACTGGATAACCGACCACGGTTAGAGAACCGCTGCTGGTATGGGATATACCGACACTGGTCGGCTCAGTAATGATAGGTGCTTCTGGTTAGAAGTTGGTTGCAGGGTGACTGTGGGGTTTAGAATGACTGGTGGATGGCTGAGGGGAATAATGAGGTGATGGAGAAGACTCAGAGAGTGATGGGGTCTGTTCTTCTGGGCCATAGTAGGATGTAGAGGAATGTAAGGTTAGGTGCAAGAGTGTTACTGGTAGGTAATAGATCTGGGGGTAGAGCTTGTAATTACTATCAATTCACAAATCTCAAGAAATGGTTATTAAAAGAACATATAAGACACTTACTTACTCATTCCCGATGGAAAATGTAGGTTTAAGGATTGTGATGACGAAGACAGGGCTCAGGTAGGATGATCTGATAATCCAAGATGGGTTATCTCCTCTCCTGATGCTTGGATGAGTGTCACTGGGCTCTGGTTATTCAGTTGCAGTCTCGGGCTTGATGTCATTCTCTGTAAGCTTCTCTCTTTCCTTCACTTTTCTCTGCTCAGCCAAGTCAAATTCCGAATCTTCTCAATGATTTCTCCCTTTTTTTTCAATTAAATGAAAATCCAATCCTTTATTTTTGGTTGGGAGATGGTCATTTACAGGGAACCAATGGCGGTTACGTAACCGACGGCGGTCGAGTAGGAACCGGTATCGATCAGGTCAAAGTGGGCTATTTTTAGTAAAATATCCAGCTTTCCCTCCTTTTCTCTCGAGGGATTAGTTGCGGGCTTGGTCAAGTCATTATGAGGTCGGTTTTGGGTGCGGGCGAGGATTCATTAGTCATGGGTGTGGATGTAGACCAAGTTATAGGTCTTAATTAGGTTAGTTTAGGGTTAACACTAGGTCATGATGAGGTGGTGAAATGAGGTGTCAGGTATGGCGATGTGGATTTATTAATTATAAGGTAATTAATAAATAATTGTGTAAGGTTTAGGTGATAAGGTTAGGTTGCGAAATGAGATGCGAAGCACAGGGGGTCGTAAGACACAAATTTGGTGTCTACATACACATGTGATTACCAATCCTAGAAGGGTACCACATACTTTAGATAATGTTTGACCATATCGTTCTTAACTGATGGGTTCACAACGATGTCACTAAACATACATATGTTATCCTAATTAATGTACCTATCTGAAAACTTCTTTCGGGCCATTAATTTACAATCTGATTACTTTAACAACCAGATAAGATTTGATTTGATCCGTTGTTCTTCCTTCTTCGACACGCCAAAAAAACATAGAGAGGTGGACTTGACAGATTGTGGGAAAATTTGCAAGGGCATTGATGGGTGGTAGCTGAGCTTCTAAATCAGATTTCCCACCTCTTTTCTTCTCCTCTCTTCGCTTCATCTATAAAGGTAAGAGCTTGGCATCATTGTAAAGGGTTGGACATTTTTGTTTTACACCCTCCCTTCTTCTCTGGTCTGCAGATGAAATCATGGAGTATTAAACCTTCTATTCAGACTATAATGCAATTTTTTTTTACCTTTTGGCCATTATAATGCTCTGTATCAGATTTGTGAAGTAATAATACACGTCTATGGATGATTTCAACCCTCTCTTGTGTTCATTGCCTTTACCTGATATTTCATTGCAATATTGGTTATCTGTGCATGGTATTTGTATTACATTTTAATGGTCTGTGTTTGATAGCAAAGCCAATGTTCAGCATTCCTTTGGTGCATCACCTCTGTTATTTTAGGTTTTATTTCTTACATCTTCTTAATCCTGTCTCCTTGGTAAGTTAGAATAGATTTTGGAGTAGATCCTCGGCAAATTTTACGTGTGCACCTAAATAGAGGACTAGGAACCAACCTTCATCCATAGAGAGCTCTCTCAATTTCAAATTCCCGCACTTTGAGAGATTCTCCATGTTATGCAATCACACTGAGATTCTCAACCCATCGAGTTACAGACATTCAAGGGTGCTGTGATTCTACATCAACAGTTTTGGCATGCCCAGTGAGACAGGTCTTAAGCACCTTACCACTTCATCTTAGTAGGTTGGTGTGTTCCTGGTTAAGGATTCAGCCTTTTGAGGCACATACAAAGCACATTTGGTGACTCCATCTAGTCAATAACTCCCATTCTCTAAGTTGCAAACCTTTTCCATCCATTTCCACCCATCTTCATTCATCTTTCTTTCCACATCTTTCATTTTCTCCCATTCCATGAAGTTGTGCAATCATGACTTCATTCCCCTCATGGAATTCACACCTACAACAGTGTTAGTCAGATCCATCTCAATGTATTTCCCAACTCCTCTAGATAACATTATGATCAGATCCAGAACAGCATTATGCTTACCCATATGAGCTAAGGTCAAATCCAGTTTGGACATGACCAGCTTATCAAGAACAAAGGGGAAACATACAATGGTAACAACTACACAAAGAATGATGATTTACTAAGATGGAGATTCTGAAAATTGGAGGCATTGCATGGTACATTCAAGGGCCAAGCTCAGATGAAAGTGTTTAGAATTGGCTATAGGGACACCTTTTCCATGGGTTGGCCCTATGCTAAGACATTACAACCCTCAGGAGAATATTGACTTCATGGTTGAAATGTTGCCTCACCTTACATAGTGGATTGAGGATATTGAGGCATATGAGAAAAGTGTGAGACAACCTTGTCAATGGGTAAGTCAGTCACCATCTCCTTTTCCTTCATTTTATCTTTCTCAAAATTTATCATTTCAGCATGGTCAAGAGTCAAGCCCCTCACTTGCTGCCCCCAAGTGTTGATTTCCCTTCTCCATCTCCTATTCTTCCATCCCATCTCAATTCTTCTACACTTTTTCCTCCCAAGAAGTCATTCCCTCCAAACAAACAAGAAGTTCCACTTCCCTCACCACCACAAACAATAGCAAAACTGGTTGAATCCCAACCTACCACTCCTCCTAATTTCCCAAGTCCATGTTGGGAAGAGACTCAAGAATCCAGTCAAGGAGAACAACAAAGAAAAGAGGAACCCAACAAAGAAGAAATGATAGAAAATCTAAAGAGTTGGGCTGCCAGATTTTGGATTACAAAGATCCCCTTGATGGTTAAGCCAACAGAGGAGGTCAAGGTTGAAGATCTAGTGGTGGCTAAGGCTGAGTTTGCAACAGAAGAAGAATAAGAACAAGAAGGAGAAGATCAAGCAATCTATTTGCTCTGAATGCAGTATCCATAATGGCACTTTGTCTGAAGAGGATGATGATCTAATCTATGTTGCACAATCAATCAAGAAGGAAGAATAACAATTAGCTTGAAGTCCTATTGAAGAGGAGCAACTGAAAGAGATCAAATCAGAGTTGAAGCCACTTGATGAAGGAAGTATTATTGAAGATTTTTTGATTTCATTTGAAAGGCCTGATTTGATTAATGAATCCATGAAGGAACGAATAACAATCAGCTCCAAGTCCAGTTAAAGAGGAGCATATGGAGGTGACCAAGATAGATTCAGAGGCACTAAATCATGATCTGGTTATACAAGAAAATACAGACCCCTCTCACATTCAACCTCTCTAAAATTCTAAGTTTTTGGAAGATTTTGAACTCACTAGCTTCATGTTTGAAGATGAAGCTGCATAGTGAAAATAATGAAGATTTTAAGATCACCATGTAAGAGGGAGAGACCTTGCTAAGGACATTGCAGAGTTTGATTTCCTATCAAACTTAAAAGAATGTTTTGATAAGGAGGAGCTAGTTGAAATTGCAATATTTTATCCCCCATCATTCATCCTTCAACCACAAGAACCTGCTACCATGGAAGAGAACGTGCAAGCACAACTTGCAGTTTGCAACATACCTCTTAAATCAAAGCTGGAAGCTTTTTATCTTCCAAAAGCCACACCTACTGCAAAGAAAGGGAAAGAGTATGAGGCTATCATCCCTCTCACATCATCCATCCATGAAGATCTATAAGAAGACTCCTTTTTTGGAGTTAAATATCATAGTAGTGGGAAAACTCAAAGGACCAAACCTTGCCCAATCAAATACTTGGCTTCATTAGAGCCAACGGAGAAGCCACAATCAGTCATGCTTTCTTCTAAGCATGAGGGATGATCCTCAAAGTACCAAGGATCAACAACAATGCCTCTTGGAATCCAAAGTGAGAAAAAGACTAAAAGAGGTATTTTTTTTGTTTCCAGTTGATACCTTGATGATTTGGGAGTGAGGAAACAATTGTCAGTTTCAACCTTCCACTCCTAATAAAAGCCATATTCAATGCCAAATCATCTTGCATGGCTGCCAATTTTAAGGAAGGGAAGCTATTTCTATTCCCTGCCTATGGCAGGATTTGTTTGAAAAGCTTGTCTCTTTGATTAGTGGTTAGCAGTAGGTTTTATTCATCCAAGGTAGTAGATACATTTTTTTAGCATAAGAAGTGCTTTTTCACACTCTACATGTCTCATTTGAGGCATGCATGAATTTATATTTATATATAAGCTTTGTTCGTGATGCTCCATATGTTCCATATGCCAAGCCCTTTAGAATCCAAAGCAAGAAGACCCATAGTTGCCTATAAAAGTTGGTAATTTAAAATGAAACACAAATACAGAGAAACTAAAATTAGATTTTGAGGGAGTCCAATTCTAGAGCAGGTGAAAGCCCCAAGTCAAGAAAATTTTCTACTCAGCAGAGCCTCACCTTTAAGACTTTCTTAGGGAAATTGAGAGTGTGGATCAATGGGGCAGGCTCACGGTCATCAAGTGGAGGCAGTCGGACAACTCATCAGTTTTAGGGAAAGAATCAGTACCCGGCTATCACTCATTGTTACTCAATGCCCAATGAATACTTCAAGGCCACTGATCACTTGATCTAGCAGAAAGATGTCCCTGTGAGTCACCTAACTGTTATCCCAATTTTTTCTCCCCTGAAAAAATTGATCAAACACAACCCCGCACAAAAGAAAACTGGAACAGAAGAAGATCAAAAAGCTCAATTGTGCAGAGTTCACATTTTAGATCCAAAAATGAAGGGGAAGGTTCAGCGAAGGAGCCAAAATGACGTTAAAGGAGATTAGAGTGCATATGAGAAAAATGGAGAAGGGCAGTGTTCACTCGTTGGCCCTGAATCGACTAAGTATAAGAGAGTTAGAGGAATCCCCACATGTCTCAATAACATATTTTCAAAGGAAGAATAAAGATTGAAGGTCCCAAATGTGTGCCAACCCTCCACATGGTCAGAGCCTGAAAAGGTTGAATCGACCATTGAAAAGTATAAGGCTAGTGAAAAGAACCACGTGTCGACTCCACGCAACTTTAGAAGTGAAATACAAAGCGAGGTCCCTAAAATTACACCAGCCCTCCACATGTCCAAAACTGAAAAAGGGGATAGAACTGGCCATTTAAATTGACTAAGTATTAAAGGACTAGTGGAAGCCTCCACCTGTCTCAATATCACACGTTCAAGGTTCGAAGCCAAATGTGGTCCCCCAAATGAGCATGGAGGCTTCCACATGTCCCACGCCTGAAAAGAACAAGTCGTTGAAAAAGGGGCCACGTGCCTCAACATGCGCAAAGTTCAAAAGGCGCAGCCCAAAGGCCAGTCCCAAACAAGCGCAAGCCCTCCACGTGTCCCAAGTCCAAAAAAAGGAACACCAGTTGTTGAAAAGACCAAGCTCGAGATAGGCTTGCGGAGGCCTCCACGTGTCTCGCCCACACAACTTCAAAAGAAAAATATTGAGGTAGTCTCCCAATACCCGTTGCCAAGCCTCCACGTGTCCATGGATTACACATATGACCCCTACCAAAAAAAAGGGACTTAACCATGGGCCACAAAGTCAAATCGAGCAAAGTGGCGAAAGCAACCACGTGTGAACTTCTTCGGTGAAAATTCAAAAACAAAGTATCCAAAAGCGAGTCCCCAAACGTGCACCAGTTCTGCACGTAGAAGCCACGTTTCAGGTCTAAATTACATGTGAAGGCAGGCCTTAAAAGGATTTTTTTGCCAAAAGTAGGTCAGTGGGCCTAGGGAAGAGATTTTTCCAAAGTGGAAAATGCAGGCCGGCGGGCCCAAAGAGTACTTTTGGGAATTGTAAAGTTGCGGGGCTGGTGGAGTTTTTTTGCATTTTTTGCAACATTCATAAAAGCATAGTTTGCAAGTGCAGGCCCACTAGCCCGAGCAGGTTTGTTCACCATTTTAGGGTAAAAAGTGAATTTTGGGCTTGTGGGGTTGCAGGATTTTTTTATAATTTTATGTTTTTTTGCAAAAGGCGCCAAAGTGAATTTCGGGCCTGTAGATCCATTTTGCAAAACTAGTTTTTTGCCATTTTTTTACGGATTCAACTGAAAGTATTCAAATGGGAATATCTTTCTATCCAGTTCTTGAAATTCAACAAATTTGGTACCATTAGAAATATCTGAACCTTCTCTATTCTAGGGAGGCTTCAAAACATCGATTTTGACAAGGTTAGGATGGGTGAAAACATGGGAAAATTTCTTTCATGTCATTAATGTATGATTCGATTGCTTCAACTACCAGATCATCAGATTTGATTTGATCTGCTGTTCTTCCTTCTTCAACATGCCAAATAGACATAGAGAGGCAGACTTGAAAGATTGTAGGTAGATTTGTAGGGGCATTGATGGCTTGTAGTTGAGCTTCCAAATTAGATTTCCCACCTCCTTTTCTTCTCCTCTCTTTGCACTTCATCTATAAAGGTAAGAGGCTTGGATCATTGTAAAGGGTTGGACATTTTGGTTTTGCACCCTCCCTTCTTCTCTGGTTTGCAGATGAATTCATGGAGTTCGAACCTTCTATTAAGACTATAATGCAAGTTTTTTTCCTCTTGGCCATTGTAATGCTCTGTATCAATTTGTGAAGCAATAATACATGTCTTTGGATGATTTCAACCCTCTCTTGTGATCATTTTCTTTATCTAATCTTTCATTGCAATATTGGTTATCATGTGCATGGTAATTGTATTACATTTTAATGGTCTGTGTTTGATAACAAATTCGGTGTTCAATATTCCTTTCCTACATCACCTCTATTAGTTTAGGTTTAATTTCTTGCATCTTCTTAACCTTGTCTCCTTGACAAGTTAGAATAGATTTTACAATAGATCCTCTGTAAATTTTATGTGTGAACTTGAATAGAGTAATAGGAACCAACCTTCATCCAGAGAGTCTCTCTCTATTTTAAAGTCCCACACTTTGAGAGATGCTCCATGTTATGCAATCACACTGAGAGTCTCAACCCATCAAGTTGCAAACATTCAGGGGTGCTGTGATTTTGCATTAACAACAGACTATGGTGATAATTCAAACTAGGGATCTTATTTACTTAATATGGAAGGTGCCATCGAGTGTAAAGATATAAGTTCATTCTAAGGTTTTGGTTTTGTATGCTACAAAGAATCACACAGGAAGGGTAGTTATACACAGGTTTTAAACTATGATTGACTCTTTCGTTTAAATATCTTTATTATATTTTCAAGGTAAGGAACACAACTCACTAATTATTTAATCATCCATTGCACACTGGAATTAAACTATAAGCTATTAAATTCAATTTCACTTAACACAATATCCAACTTTTACAATACAAAACTTTGAGTCAAAATAACACCCATATTTAGATGAACATTTCCCTTAAATACTAGCATCTTACGAATGTTACTAAACTTCACTAATAAACCTTCCAATACTTCACAAAATGTTTAACCATCCTCTACAATTTAACTTAACATATATATCCAACCTCGTTTCTACCATATGTAAATCTAAATCAAAAGAACACCTATATTTAAATGCACATTTCCCTAAGTACTCGTAAATCTATCATCTCATTCATATTACCAAATTTCAATAATAAGTCTTTACCATAACATGCATAACAATACATAAAAATTTATTTCCATTAACATGCATGAATTACAATAATATATAATGAATCACAACCATGTCGTTTTGCCATCTTACTTGCATCTTGCAAAACCATGTGAGCATGAAATCAGTGATAAATCATTCGCATGTCATCCACCTAGATCTAGCATAATTAACGTTATTGGTTTTCCATTTACATTATAATAATAATACACACGCAACAAGAAAGGGTTAGGGCATATATTCATTTCATTCCTTAACTAAGGGAGGAGAGAGAAATAGATAAGGAAGAGAGAGACACTATTTTCCCAAAAGTCAAATTTTACATGTCACACCATAAGATAGAGTTTCAACAGTTATTTAAAAGTTTCAATAAGTTTCCACGATGGTTATCTAACTCGACTGTAATCCCACATCTTTCTTTTTTTCATTTTCCTGCTAGTTGCAAAAACACCAAATTTTCACTTAGAGGCTAAGAAAGTGTGTTAAAAAACTTTCTTCCGATAAGACAATTCATGACTGGTGAAATCCTATGTTCCCACCTATATACCAAGAATTCATAGGGAGTAGAAGAATCAAGAACTAAAAAATGGTGTACAATTGGCAGATGGTTTTTCGAAGCCACCTGTCGTAATTGACCAAGTTTAACCTAGTCAAACAACGACCAGAGGCCTACGAAATACCCTTTTCAAACTATCTAGAAGAGTGTTTTTCCCCAAACTAATGGTTCTAGGAAATTTTCTAGTAAAAATACTAGAGGTTTGTAAGGGTGGTTAAACATTTCATTCCTCATGTTCCAAACGGCGAGCTGATACGAAACCCAACTTTTTCAGTTTTAACAACTTCCTAAAGGTGCAAAATAAGGAAACTGGGCTCCTAGAAGGCGGCGAAGAGAGTACCAATAGTCGATCAAGGTCGATCTAAGCTATAATACAACTCCTCACATAACAAGGAACAACGACGGAAGATGACATCTCTTTTCCGGGGTTCAGGAGGTTATATTGGGAGGCTTTGAAAATCACGTTTTTTCTAAATTTGCAACGTAGACAGAAATAGTTGTTTTAGTTAACTCATCTAGCTCTCACCAAAACCAACGGACATGAGTGCTAATTTTTGACACCCTTTGTTTAGAAATGCATGAGTTTGTGGTTGCGACACGGTTGAGGGTCAAATTGTAAGTCAATAGCAAAATCACGAGGTGATGTTTTATTGATTGCGCTAGCCGTTAGGTTAAAATTTCTAATTATTTGAGTATCTAACAGTTTAATATTTTTACTTTATTGCAAATGAATAACCAAATTATATGAAAATGATAAGAGATAAAGGTAAGGATACCATGCCTTTTTTAAGTAGAATTGCAACATCACATTTTATGAGACCCCACTTCCTCTACATTTCGTCAGACAAATCACAGGCTCCACATAATCCTCCATGCTTTGAATAATGGTCTACAAGAGCACGAGCAATTGCAACATCTAACATTATTCCTCTAACCTTATCCATGTATGTCATGCCCATATCTTGAAATCCCATTAGTCCATTGATCACATTTCTTTCAGGCATTTGTTTAGACAATTGCATTCTAGTTATGGGTGTCCATGACAATGCATTTATTTTATGCATTTCTTTTGCAATCTACACATCTGCTCTTTATTTCCTTTCTCTCTTTTTGTTTGTTTCTTATGCTACACCCAAAGCCATAAAATACCAAGACATTCACTTCCCAGCTCCATCTCTAACACTATACAGTGGCCAATGGAAGGAGGTGATGGTCAGAGTTTGCGAAGTCAAGATTTCCACCTGTAAATTGTAGTTTCTTGAAATTTTCTAAGCCTTTCCAACAAACCCATTATGTGCATATCCTGAAGTCAAAGCATTCCATGAACACATATTTCTTCTAGGAATTTTGTCAAACATTGCACATGCCTTGATCTTGTTTCCATTTTTTTTGCATACATATCTACCAAGGAACTTGCAACTAAAACATTTGACAAAAGTTTTTTCTCCATAATACTTTGATGGATGCCCATAACCTATTTAAAAGATACTACTATTTTGGCACTGGTTGTGTGTATGCTAGCAAACGTGGACCTAATTAGGTTGGACACATGTTGGTTGCATATGTTGAAACAAGGATGTTTTAACAAACCCTTTTGTGCACATATTGCAATCATTACAGCACATGAGGCCACATCTCTTTGAGAACTTATCAAATAGTTCACATGCCATGTGTATGATCCCACATTTTTCATCCATGTCTACCGAAGCGCTTGCAACTACAACACTTGACAAAATTCCTCTATCTTTTATACTTTGATGGACATCCATACCTTGTTCCAGAGCTTGCATTTTTGGCATAGGCCAAGAATACACATGCAAATGTAAATTGATCAGGTTGGAGAACTGTTTCATGCATAGGTGAAACAATGTAACTGCTAAGTGAGGATCCAATGTCTCGTGATCCTTAACTTCTTCTTCTTCTTTTACATACAAAAAATAAAATGGCGGCAACAAATCTTCCTCTTCCCAGTGTCAAAATTGATCCCTATTGAAAGGATCGGGAAAAGAGAATGTAACAACATCTCCTCTCTTAATCTTTCTACCTCTGTAAATTGGAAAAACCAGTCACTTCAGTGCTACCAACAAACCACCAATCATCCTCTATCTTGGAACTATAAACCTATTAGAACCCTTGTTATTAGAAAGACAGTTGCTTTCATTGCACAAGATCAATTCGTGTCCTTGATCAGAGAACTTGGAGCTTTCATAAGACTCATAATCCTCAACATATACAACAACGTTTGTTTTATCCATAGCCAAAAATTGAGGCTCTGCGATAGGCAAGATGGGAGTACCTGAAGAAGCTTGCTTCAATGGTGTCAAAACTCTTTCATTTCCCTGAACCTTCTGCAACACTGCAACTATCTAATTACTACTAAATTTGTAATGTTAACTTGGTTCTTGTGTGGTCAAAGACTCTGTTTCAGCGTGGTTAAATGTTCTGGATCTCAAAATAAAGCTCAGGTACTATTATGCAGGGAAAAATGATAGGTCTAAATGGTCTTTATGGGCACCCATACCTATCAAGGCTCCTTCCACACAGCACTCTCACATCTCCATCTCACTTACTCACTTACTAGATTCATCCTTTACACTCCATCGTCCTAATCACATTAGCCCCTTTTTATTATTATTAATTTTTAATTTTAATTTCTTGTTTTTAAAAATAGTTGGGAACTACAAACATCATCACCATTCACATGCAAGACATATCCTTCATCGTGATAATGAGATAAGGGCTCCACACATGAGAAATATGGAAAGTGAGGATGAATTCTTATTCGGTGGCAGTAGTGGGCTATTTCCCCGAGTCTACGCACATTAAATTTGAAATAATAAACGTTTGGTTTATAATTTTGACATAAGAACACAATGTATAGATAAGCTCATACTACATGACATATGTTAATACTCTGATTTAATTTAAATTTTTAAAATCGTAATCCAACCCCAGTATTATAATCATTGGCTCTTAAATATTTAATATTTAATATAGCAAAAGATATGGAGAACAACCCTCCATTAGGGTGTGAACTTGATTTTCCCACCTCATAATTTCGTTGGAGTTGAGGATCGAGGTTACTTTTCGGGAATGAATTTTGAAAAGCATATGCGACATTATACAGATAATATTAAAATATAATATGGACAATATCCGACATTATATAGACAATATTAGAATATATTACCAAAACGTATGGCAGTAATTATGAAAATAAGATAAATATCATTGTCTCCTGGGAAATTAATCTTAGATAGTGACCTATCATAAACATTGCCAAGAACCCAAATTTCTTGCATTTCAAGAAAACGATATCTTGGATTTAAAAAATAAACAATAAAATATATATAGTTGGCTTAAAAGTATTTATATCTTGAATTTATTTTTCGTCGACGGATGGAATCACGTGGCTTAATTTCTCTTTCTACCTGATTTTATAAACATTGTAATTTGGAATCTTGATAACTAATTACCATCCATCATATTAAACTTCATTGTATAAATAAATACCATCTCAAAATTTATAATTTTGATAGATGACATAACAAAGTGTGATTTATTATTATCTATACCATTTAAATTACAATCTTTTCAATCTTTATTATTAAAGTTTGATTTTCATTAGTAATTTAATTTTACAATTATTTTCAAATATTTTATCATATATATAATAGATTTATTGAGTTCATTTGGTCATAAAGTTTATTGTTGTTGTAAAAACTAATTTTATTTGCTTCATTAAAATGTGACATTATTAAAAAGATTCACTATAGTGACAACATTCTCGAATGCCTCCTCTCTCATTAGCTAAGAGAAGTAATATGAGAACCAATGAATGAAGATTTTGGAGTGGCAGAAGCAATTTGAGATGCACTAAATATGATTATTTGACTTGGGATACAAAATATTTTATCAGTGACGATTGAATAAGTTTTATAAGAGATTAAGAAGTAACAAAGGATGAGAGGGAAATGTTGAATTATTCTACAACAAATAAACTATTATGTCAGTAAGAGAACCACTTCCATTGAAACATCACCGTATTGGCATAAGGACAATAGTATATTGACATCTAAATATTGTCTTAAAACTACCAAATGTGAGATTAATTTTTAAGATTCTAAAGCCGTAGGTTTACTTTATGAATGAATGAAGATTTTAGAGTTGTGGGATTAGTTTATGAATGACATAGGAATTTTACACCATAGAAGAAATTCCACTATTCAACTTGGGATAATAAGACATCTACTAGAGGCAATTGAATGAGATGTTTTTCAGAATTATGAAGGCATATAAGAGGAGAAGTGAAGGCGAAGTAACTAAACTTGCTCATTTTGTAACCAATCAATCATTATATTTATAGGAGGGCCACTTCCATTGTAATGTTGTAAATAGCACATTTTATACACACAAAAACAACACTAAACATACCAGAATAATTTTTTTTACTTACATTGTAGTACACATGACAAAACAAAAGATCACTTAAGACTATGCACAACACATGATATGTTTGCACAACATTAACCCACATAGATAACATGAAAACACGTGATGCACTTCAATACCCCTTTTTTGACAAGGCACAACATAACGACTCAACTATAGTATACACTTATGGTTAGGGTATTCCCACAACACGTATATTTTTATGATTACAAATTTATTAAAATCACATTTCAATAATTAAATTAGGTATCTAGAAGGGTCTCATAATATGTGCATCATACATTACTTTTCATTTTTCTTTTGCTTTTTTTGCCAGATTCCCTCTATATTGTTTAACATTTGACTTATGGTGTATCTTGTTGAACAAGGATCATTTGTATTATTTCGAATTACTTGTTTAATTTGATTCATTTCATTAATGAGATATTTATTTAGACACATAGGGCTAATTACATACACACACTGCCACTAGTTATTATCCATAGGATCCACTCTTAAGTTCATGCATCTTGACCTTATATCCTACCTCCATTACACAATGTGGAACAAGCGTAAGTCTAAAGGATGTGAACTTCACATCGGTCTTATTTTTGCGTAAGGATTTAGGGTCTACGTTTATTTCATTCATTTATAAATTGGTAATTGAGTTAATACATCAATAAGTCATTATAGGAATTAGGTTCTTCATCCACAACAAGAGGAGTTTAATCACATTACCAAAGAATATCATATTTCACTTTACCTATGGAATAACATCCCATGATTACACTTCCCAAGGACAATCGTCAGTATTAGTTTTCATTATAGTTATGTTCTGATTAGTTAATTTAAGGGATTCGAAGGCTCTTAACATGGACATCACACTTCCTTATTTTCATGTTTCTAGATTAGGTTTCCTGAGTATCATTTTACGTACTGACTTAAGAGGTTTTATTTCTCCCTAACTAGGTTCATATAGCTCTTGTAATGAATTGATGTAACCTATTATCTAAAAGAGGCATTTGGATCCTCATGAGACTACTAGTCCTTGTCTTAAGGTATTTTTCTCTAAGAGACATGATCACATAGTTTCACATCATTCATCCATTACCTAATAGGACTAGTTAGGAGAGCAAGATGGAGTAGCTCATCATTGTTTAAGTAGGGTTAAGGATCACATTATATTTTCACACGTCATGTGGATCCCTAGTTTCTCACCACAAGAATGGTTTGAAGCATGTTATATGAATGATCTCAATTTTCACTGTTTTTCCAAGCACACCCTATCTGACGACTATTTTATTTACTAACTAATCACAATTTAAAAATTTGTTATGTTTCACAATTATCTCTTAATATTGTACCTATATAACCCAAACGATAAATGCGATTGGGTATCGAGTTCATTTATGATCCCAACTCTTAAAGGTGACTTCCAAGGTTAGTTGGCATATCTTCATCACTCAACAAGTATATCAGTCCAAGAGAATTTTAACTCATATGTTGAAGGTTTGATTCCCATAGCAGTACTACCTTAAGAAGAATAACATTCTCCTTACTACACGCACGATTACCTATCCTGGAAGGGAACCACATCCTCTTGATAATGTTTGGCCATGTCACTCTTAACTGATGGGCTCATCAACGATGTCACTAAACATATAAGCTATGGATGATAAATCAAACTAGGGACCTCATTTACTTAAGCTATAAGGTTCCATTGAGTGTAAAGATATAAGTTCCGTTCTAAGGTTTTAGTTTTCTATGCTTCAAAGAATCACACAAGAAGGGTAGTTATACATAGGTTTTAAACTACGGTTGACTCTTTTTTTAGATATATTTATTACATTTTCAAGGTAAGAAACACAAATCACTCATTATTTGATCATCCATTACACACTGGAATTGTACTATAAGCTATTAAATTCAATTTCACTTAACACAATATCCAACTTTTACAATACAAAACTTGGAATCAAAATAATACCCATATTTAGACGAACATTTCCCTTAAACACTAGCATCGTACGAATGTTACAAAACTTTACTAATAAACCTTTCAATACCTAGCAAAATGTTGAACTATCCTCTACAATTTCACTTAACATATATATCCAACCTCCTTTCTACCATATATGTAAATCTAAATCAAAAGAACACCTATATTTAAATGTATATTTTCCAAAGCACCCCTAAATCTAGCATCTCATTCATATTACCAAATTTCAATAATAAGTCTTTACTGTAACATGTATAGACAATACATAAAAATTTATTTCCATTAACATACATGAATTACAATAATATACAATGAATCACAACCATGTCGTTTTACCCTCTTACTTACATCCTACAAAACCATGTGAGTGTGAAATTAACGATAAATTGTTGGCATGGCATTCCACTTAGATGTAGCATAATTAACATTATTGGTTTTCCATTTACATTATAATAATAATACACACGCAACAAGATAGGGTTAGGGCATATATTCATTTCATTCCTTAACTAAGGGAGGTGAGAGAAAGAGATAAGGAAGAGAGAGAAACAATATTTTCCTAAAAGTCAAATTTCACATGTCACGCCATAAGATAGAGTTTCAATAGTTATTTACAAGTTTTAATAAGTTTCCATGATGGTTTGCTAACTTGACTTGAATCCCACATCTTTCTTTTTTTCATTTTCCTGCTAGTTGCAAAAATGCCAAATTTTCACTCAGAGGCTAAGAAAGTGTGTTCAAAAACTGTCTTCCGATAAGAAAATTCAGAATCCACAGGTACTGACAGAATCCAGAACTAGAAAATAGTGTACAATTGGCGGATGTTTTTATGAAGCTACTAGTTGTAATCGACCAAGTTTGACCTAGTCAAACAACGACCAGAGGCCTACAAAATGCGCTTGCCAAATTATCTAGAAGAGTGTTTTGCCAACATTGATGCTTCCTAGAAATTTTCTAGTAAAAATGCTAGAGCTTTATGAGGGCGGTCAAACATTTCGTTGCTCATGTTCCAAACAACGAGCTGATACGAAACCCAACTTTTTAGTTTTAACAACTTCCTAAAGGTGCAAAATAAGGAAACCGGGCTCCTAAAAGGTGACGAAGAGAGTGCCAACAGTTGATCGGGGTAGATTTAAGGTATAATACGACTCCTCGCATAACAAGTAACACTGGCGGAAGTTGACATCTCTTTTCTGGGGTTCAGGAGGTTATATTGTGAGTATTTGAGAATCACGTTTTTTCAAACTTTGCAAGGTAGACAGAAATGGTTGTTGAAGTTAACTCATCTAGCTCTCGCTAAACGGAGGCGAGTACTAAGTTTTGACACCTTGGGTTTAGCAATGCATGAGGTTGTGATCGTGACATGATTGAGGGTCAAATTGTAAGTCGGTAGCAAAATGACGAGGTGATGTTTTATTGATTGCCGAGAATACACATGCAAATGTAAATTGATCAGGTTGGAGACTTGTTTGATGCATAGGTTAAACAGTGTGACTGCCCCGTGAGGAGCCCATGTCTCCTGATCCTCAACTTCTTCTTCTTTTACATACAACAAATAAAATGACGGCAACAACTCTTCCTCTTCCCAGTGTCTAAATTGATCCCTATTGAAAGGATCGGGAAAAGAGAATGTAACAACATCTCCTCTCTTATGCTTTCTGCCTCTGCAAATTGGAAAAACTAGTCACTTCAGTGCTACCAACAAACCACCAATCATCCTCTATCTGGGAGCTATAAACCTATTAGAACCCTTGTTACTAGAAAGACAGTTGCTTTCAATGCACAAGATCAATTCATGTCCTTGAGCAGAGAACTTGGAGCTTTCATAAGACTCATAATCCTCAACATATACAACAGCGTTTGTTTTATCCATAGCCAAAAATTGAGGCTCTGTAATAGGCAAGAGGGGAGTACCTGAAGAAGCTTGCTTCAATGGCGTCAAAACTCTTTCATTTCCCTGAACCTTCCGCAACGCTGCAACTATCTAATTACTACTAAATTTGTAATGTTAACTTGGTTCTTGTGTGGTCAAAGACTCTGTTTCAGCGTGGTTAAATGTTCTGGATCTCAAAATAAAGCTCGGGTACTATTATGCAGGGAAAAATGATAGGTCTGAATGGTCTTTATGGGCACCCATACCTGTCAAGGCTCCTTCCACATGGCACTCTCACATCTCCATCTCACCTACTCACCTACTAGCTTCATCCTTTACACTCCATCGTCCCAATCACAATACCCCCTTTTTATTATTATTATTTTTTAACTTTAATTTCTTATTTTAAAAAATAGTTGGGCACTACAAACGTCATCGTCATTCAAATGTAAGACATATCCTTCATCGTGATAGCGAGAGAAGGGCTCCGCACATGAGCAATATGGAAAGTGACGATGAAGTCTTATTTGGCGACAGTAGCGGGCTATTTCCCCTAGTCTACGCACATTAAATTTGAAAGAATCAACATTTGGTTTATAATTTTGACAGTTGACATATGGAGAACACAATGTATAGACAAGCTCATACTACATGACATATGTTAATACTCTGATTTAATTTAAATTTTTAAAATCGTAATCCCAACCCCACTCTTATAATCATTGGCTCTTAAATATTTAATATGATCCCACACCCCTATATTTCTTAATTGATGCAAAAGATATAGAGAGCAACCCTCCATTAGGGTGTGAACTTGATTTGGCCACCTCATAATTTCCAGGTTTCTATGTACTAATTTATCATTGCTATCTCGGCATGTGTATATCCCGTCCAAGGTGAGGGCACATAATTTTGTTTTAGAAAACCCAAATAATTTAATCCCATGATTATCCGAGTTTATGCATATGCGACAAATACGATAATATAAAATAATTGAGAGTTTATTGTTTGGGACCACGTTACACGTCAGATGCGAGGAAACTCTCCGAACGCACTCTACACTCTTTTCCTCAGGTGAAGAAAACAGGTTAAAATATATATGTCCGTTTCATATTTCTTTTGGCCGTTGGTGCTCCGGTTAGGGTTTTGAAGCTAAGGAGATTCGATGCTTGGAACTCCTTTATAAATAGAGGAGAGGTCACTTTGGATTATGGTTATTTGTGCATCGAAAACGAACGGACTTGATAGGTTTTTATTTATCTAGCCTAAGTTTCTCTCCTGGGGTTTGAATTTAGCTTCCAGGTTTCGACCATGGCTGGCGCAGAAATGCTGGATGACTTCAGGACAAACAATGGTGAACTCTTGCACGTCGGTAGGTTGAAATTAAAACAGTAGATTGATAATGCCTTGTGTTTTAAGCGGTGAATTTGGTAGATCTTCCAGAACTTGTTTGCATTTTGGATTTTAGGGGCCTTTCTTTTTGTGCAGGGATGTTTGTCTCTCTGTTTCCTACAGATCCCAGTGCCGAGCTTTACGTTGCAAGGATAGATGAGATGTACAGGGATTCGGAGGGAAAAAAATTGATTCAGATCGGGTGGTAAGAATATTCTGCTTCCTTCTTTCTAACGATGTTCGGTTTGAAACCTCAAGACAAGAAAATTTGATCATTTTCGCCTTTCTATGTTTTCTTGCAGGTATTATCGGCCGAAAGACCTCCAGCATGAACCGCCTTCTAAAGCCTTAAAGAACGAAATTTATTGTATCCTTTTCGGCTGCATTACTTTTGAGTTTTGAGCTGCTAAAGATTCCTCGTTAGGGTTTCATTTTGTTGTACGAGATAATGACTTCAAGGTTTGCCGATGAGTTTCTTTCTTCACTCGCTCAAAGATACGAACTATTTTGACTGCCAGCTTGTTGAATCCGTTGTAAATATTTGCAAGGTCTTCGTTAAATCTGAGTATTTAAAGCTGGATGAGGCGCAGAGAAGGTAATTACTTTATAGCATTTGATTATTTGTAGATTTCTTGGATTAAAGAACATTCTTTTCGCTGAGATTGACCTTGAAACGATGAAATTATGGCAGCTCTGTGTGTGAAGAGGATGTATTTTTCTTTCAGTATGCTTACTCGGAGGAGAATGGTTCATTTACGAAAATATCCGCATCAGGTATATGATCAGAACATTTCTGTATCAAACCGTGTTAGAAAATAATGCTCAGTCAAATTCTGTTGAAGTTAATGCTGCTTTACAGTGAAAAAAGCGTATAAAGATTTTGAAATCACTCGGTTTACTAAACAATGGAGGGTATGATTTTATTGCGAGCAATAATGTCATTCAATATACACGTTTACAGGAAATGCACACCTTCAACAATCTTTCCGGACGCAGAACTCTCCGAACAGGACAACGGAAGTTTCGCTCAAGAATTTGATCGATGTACGTTGGAAAATTTCTGCTGATAAAAGGGTTATTATTATTCTAAATTTAGCTGCTAATCTAAGCTTAAGTTTTAAATGTTGTTTTAATCCAAAAAAAATTCCGATCTTATTGCAGGCGTTGATTGACCTGGAAGAAACCCTTTCCAAGGAGGCAATACCCACGTCTTGGACGTATATACGTTCGGTAAGAATGAGGGCTTTCATGTCCGCGGAGGCATGTAAATGTTTTCTAAGCTTTTAATGATTGACTGTACACCTGATCTGTTACACCGATTTTTGGCTCCATATTTAGAATGCAAATTCAGAAAAACTAAGAAAGACGACATTATACCCATTCTCTCCATTTGTTTCGATTTTTAATTGAAACAAGTTTAGGTTTACCACGGTAAATCGGATTTATTCCGTGTTCAGTATTTTTGCTGAAATTTAATATTAAAGACAGATGTGCAGATCGTTGTTTTCAGAGTTTTCATGTGCAGATCTATTTTTCTCTGAATTTTGAGCTTTTGGACGAACCTTTTAAGAAAACGTACTGTACCAGATTTTTTTTTTGATAAAGATTGGTTAAAATGTAAATTAACAGGTTTCCGACTGAATCGATCTTAACAGGAATGGATAGCGAACGTGAAACAATGCAAGACGGTACAAAGCATTACAGAGGGACTTCTGCATTTGGTGGAATCTTTGCAGTTAATCAGGGAAAACGATGGCAAAAATAAATCTAATTATCTCACTGCTTGGAAAAAGGCAGTGCTGATGGATTCAAGTCCTGAGTCGGTTCGATTACTTATAGCCTTCCCTGATTCAGATTTGTTGTTTTACTCTTTTTGACAAGCAGTGCAAATCACCTAGGTTTTCATTCACAATTGTTTGTTATTATGACAGCTTATTCAGAATTTAGAGCATCTCAAAATCTTTGTCCAGCACCGACGGGGAAGCACCGGAAAGAAAAGGAGACCGAGACGCAACTGGTCAGAGGATGCAAACAATAAAGACAAGCTGCCTCTTCTCCAAGACGTCGTTTGTGAAGAACTAGATGACTCAGGTCTGTATTCATAGTGAAATCTGCTAAATTTGTCTAGCAATTATTTTGGCTCTGTTGCTTGTGTAATTTAAACGACTTATCGTTCTGGATTTTTTAGACAAAAATGGTTCTAAGATGTACGTAAGCGCCGACTGATTCTGTTTATTCTGTGCAGCCACCCAGGACATGATATTAAAAAGTGACGTGGAGGCAGACAGGGACATAAAATTATTGTGCGACCTGGGTAGTGTGCATCTTACTCTTAAATGGGGACTCCGCCGCAAGGTGAAAATCAATAGAAAACGACGGAGCTATGAGCAGACGTCCACGGAACTTTGCATTAGCTCCCAACCGAAGCGGCGGCGCTTTGCATCAGACGAGGATGACATGGCACTCTCCAGAATCCCTGAAGAAAAAGTAATGCTCAAACAAGGCAGATGGACCGGTGAAAGGTAAGAAAATTAAGGCTGAATACTTAACAAAGCTTTCTAAATTTTCATGTACTAAATATCGGTTTTTACCTCATGTGTTTGCAGGTACAGGGCAGCGCAGCTAAAGCTTTTGGCTATAATGCATCATAAGGGAGCCGTGCCAGGAAAGCCGATCTTGCGACCTGCGCTGAGAGAAGAGGCACGGAAGCACATTGGGGATACGGGTCTTCTTGATCACTTATTGAAGCATATGACAGATACCGTTATCACAAATGGAGAGCGGTTCAGGCGCCGTCATAATTCAGAGGGAGCAATGGAGTACTGGCTCGAAGATGCTGGCCTTAAGGAGATACGCAAACAGGCTGGCATTCAAGATCCTTGGTGGATTCCTCCTTCCGGGTGGAAGCCCGGAGATATCGTGCCTCTGAATGGTTACGGAGCAGGCATGACACCCTTTGAAGCAGAAGAAATGAGGACTATTAAAGAGGAGCTTATTATGCTCAAGAGGTAAATACAAGAATACAGGAATGGAGAGGAACAAGAAAAATGTGTTAAAAGACTAGCTCAGAAACAACGAAAAGGCACCACTAAATGCCTAATATGAACCAATAATTAAGAAGAATAGAAATGCGTAGTACCTTTGCAATTGTAAAATTAATAACTAGCAATCACATACCAAAAATTAGATGTTTATTCATGTTTTTTTTTGGGTTGTTTCACAACTTTAATGTACGAGCTTCTTCTTAGTTTTGGGCCATTTTGTTTGTTTATGCTATTTCACATTTTTCTCTTTCTTATTTATTTAATGGTAATAAGTTTTTTAATTCTTCAAGAGCGTTAATAATATTTTTGGATTTTGTTGTGTGGCCAGTTTTGATTAGAGTGTTTGATTTCTTTGTTTTAGATTATTTTCTTTATGACTATTTGATGTCAATTTGGGCATCAATAAAACCTTAATTCGAATTTAGTTTGTCTATAAACACTTATACATGGTATTTCATTTGTACATTGAGTATATGTTTATCACTTAAAGGAATCTGTTTAGGATCCACAAGTATTTCATAGAGATCAAACAAATAAATTAGAGCATTTATTGTTGAAGCACACAAGTTCATGTTAAAGAAATCATTGAAGAACACAAACTCACAACAAAATGTCATTGAAACAATTCCAAATATAATATTTTTGGTCTAAATATTGGTATTGTCTATGTCACGACCCAAAAAATTTGATTTCATTTATTACTGAGAAAACATTAATCTAGAATAATAAGTTTTTTTAATTATTTGATTCCCGGATGGTTGATTAATTATGCATTAATTATTTGATTCCCGGATGGTTGATTGATCTGCAGCGAACTATTTTCAATGAAAAGCATGAATGCCATTGAGGAGAAGAAAATACTACCTCAGGAGGAGGATGGCGGGATTTTGAAAGAAATGTTCAAGGTAGCTTCTTTACTGCTATTTGCTAGCACACAATTAAAAGTAAAACTATTTTCTTGGCGACAAAAATTATTTACAGTGTACCGTTCATATGTTATTCAGGATCTACAAACGGAAGTAAAGTGCCTCAGAAAGGACGTTGGAGAGCTTCAGGTTAAGTCGCTGGGAAAGGTAAAACTTAACTATCAAACATCAAGACATTTTTGCTTGACTTGTTGTTAACGAAAATAAATAGAAGATAACCTTTTTAGACCGGTAAGCTATGGTTGTGAAACAATTTACTTCATTGCAGGCCGACGTGGAAACCAGCCAAACTGAGTGTCCAGTTGAACAGACGAACTTGTCAGGCGTAAGAATGTAAGTCATTGTATTGAAAGCCTGGCAATACTTAGATACGGAAAGGGAACCTCAATTTTACTATATATTTTTTTTCATGGTAATTGTTTATTTTTTATGTCTGAAGGTTGTTGGTTGCATTTAATCTTTTCATTGTGACCTGCTTTGAAATATAATTCTTGACAGTTAAACCTTAAGATTGTATGATAACTTCTGTAATTGGTTTCTGTTATTAAGAGGTTTTTACAGTTAGAAGTATAAATAATTCAAGAGTTATATTTTTTCCCCTATAGATGACAGTGTTCCTAAATTCTTACGCACGATTATTTACTTAATGCAGGATGCGTTGCAATATTGCTGACCGACTTGAGAAGCTTGAAACCGTAGAACACACATTTTTACAGGTAATGAATGTAAATGAACCTTCTACGCGGCGGGACGGTATGGAAATGTGTCTAGGGATAATTATATCGATTTTAACAATTTTAATCCTACAGGAAATGGAGAGCAATCAAAGAGCAGAAAAGAAGCAATTGGAAGATGAGATTACAAAGTTGAAGGAAGCTTTGGAGAGAGTGCAGGTACGTTGTTAACATTGAACTTAATAGTGCAAAATGAAGCTTTTAAAAAATTTCTTATGGGATTTTAAAACAGTTATTTGTGGTTAACAGGAAGAGATGAAGAGTGTCTTGAAATCCATCGATGAATCAACAGTGACACCCAGGAAAGAAGCTGCTAGCCCTGAACAGTCCTTTACTAAAGCCATTAATGTTGGAGGGAGCACAGAAAATAGTAACGACAAGGATACAGCACAAGGTGTGGAGTTGAGCAGCGAAAACAAAGCGTGCAAACTGCAAGTTGCTAGTGTTCATCAAGAAAGAGGACAGTCTGCGCGGTCGGGGTTCAGGATTTGTAAGCCGGAGGGCACTTTCATATGGCCCAACATGGCCGCTAAGACCTCCACCTGGGTGTCCGTGGAGGACGTTCTGAGCCCGACCCAGATTCAACCGCCGCCACCTTCCCCCTCCACCGACAAATCCACGCAGAGCGTCCACACCCCAATTCCCTTGGAATATTCGTCGCTCAAAACTGTGAGCTGCATGGATAACAGAGATTCTACCGTGCGAGCCGGGACGTCTTCCACACTAGCGGTATACAAGTCGCGGTCGAAGAGAGCTAAGCGTAGCGGCCAGAAAACCAGTTGCCACTCCCAGGATACCGAGCTGTCGCAATCACAGCACAATGGTCCGGTGAAAGTGCGAGTTGCAGCGTCCCCAGCAAAGCAAAAGGAATTAATTTCCATGTACGTGAGCCATCTCACGATGCCGAACCTGCAGTGGGCTCAGATGATGGGCGGGCAGATGAGATAATGAGCAACAACGTCTCCGTACTGCCCGTGCCAGATCAGTTAATGAGCAACAACGTCTCCGTACTGCCCGTGCTATCCACAGTACATATCCAGGGAGGAGGCTCAGTAACGACCACCCCTCACTCGTCATGGCTGGGATTGGCTTCTTCCGCTCCGCCCAATGATTAGAAGACACTTTCAAGCTGTCTTGTGTCCACCCTGTACCAATCTTGCCCCTTTGTTATTACAATGATGGCGAGATAGGTGAATATGAGGTGACTTGTATTATCAGATTATTATATTATGTATAGTTTTTCGTAGGTGAATATCATGTGGCGCCCCTGCCCCTGCAATACGATTTATCCTTGAAATGTATACTTGTAGGCTTTTGGGGTCGAATATTCTAGTGTTCTGTTTGGGCCGTCATATTTTGTAAATCTGTAACGAAAAACTCTCCTATATATTAAAAATCTCTTTAAGAGATTCCTTTGTATAAAAGAAGCGGGTCCTCGTATTTGTGCTCAGAAGTGTTAATGGTCGCAGGTCCTTCACTGCCTAAATCTTTTGGTTCTCCACGTTATTTGCTTTATGGTAATTCTGTAAGTTTGCATTTTCGTGCATATAATTGAAAAGGAATCTATGGTGCTTGTTTCAAGTTTTATTTTCCGGAAGATTTTAAAATGTTAACTAGAACATGTCATTGGTGGTTTTAAAGGAGTTTAGCAGGAATTAATTTTTGTTGGTTGCAAAGGTTTAAATACTATAAAAAGAATGAGGCTAGGATTATGCTACAAATAAATGTATGTGTAATCTTAATTAACAAAAAGAAATATACATTAAATTATAGAAAAGTCTAAAATAAAATAATAAAAAGGAGGAAATGTGCATCAAATTGGTTGTTTTGGGGGCATCTTAATAATAAAACAAAATATTTGTAATAAAAAGAGATAAATAGTATTTTTTTTTTGTATTTTCTTCATGTGCTAAGAAGTATAACGTTACATGAATTTTAAGTTTTATATAGAATCATATATATCTAGATTTTATTTTGCAATGAATAAAATGCTAATAGTATATAATAAGCGATTTAAATATTTTATAAAAATTATAATTGTAAACAAAGAAAAATAAAGTCATTTTAAGAAATTTATAACATTGGTTCATTTCTTTCAAAAAATATGTTTGCATTTTTTCCATGTTTAAAAATAATGTACCCAAAATTTCAAAAGTCACTTGAAGAGGCATATCTTGAGATCATAGTAAGACATATAGTTAGAGGTGATCATATCTTTAAAATTAGGAAAGGATATTCGTAGATACAATTCTAAGAATATGTAAAAAAATATCATATAATCATTGCCTTACCAAGTGAGACATAATTTTCCCATACATCCACCTTAATTTGTAGGTTTGATGTGTGGCAGCCTGTGAACCTAATATATCACAATCCTTGTGATAATTGGGGCGATGCCACAATGGGAATAGCCCACCTAGAGTAATTGTAATAACTGATGTAACATGGGATGGGTATATTTACTTGCTCATCCATCCCTTCCTCTCATCTATATGGCTTCATAATCCCCCAAAAAACCATCTACTTGTCTTTGAATACCTTCCTTTCTACATCAAGCTAGATATACCACGATTCTTATGCCAATAAGGGTGATGCTATAATCGATTCATCCCTTGATTGATTAAGGGATGAATATGATATTCCTCTTGATTATATCTTGGGATCATTTTTACAACTCTAGAAGCCTCATTCTTTCCATAAAAGAACCACACATTATTTTGTAGGTTTGGATTGGAGTAGTACATATAAACTCCAATAGATCGTGGTCTTTATGAAAACGGGGATGATGTCACTATTGAAGTGGCCCTCATACTAATGTAATGTAGGGTTAATTGTGGTACATTATTATGTTTTTAAATCAAAATCCCCTCTCTTCCTTTGTGCTTCATAATCATAGAAAACCATGTTTAATTGCCTCTAGGTACATGTCATACTACCCAAACTTGTATAGGCATATTCACTATATCCATCCTGTAGTTGTAATGGTTAACAATTAATTGTTGGATAAGTATGCATTATTAATGGTTGGCCATCCACTCTCCTCCTCTATGGCTTTATAATACCGAGAAAATTTTAAGATGGATATGTGTCTTCACTGCATCTTGGAATTGTTTCTACATCTATAAAACCTCATTCATTCACAAAAAAATCGACATTAGTTAAATTAGAAATACAATGGTTGATTAATTTTGGGATTATTATATTTTCTCTCTAGACCTTCTCCTCTCCTCTATATGGATTCTAATCCCCGAAAAAACCTTAATGCACCATATCGTAACTTTGGATGCATATATATGAATATTGACTTGGGTGCATTATATTTGAACATGGAAGGAATTCACATATATCTTTGACACGAAAATGTCGATTTGAAAGCCATGTACTTAGAGACAAGTAAACATGGTATTTTGGGATCATGAAAATCCATATAGGAGGAGAGAGAATGAATAATAAATAAAACATATCCTTCCAATAATCAATCAACCATTATGACTCTAGACAGTCCATTTCCATATTGACATTACCCCCATTGACATAAGGATCATGATAGATTAGGGTACATATGTTGACACATACCAAACCTAAAAAACTAATGTGGATGCATTTAAGAGGAATTTCTCACTTTTCATATTAATGCATATATATTTAGAGGCAATTAATTAATACATTTTTTGGGATTACAAAGATACAGAGGAGGAGGCATATCTGGGAAAGAAAACATACTCATATCACAATCAACTATCAATTATGTCAGTAAGATGGCCACTTCCATTATGACATCACCGTCATTGGCATATGCATTATGACATATTAGGCTTTTATATGTTTACACAAAATAGATTTATTGTTAGGGTTTTATATGTTTACACAACCTAAATTTATTGACTAATTTAGGATTATTTGTTTGAATAAAAAAGGATTTTAAAGTCATATGAGAGATTTCAAGATGCAACCAAGAGGAATATATGACTTTGGGTGGTAAGAAATGCATTCAGAATCAATTAAATATGTTTTTTGGATTATGAAGCCATAGAGTAGGGGAAGGGATGACTGACCAAGAAAATATATTGATCTTGCAATGAGTAAACCATTGTTTTAGTAGGATGGGAACTCATATTGGTGCCACGCCCATTTGCATAACGATAATGGTATATCGAATTAGGTTTTATATGTTTCCTCAAACCAAATGTTACAACTAATGTGGGATTTAGCTTTTAATGAATGAGACTTTTAGAATCATAAAAGTAATTCTAAGATGCACTGAAGCAACATATTTTACGTGGGGTAGTAAGGAATGAATTGAGAGGAAATTAAACAGGTTTCTTTGGGAATATGATACCATGAAGGATTATAAGAAAAGGGAGAGAATGAAAACATACACATCATAAAATCAATCAACCATAATGTTATTGTCTCATCTAATAAAAAATAAATCCCATTTAATTGAGGTTTACAATGCATTTGCCAAAAAAAAATTATGTACTTGAATAACACTAGTACATTGAGTTTTATAACACAAATTTCATAATCTTGGGATATGTTAGATAAAATTATGTAAGGTGTGTCACCAACCTAACTCACCTATGGCTCTAACATTTCCTTCCATGTAGTTGGGCCAATTTCATTATGGCATCACCATCATTGGCATATGGATCATGGTATTTTGGGGTTGATATGTTTCCAAGACTAAAATTACCAGTCAATGTGGGATTATTTATTTTAATTAGGATGTAAATGTTGCAGAAGCGATTCCAAGATACATTCAAGGGGCATATTTGAATTTTGACAGTAAGGCATGAATTTGGAGTAAATTAAATTATTTATTTTTTAAGATTATGAAACCACTAATGAGGAGATTGGAAAGAAAAGAAAGAAAACATACTCATCCTACAATCAATAAACCATCCATTGCGGAGTCACCCCATTACCATGAAGAACATTCAATTTCAAATTATGTGTTAGATTTTGTAGCAAATCAAACCTTACAATTTAGTTTCTAAATGAATGTGTCATTTGGATTTGCATAAGAAAATCTAAGTTGTGTTGAAAAAGAATATATGGCATGGGATAGTGAGGCATTTATTTAGAGGAAATAAAATGGGTTTATTTGGGAATATAAATCTAGTAAATTGGAAGGGGGAGAGAAAACATATTCATCCTAAAATCAAGAAACCATTATTTTAGTAGTATTGTAACTATCACCCCTATTGGGATAAGGATCACGGTATATTGGAATTTTATTTTATTTTTTCAAACCAAACTTACCAAATAATGTGAGATTAATATTTTGAATGATTGAGGCTTTAAAATTCTGTAAGGAATTCCAAGATCCATTGAAGAGGCATATCCAAGTTTGGGTAGGAAGGTATTTTTTTAGAGGTAATCAAATACGTTTTTAATTATGAAACCATGTAAAGGAAAGGGGAAGGTCAAGAAATAAAAAAAACTCAATTGAATAAATATAATTCAATTGTTCAATTGTATATTACAAAATAATTGCCACAATATTGGACAAAGTAGGGCCGCAACACCCCCACCCTTATGACACTAACCTTTAGGAGAGGGGAAGTCGAAGGAAAAAACATACTCACTCAAACTTTAGAATAAAATCTATTCAATTAATTTTTACAACATAATTGTCACAAAAAAATTATGTACTCTAATAACACCATTGAACTGAGTTTTACAACATAGCTATCACAATCTTTGATAGGTTCACTGAAATAATGTAAGTGGGTTATGATTGTAACACTCTTTTGAGTCCCTAACTTTCCCTTCCACTTAGGCAGGTCCCTTCCATTTTGGTGTCGCCACCATTGACATAAGAATCATGATGTGTTAGGGTTTATATGTTTCCTAGATCAAGCCTAACAACTAATGTGAGATAATTTATTTGAACGAATGAGACTTTGAAAGGCTAGAAGTGATTCTAAGATGCAATCAAGAGATACGTCTCATTTGAGGAGGTAAGGAATGTATTTAAACCTAATTAAATTGTTTTTTTTGATTACAAAGCCATTGATGAGGAAAAAGGAAGGAAAATTGAATCGAATTATATAACATGATTGTCATAATCTTGAATAGTTTAGAAAAAAATATATTTAAGGAGTGTTATGACTTGCAGCCCTAACATTCCCTTCCATAACACAATAAGGTTATCTTATTAAAAAACAAGGCTTAAACTACATTAATTTATGTCTCGGTGTGAATGTACTTTGGATTTCCTTGTTGTTCTTATTTCTATTCTATTTGTATATTTAATAAGGTAGCATAGCCCAAGGAAGTGGGTCTATGGAAGTAAAAGGTATGAATTAAGCAACAGTCAGTCTCAAAAATAATTAGACAACAAGCAGATCATGATCTAACCAAAAAACTGATGCAACCACCATCTCAAACACGTTGCAACACTAACACAATTTCACCGAAATAATTACAAATCACATCAACAACAAAAGTAATTAACTATCCCTCTAAATCAAATAACATATGCCGTTCAGTGTTCACATTGCATTACACAATTGCGATTTCGAGTTCATATGTTGTTTCATATATTATATATATATCACCTTTAAAAAATTTAACCATTTCTACACACACACACACACACACACACACACACACACACACACACACACACACACACACACACACACACACACACACACACACACACACACACACACACACACACACACACAATTTTGCTTTGTTGCCAGAAAAAAAATGCCCCAAACATTTGTTGTGCAAAACTATATCCAAAATATAAAATATAATATATTATATATGGAATCCACATAAACCATGACATAGCAAATAAAACGGACTTGAAATATCCATGCAAAAGATTTAATCCTAGGAGCCTCACGTCCGCAAGGAAGAATAGGGCAAGGAGCACAGAATGGCTCCACGTGGCAATCGGAAAGGCGGGGTAGTTTGAAAAAGTTCAACGGTAAAGTATTAATATTTTTCATTTTCTATGCAACATTTATTTAGTCTATAGAGAATATAAATCTGTGTTCATATTCTAAAACAACGTCTAAACTTTCTTTGGTTGTGTGTATGGTGTTGGTTTTTGGTTTCTTATATATACATGCTCTAATATTTTTAAAACTTATTTGTGTATGTTTAATTGTGTATATCATTAACTAAATATATATGACGTATCCCAAATGTTGATGCCAAATCTAACACATGGATTTTTTTCTTCAGAAATATCATTTCTTAGATGATTTGTAAGGGAGGAATTCTGCTGTATACTCCAAGCTCTAACAGATTCCCTGAATGTGTGTATAAATATCTCTTTACCTCCTATTTTTTTGGGCAATCCGATGCCAATAGCTGAAGTAGTGTAGAGAGGTACACCCACTGTAACCTCCAAGCCTATAACTACTTCCTAGAATGCTAAGGACACCATGTCCTATAAAATCTGTTGTGTATGTGGTTCATAGATTGGTCTGAACCCACTCGTTGTATATAAATGAACCGAACTGGTGTAGAATCTTTGTGTTAATGTGTAAAAACCCCCAAATGACCCCCTATTTCGGGGTGCATGCGATGTCACTGAGAGGAGAAATACAACCCCAAAATATGACCAACCACATTTATAATGTAACCTTGGAAAGTGCTTGGTAAAAAATAAGGCATACACAAACATGAAGGATAGCCAAAGACAAGTGTGAATAAAAATGCATGTATATGGAAAACATATGTAAGCTACGCAAACAGTGAACTATTGTAAAAACGCAAGAAGACAAAGTAAGTCACACAAAGTAGGCTACAAACATGGGACATCACTCACGATGTCGCACGATACGCAAGACCATCATAGATGTAAACAAAAAACAAGTATGCACACCAAACAAAAGGGAAAGGCCCGCAAACAAGAGAAAACAATAGCAAACAATGTAACAAACAAGTGTGGAAACAAATATCCCTGCATGATAAATTCTGCACATGAAGCACTTGTTAGTATGTTAGAAAGATAACTAGTATGTCAAAAGCATGTATAAGCAAGTAATGCAAAGTGCTAAGTACAAAATGAAACAATAGCACCTGTGAGAGATGAATGTGGATGCCCCCAACAACCAATTTAGGAAGGGTAGAAGGTGAGCATCCATGCTACATGTATCTGCAATCACAACTAGAAAAGGACGTAAACGTGCATGTGTGGATGATATAGATAAATGGCATACAAGTAATCAGACTAGCATGTGTAATAAAGTGACCATGAACAAGAAAAATTAAGTAAAAATAAAAGCAACCATAATATGCAGTATATTATGGATGGATGGAATGGAATGAAAAATGAAGTGATAGCAGTAATGTGCCCCCTGAGTGAATAGAAATTTATGCAGTGTGGTTCATTTGGTTTTCCCCCTCATAAGTCAAGAATGAACTATAAATGAGAGTGCGTCATCGGGAAATGGTCAAATAGTGTGTGTTTTGTCTACCGTGCTATAATGAATGTGTATATGCGTAGTGATGATGATATGCGACATATAGTAAGAGATGTGAGTGAACCTTATAGCCTAAGCGTATATCAGGACAAGATTACTTTATGAGTCACAATTTATCCCTAACGCGTACATCACTACAATATGGATAAAGGGAGTGGTGATGTAGCCTATAATGTATACCACTACAACATGATAGAATATATAGGTGACTATTTAGCGTAAATCGTATGTCACTATCCTATAAATGTCACATGATAAAATGTTGAATGATAATTGCGTGATGAATGTAAGGTCCATTTGATTTGTAAACCCTCGGCAATCGAGTATGGACCGAGGAACTAAATTGCATCATAGGGTAGTGAGTGCAGCATGTAGAAGACAATGTAAGCACGTAAGATGACTATGTGATGAATGGCATGTCTAAAGAAGCAATGTGTAGAATGCAATGCAATATGTGTAGAATGTGTAATGTGTAATGTATGTAGATAGAGAAAAAAATTGGTATGTAGGATGATATAACGCGTGACTTGTATGTGAAGAAGACTAGTATAGTATGTAGAATATGTGTGAAAATGCACAGTGAAAAATGAATGATATGTAAGGTATGTAGATAAATGACTACTGTAGTATGTAAGATAAGTAGTGTAAGATGTAAGATGCGTAGAAAATGGTATATGCATAATGACGACTAGCATGATGTATGATGTATAAATACGCAAATGTCAAAATGTTGTAGTCTAAATGTAGAAGGTATGGTGTATGACATGTAATGTAAGAATATATGCAATGTGCAGTACCTATAGATCGGTGTGTGGGGTTCATGTGTAGTAAGACCTCAATAGTCAGGTGTGAACCGAAGTACAAGAGTGTGTCATTGGGTAATAATGACACTAAAGTGTGCAATGAGTATGCATATGCTATGCGATTGGTGTATGAGAATGCAAAAGTGAGATATGCATAGATGCTAAGATTAGGGGGGATGTGGGATGCTATGCCCCCAAGTCTATGATAACATGTGTGCTATGTGATAAATGATGTATGAGGGTGATGAAGCATTACATATTTCGTTTAATTGATGATGTGTAAGGAGTGTTAAAGTCTTATAGATGTGTGTATGTGTAGGTGGTAGTGTAATGGAGGAATATGGTAATGTACGATGAAATGAGGTTCTTTATGGTAAAATACCCCTCAACAGTCATAGAAGAACCATAAGAATATTAGTATGTCATCATGAGGGTAGAGTAACAAAAGTCACCTACCAAAGACCAAGTCTACGTGCGGTGGAACCATGTTGGATAAATTCAATAGGAGAACTATGTGATGGTGGTGAGATTGAAAATATATCGTGGTCACTAGTAGGAGGATTAATTTTTGGGACAAAATTAATTGGTTGAAGCTTAGGTTTTAGAGGAGACCATGTTACACTAACTCTGAAGGGAACTTGCTTAAGTTGACTTGGTGATATGATTGATGAATTATTAATAGGAGACTGTGAACTAATGTTAGTAGACAATGGATTTGGCGATGTCATAGATGGAAATTAATAGGAGGAGTTGGTGAACTAATTGCAAGATGTTTTTGCTTAGGGGTTGCTGGAGTGACACTGACCTAATTCTCCTTAAATATATATGAGTAGGATTTAGGAACCCAATGGGTTTTATCACTTGTATTAGAATGTTTTGTAGCAAATGAAATAAGTCCCTAATGCCCAAGATGTCTGATTATGCCCATTAATTCAATGATAATTACAATATGGATGACCTTGATATTTTTCTAACCAATAAGGAGAATAGTAATGATTAGGTGGTATAGTGATCAACTGGTGACTAAGGAGTTGAATAAGAATGTCATGTGGTGTAGTATTATGTTCAAATATGAGAGTCTCGGGAAATGGCATGTCTTGAGGTTCAAATACGTGACATGTAGTGGACATAGATTTCATAGAGGATGTAGAATGAGCACAAACATGTAATTAAGAAGCATCCTTAAGCTATTGAATTTCATATCCAAGGGATGTAGTGGTTAATTCCACAGCAATAAATTTTTCTTGAAATAAAGCATGTAGAGCTTGAATTGAATACAATAGGGGTTGAGTAGATGGGGGGTCACCAGGATCAGAATTGTCATATCAATGATCAAATATAGGACTTATTTTGTGTGGAGGTGTATTGTCATACAAATACTTGCAGTCTAGCTATTTTTTACAAAACATCATGAAAATGAGGATATTAATTAAGCAAAGTAGATAAAGAGACTTGAGTAACTTAAGGAGCCATAATAGATGAAAAATGAGGATCCTAAGTGTGAAAGTATTGGGTTCACTAAAATTATTGAATAAAATATGTATAATGGTTATATATGAACTAGTTAATATAAGATATGAACAACTGTGAATGCAATAAAGAAATATGCAAATGAGCTAAAAAACTATGCTAAAGGAAATGTTAACCCTAATGTATAAGAGAGAAGAGGAAAGAACACATATGAATAACATATGCTTACGATACTATGTCGTAGAGGTGACTGGAAGATCTGGGGGTAGTAATGACTGTTTAGAAGCTCCGAAAAGGATAGATTTGGAATGATTCCCTCGACTGGAGTGCCTGGGAAGGGACTGGGGTGCCTGGAGATGCTCTGGTCTGTAAACTAGGCACCTTGATCTGTGTAAAATCTCTAAAACCAAATATTATAGGGCTAGGAGGTATTCTGAAACCCTCATTTTCTGTCACATCAAATTCGTTGTCCTGTAATAGATGTCACCAATGATCCAAGATAAATAAAAATACCTATAAAACCCTAAAAAAAAATCAATCCCTACAAAAATACAAATGAATGGGTTAGAATTACCTCAACTACGACAATAGTGTACTTACAGACCCAAATGTAGTTCTGGTGAGTGTGTCCATAATGTTCCATAGGTGCTCTTGTGCAAGTCATACTTTGTGAAGTAGCGAGCAATAAATAAATGTAGAAAATGTAATAACATGTGTGCATAGAATAAAATAGAATCATATGAAGTGTGATGCAGATGTCCTAGACTTGTATCTTGTGATGGAGCTATGTGGATGCAAGTGATCTCCAATGCAATAGATAGATGCAACTCTAGATGAGTGAAAGTAGTGAATGATGTTAGGTCCCTCATTATGGTCTCATAACTTTATATTTATAGGGTTCTCTTGATCTAATTTTGTAAATGTCCCTAAAATGGCAGACCACTAAAAAGATGAGAAGGAGAAACAAATAGAAAGAGCCCAAAAAGTGGTGGAAAATTTCAAGAAGGATCGGGGTGCCCATGGTGGGACCAGGGCACCCATGTAATAATCTGGGTGCCCCAGTTAAGGCTAAAATTACGATAAATGATCGAAAGATGATGGGAATATGGATGTACAAGGTCAAGAATGAAGAAATGAAATAAAAAAAATATGGCCAAAAGATGAGGGTTGATTAGTACTTTCTTCACTCAAGAACCTTCTAAATAGTAGTATCAAAATGAGACTAAATAATGTCTAAATTGCATGGTTTTGTGTTTACAATAGCCTGCTCACCTTTGAGGTAGCATGCCATATTTTTGGCTTCTTGGTCTTGGTGACACCTTAGTTTTTCCCTACATGATTACCACAAACCTAAAACTGACTTGAGTACATCCATCTCTAAGAACACCTTGGTGATTTTGAGTTTCCTTGGATTACCAAAAACCCATATGGTTTTCCAACTTTAGGTTCACCATGAACCTAGAGGTGACCTGATGTCTCGACTGTACACTTCATGGGTTTCTCGGATTTCCGCAAACCCTTTACACAAGAACCAAGCACTACTTTAGTGATTTTTCTCCTCACAATGTCCTTCATTTGGGAGGTACAAAAATGGAAAATGCTCTGCATATTTATTGAAAAACATACCAAAAAACAACGTCACGAACAACAAAAAAGGAAAACAAATAAAAATAAAATTATCACCAAAGAAATGGTACAAAACCATCGTAGGTGAATGACGAGAGGATGCAAACTGTCCTCTAACCTCTGTGTATCCTCCAGCCTTCGGTATGTTTTTACTTAATTAGCAGATATAGCTTTGAGGCACATTATGAGAGAATCCTATCACATTTTCTCTTATCCCATCTGTGATTTCTTTCCATTTCCATACAACCCCAACAATCGAAAGATATTTTACCTCTGCATCACCGTCTACCTTTTTAACTTGTAGTATCTTCTTAATTAACTAAAAATAGGTAAAATGTAGCTAGATATGAATAGTTAATCTAAATAGAAACTAAATGTTATATTGAAATGCAAGAATTTGGTTTTTTATATTTGTAATATATATCAAAGTAAAAAGGAAATAGAAGGATATGTTACTAACCTATAAATAACTTACCTCACTGTGTGATGGACTGCATCAAATTGGTGTGCGGACTAGGTAGGATATGACAGAATGACCTCAAGAAGGGAAGAATATGATTGTATGACCGTACTAAGGCACCTGGAGTGGTAGTGGGGCACCCTAGGGCGCTCTGGTCTATGTTCTAAGTGCTAGAGACTGTGAAAATTCTCAAAAACTAAAATTGGTAGTTTCACAGTATCTTTATGTTATCTTCGCTCATGTTGCAAGGGTGTCGCAACAATGTCATCTATGTCAATGAAACTGCTGTATGAAGATCTACCTACAAAACCCTATCCAAAGCATTAATCCCTAAAAAATAAAAATTCATATGAATAGTTTGGACCGATGTCAGCTGCCAGACTAGTGATCTTACAACTTAGCACTGCACTACATTTCGGACCCAATGTAGTTGTATGTGCGCGTGTTTGTAATTTTGTGCCTAGTATGCCCTAGTGCCAATGACACGGTAGTAGGGGGTAATAACTAGATGTAAAATGTAAAATGGTGGATGAAATGGAAATAATACAACCCTTTCCCCCTATGCTTGTGTGATGCAGATGTAAAAGAAGCCCAAATGCAGTCCCTTGCTTTAGTAGATAGCTTCCCTTGATGAGTAAGATGTCCACCCATAATCTAGTGAGTATGCTTCGTTTATATAGGGATCTCTTGTTCAAATTTTGACACTAGTGACCTGAAACTACCAACTATGACCTAGGGGAATACATGGGGTAGCCGTTAGGATCAATCTCGAATAATGAAATTAAGACCACAAATTACGACAACATGAGTGTCTAAAATCACGGACTGGAGCACCCCGGGACACCCCAATGCAACCCTAGGCGCCCCAGTGTAGATCTAAAGATGACAACTGCACAAATTATGACATATGAGACACCCTAAAAGATGGCCAAAATTACAGAGACAACTAACCACTAAACCTGAAAAAATACAATGAAGCCTGACTAATTGACAACAAGACCTAAAAATGGGTCAGTAGTGAATACTTATACAATGAAATATCCATATATAAATTAACATACCCGGCGGTATAATTGTAATAGTAAGTACATGATTTTGTGACTACATTTTCCCCCACTTTATGTTGGTGAGCGGAAATCTCGATAACATAAAGTAGATAGAGATGTGTACCTGAGAAAAATTTGGAGAAGACCAAGATGTAGAAGAATGCACATATGTGTAGTAGAAGCGTGTCAAACCATGGATCAGTCAGTTAATCCATACAACTTAAAAAATGTAAGTGTTGCGATGAAGTGTGGGAAGTAAAAATAATGATTAGGATTTTTGGATGATTTTGAACACAGTTTAACAACAAATAGGTGGGTAGGGAATGATCATATAAAGTGTTCTAATCATTTCGTTGGTTGTTGTTGTGTGTTGTACAGAGGGATATGCACTCGAGGGAGTTTCACGGTGGTTAGCACTTGACTATACTAGTGGGATTAGGTTTTTCGGATGATGAGTGGGATGTGTTGAACCGTGCCAACCTATGGCATATACCGTGGATGGGGGATGTGCCCCATAATATGCCCATGTTGACTACATCAAGTGAGAGGTGGTGTGCACACACATGCACATTTTTCTTTCCTATGGGAGAGATGACAGTGACATTAGAGGGTGTATATCGTATATTGTGGTTTCCATTGGTTGGGGAGAGAGTACATGTGATGGCGGTAGTATACAATGAGTGGCAGATGCGCTTGGCTAGATGATATTTTACAAGGTCCAAGGTTCCTACGAAGGCCCATATTAGTTTGGATGTGATATTACAGTTGAGGGTTCCGTGTTTGTGGAATTTTATCACAATAGTGATAACGTCTTATATAATAGTGGAGGTAGGGGGTGTCGGCATCTTGTATAAGATACACAACATATGTCAGCGGATAGAGGATGATGGGATGTGATATGCATGGGTGCAATGCGTGTTAGCCCATATGTACAGGGACTTGTATCAGTTTACACACGATGAGTATGGTGGGGCTATAGGGCCCATCACACTGCTACATGTATGGTCATATGAGCATATAGCTGGATTGAGACCAGTTGTAGGGCCACCAGGGGAGTGAGCTTAGCCGGAGATATTTTGTCGATGTTGGGTGGATATTTGCAGAAGGAAGATGGACATAGATAACTTCAGGGCACCGATAGATATGATGGGGCCCGAGTTAGTGGCATAGAGGCCATATCACAATTACAGGGGATGGCTCGAGGATGGGACAGAGTTGTGATGTATTCATAGGACCATATGGTTAGAGGGACACTTTCTAGGTGTAGCAGATAATTTTAAGGTGGAGAGAGTACTGTGGTAGTTCAGGATGGCATAAGATGTACCCCTAGATCCATATATATGGTTACAAGATTTTAGGTCCCCTAGGAGGGCGGGTGTGAGGTCAGGACCTATAGTAGATCAATTCATACCACCGGGGTTATATGTGGTAGACCCAACAATAGCGGCTGTGGATAGTGATGACGCGGGGTGCACAAAGGATTATCAAGCATGGTGGGAAACACACTAGTGGGTATTGCTATACCCATTATTTGTGGATGCTATAAAGTTACTAGTAGGAGGAGCGGGTGAGGGAGGTGTTCTTGACCATGTAGCTGTGACTATGACAGATCGTAAGTATTTGTGTATGCTTGAAGTTGTGGTTAATTAATTTTTGATATGGTTTTGTATGTGGTTGAATAACATGAGGTTATATGTTATGTATGCAAGAGATGTGTATTTTTCATTGATAGTAAACACAATGAAGTGGAATGTGCTTAGCGATGTGCTATGCAGGGGGATACTAGAGCACATGGATGACATTGCAGGCTAGCATGCCCATTTGTTTGAGCCATTAGCCATAGCAGCGGTGAGATGTATGATGTTTCTTAGCAAGAGGGATGCAACACGTGAGGAGACTCGATGTGCCTGAGAGGTGGTAGGTGGTAGTCCCTTGGCCTAGTACATGTTCACCTGATATGTAGATTTACAACTTCAGTGATTAGAGTAAAACATGGAGATTGTGATGCTATACAAATAAGTGGATAAGTTTCATGGTAGCGAAATGCGACATCACGTTGGTGGCTAGGCATCGAGCTCTAGGACACTCACAGTACATGAGAGTGATAGTGATGATTGTATATGATTTAGGGGGCATTGCCCCCTGGTGATGAAACATGTTTTTTTTATGATTATTATATGAATGCTATATGTATGGACACCTATTTTTGATATATATGAGATTGAAAAATTGTGTTGTGTTGTTATTGTGGTGTAATGAATATGGTATGGTGTTATTTTTATTATTCAAGCATGTGTGTTGTATTATATGTGATGAATATAAATGTACATGATGATGTAGTCAACTGGTAGATAAAATATGTATGGTAACATGAGGTTGTAGATGACTAATGTGATGTTGTAGATGAAATATTGGATGAATAAAATATGTAGTGTGTAGGTAATGGAATGATGATAATAGAATAAATGTGGAAATAGGTAAATGCATCATGATGAATATGTGAAAATGGAATGTAATAGGATAAAGTGATAAAAAAGGAGGGGATAAAAAGAGTAACAATGCCCCCCAGCGTATGGATGAATAGGCTCATGTAATAAGACCCCTTAGCAGTCAAGTATGAGCCAAGTAAGCAAGAGTGTGTCATTTGGAAATTATTAAGCTACGTGAGATGAATGATGGAGTGCATGATGCAATATTCTTAAACTAATCCCTCAATAGTCATGTAAGAACCATAAGAACACAAGTGCGTTATCGGGGGGTAATGTGATATTGATCACCTACCAATGACCAGGATGACGGGTGGAGCATGGGTGTATGGACCAAGGTGCATGTCATATGGAGTGACCATGGGATATACAGAGACTAGTGGGAACCCATAGGATGCATGTGACAGATAGTACGAGTGAGGTAGATGCAATGAATATTGAGGTGGAAATAATAGAGGTGGTGGATAGCGTACATGTGACAGTGGTGAATGATGAACAAATGGAGTACTAGGTGGAGAAGACTTAGGGGGTGTATTCCTACGCTATCGTGGTGAAGCAGACAATGATCACTCACGAGATGTAAAAGATATGACACCAGTGTCCTCTAATTTTTGTAACTTCTCATGTAAAGCAAGATAGTCATTGTCACGATGACCACTGATATGATGGTAATTACAGTATTACTGATCATGCTGGCATTTTAAATGGTTTAGGGTGGTGTTGATTGTAAGGAATCTGAATTAATTTCTCATCAAGTAATATATGCAAGACATCATGAGGTCGAGAATTAGGTGAAAAAAATAGAGGCTCATAGTACTAATGTGAAGTAGTAGTAGTAGTAGTAATTGGTCGTGGGGTTGGAGAGACATGTGTAGGATGTGGGGAGGGGGGGAGAATGAGGTTATTTCCTTTGCACTTTGGGTTGAGATAGGGGTTTCTTTGGATTGTTACTAGGAGTTGGCATAGGAGGATCACACTTTGTTTTATTTTTAGCCAAGGGTGGAGGTTGCTGAGGATGTAAAAATGGAGGTGTAGGTGGAACGACAGAGGACATAGTAGTTGGATAAATGTGGGAAGGCTCTGCTAGAGGAGAAACAAGAAGGTGTTGTTCTAGATCAACAACCTTATAACACAAAAGTATAAAGGAATCACAAGTATCATAATATAAGTGTTGTTGTATAGGAGGAATAAGACCTCGACATAATATGAACTACTTTTCCAAGTCACTAGGATGAAAGATAAGTTGATATATACAAGAATTGAAGCATAAGATGTAATCCTGAATAGGTTTTGAAGAGCCCTGATGTAGAGTAGGAATGTGATTGTGTGTGACCCTAGGACCATTATTGATAATAAACCTACAAAGGAAGGCATCCTCCATGTCATAGAAAGTGCTAATAGAACTAGAAGGGAGATGCGTATACCATTGAAGTGAATCTTCAACTAGACTAAATCGAATGGCCTTAAGCAAGATTCTATCATTGGAATAAGAGGCCATAAAAGTGTGATAATGTGCAATATGAGAATAAGGGTCACTGGTACCATCGAAGAATGTAACTGTGGGCATGAAAAAATCTATAAGAAAGGTCGAGTTATGGATTTTTTTGGGAATGATATTACCATACAAGTAATTGTTGTCTATAGACGCACAGTAATCCCTATTTTCTAAGGTGAGGGTTTGAATCTGAGAATGAAGTTGACCTAAAACATGCATGAGAGATAGAATTTCCTGTGATGGAATAGAAGAAGATGGCAACAATTTATTAAAAGGTTGAAGCTTGTCATTATGTGTGATCATGGGTATATCATGAGGGGAGATAATAGGATCCAATGCTAAAGATACATGGGGAGTTTGTGTCAAAGGAGCTACATGAGATGATGAAGGGGAAGTTTCACTAACAATATTATTAGGAACATGCATTATGGGTGAAGTGGAAGAAGGAATTGTAGATAAAGGAGTAGAATGAGAAGAAACAATGGAAGGTGGAGACTCATGAACTATGGTAGAAGTAATCATAGGAGAAGAAAAAGATGGAAGAGGTCAAGCACTCTTTGTAGTGTAGAAAGAAGGATACTCCTTAGGAATAAGACATGGAGTAGTCTAGTCAATTTCATTCAGAAGAGTACTATCAATAGGATCATCAAGATAATAAGAAATTGCCGATGGAATAGAATGATAGGTTGAAGAAACACAATGATAAGAGGTAGGAGACATAGGATTAACAATAGGAGTGGCCAGGGGAGATGGAGGAGGAAGACCATATTTTGAATCGATGCCTAATAGATAATCAATGACATAAGGATCTAAGACACTAGGTGGCATATCAAAAGAATAATAAGAAGGATAACATGCAACCTGATGGCATGACATACAAAGATTAAAAGAAATAGGGTCATTAACAAGGCATATAGCTATAGGAGAATCAACAGGATTAGTTGGCACATATTTTTGACCTTCTAAGAGGAGTTGTTGAGTGGCATCAGGTAAGGTCATAGGAGCACTATATTAAGTTTTAAGTTCAGTGATGGGAGCCTCATCATAAATATGGTTGACACTAAAATGATACATGATGAGAAAAGAAGAGCTATTCTAATAACTAGGGTATGAAAGAGGATCCAAAAACAACAATGTTTGTAACGTGGGGTTCACAAAAATGATTAACTAAAAATAGGTAAAATGTAGCTAGCTGTGAATAGTTAATCTAAATGCTATATTGTAATGCAAGAATTTGGTTTTTATATTTGTAATATATATCAAAGTAAAAAGGAAATAGATGGATATGTTACTAACCAATAAATAAATTACCTCATTTTGTGTTGGACTGTAGCATACTGGTGTACGAACTGGGAAGGCTATGACAGAATGACATCAAAAAGGGAAGAAGCTAACTGTATGACCATATTAAGGCAACTGGAGTGGTACTAGGGCACCTTGAGGTGCCCTAGTCTGTGTTCTAGGTGCTGTAAACTATGAAAATGCTCGAAAACTTAAAATGGTAGTGTCACTGTATCTTTGTGTTATCTTCTCTCCTGTCACATAGGTGTCGCAACAATGTCGTCTATGTTGTTGCAACTATTGTATGAAGATATACTTGTAAAAACTTATCCAAAGCATCAATCCCTAAAAAATAAAAATGCATATGAATAGGTTGGACTGACCTCAACTACCAAACTAGTGGTATCATGATTAAGCGTTGCACTACATTTCAAACCCAGTGTATTTCTATGTGTGTGTGTTTGTAATTTTGTGCCTAGGATGCCCTAGCTCCAATGACCCGGTAGTAGGGGAAATAACTAGATGTAAAATGCAAAATGGTGGATGAAATGGAAAGAATACAACCTTTTCCCCCTATGCTTGTGTGATGCAGATGTAGAAGAATCTCAAATGAATTCACTTTCCTTAGTAAATAGCTACCTTTGATGAGTAATATGTCCACCCATAATGTAGTGAGTATGATTTGTTTATATAAGGATCTCTTGTTCAAATTTTGACACTAGTGACCCAAAACTGTCAACTACGACCTAGGGGAATACCCGAGGTAACCGTTAGGACTGACCTCAAATAAAGAAATTAAGACCACAAATTACGATGAAACGAGCACCTAAAATAACAAAATGGGGCACCCTGGGTGCCCCAATGCATCCTTAGGCACCCCAGTGTAGACCTAAAGATGATAATTACACAAATTACGACATCTGCGACACCCTGAAAAATGGCCAAAACTGCAGAGACAACTGAGAATTGAACCTGAAAAAACACAATGACGCCTAACTAACTGACAACAAGACCTAGAATGGGTCACTAGTGAATACTTTTATTACACAAGATTCATATATACATTAACTATATAAATGAATAATAAATATTATAGAATTTCCTATTTAAATATAACACTAGTTAAGTGAATTTCATTAGGGTAACCTACAAAACACTCTTATAACAATTACTAACTAGTGCTCTCTTTGACCAAAAGGGGGAAGGAATTTAAATAAATCTGACTATTTGAAAACTATTAATATATTAATATTATTAGAATGTAATTATATTATTGAGATTTAAATAATAATAATAATAATAGATAAATATTAACATATAGATATATTAATATCTATATATATAATTATTATTATTAGTATTATAACTATTAATAATAATACTAATAATAATAATAAAAATATTATTAATAAAACGTGATAAAGAAAAGTTAAAACAATTTTTTATAATTTTTTTTACAATGTGTTATAGCCTGTGCGGTTATGTTTGGTTTGAAAAGGAAATGGGGTGGGGAGGGGTCGTCGACTCCACCCCCACCCCATAGTTATATGGGGTGGGGGGTGAGGTCTTCGACCACTCCCCACCAATTAACACTTTAAACAATATACGGTGGGGGTGGAGCCCCACCCAACAAAATTTAAACTTGCACAGTGGTCAGTACCACCACGGGTTTTTACACAGTTGCTGCATATGATCCATGACTTCTTTGTTTGTCTTTTTTTATATTTACACACACTCTCTCTCTCTCTCTCTCTCTCTCTCTCTCTCTCTCACACACACACACACACACACACACACACACACACACACACACACACATTTGTATATGTATATGTAAATATATACCCGTAAGTTTATATTTTTAAAAAAAGAATACACATATCTACTCATTCACATATTGTGGGTATATATTTTTTAAAATCGGTTAAAGAAAGAAAAAAACCACATAACTTTTCAATTAGATCTTGAAGAGGAAAGTACATAACTACCCAAGAAGGGCAAATATATTGAATAAATTTTCAATAAGATAACAAATCTTTCCTATCAAACCCTAGGAGAGGGTAGAATAGGAATAATAATCAAATAGGGAAAAAAAAGAATCCGGGATGTGATTATCCATCTCCATGCTTCTTCATCCTCTCTCATGACTTCCTCCTCTTCCATATTCCCTTAACATGCAAAACCAAAATGAGATAAATGAGAAAAAGAAAAGAATAAAAGCCTTCCTTAAGGATTTTTAGGTTTGTTTTGATTTCCTTCATCCAATGGCCTAGATTGGATTCATCCAATGACCCACAATGTCTCCTACAAAATTTAGGTGGGGGAAGGTGAGGTGATCATTTGATCACATGGGTCCCCTTTTGAATGGGGCCACTTGTGTGTTTTGATAGTAATTAAGTCATTCCTTTTTATTTGTGATTTAAATTAAATAAACTTTCCCCTTTTTAGTTTAGATTACTTTTACAATAGAGATTCAAATAATTATCCTTGTGTAAATGGAAGGGTTATTTAGAATTGGAATTTTATTATTAAAGTATGGCTTGAACTTAAAAATATAGGTATTAAATTAATTTAAGATTAATTGAATGAAATATTGTAAACCCAACCATGGACTTAATCAATTATTTTATTTAATATTATTATTTATTTAATTTTGTGATGATTGGTTATTAACTAAGGGTTTAGCTAAATGTTGCATTAATCTTTTAACAAAAAAAAATTATCCCATGATTTTTCTAGTATAACCTATGTTTGGTTTCAGGTTTCGTGTGTGAATTTTTGTGGGCATTACACATGGTATCAGAGATTTAGGTTCAACGCTTGGACCCCGGACACACCTAGAAAACATGAAACAAGAACAAATAAACCTAGCGCAACTTTAGGCCTAGTACACACAGTTATGTATGATGTTTTGAAACATAGAAAATTTAGAAAACTTAAAAAAAACTTAGATGATTATAAACTAACTCTTGCCTTGGTCTGTGCAGGAGGTGCGGACAAGACGAGGGGTTCCTACACATGGACCTAGACCTACCACCCCTAGATTAGGTAGTAGCAGTTATTCTTCCTTAGATATTACAGATGCTACATGAGGTTAATGCCGCTATACACAGAAGATCGATAGGAGGGAGACCTAGAAGGTAGGATAGGGAGCCATCAGTGGAGGCTCATGTGCCTTCACGTCATAGTGTAGAGGAGAGGGTAGAGAACTCCCACGTGGAGTCAGTTAGACATGAGTCACCTCCTAGAGAGCTCAAAGATTGAGATGTGATGCATAGAGATAGGTCTAGGAGCCCTAGGCCAAGAGTCTATCATGCAGAGAGGCCTAGAGGGTGACAGCCGTTTGCAGTAGAGCACATTAGAGAGATACTCAAGTTTCACCTGCCTCATTTTGCTAGAGACACAGGTAGATTTCAGGCTGAGGTGTGGTTGGTTAGCTTGAGTGGATGCTTCAAGCTATGCCCTTGTTCTAGCAACATGAAATCTCGTGTTGCCATCCACCTTCTGAGAGATGGAGCATGGAGTATGGTGGAGGAATGAGGAGTAGAAGCTCCATGTAGATTCTGAGATAGTCACTTTGGAGTTCTTTGAGGAGCATATCATGAATAGATATATTTCTAGGAGGTTCATTCAGCAGTTGATCGATGAGTTCCATGATCTGTCTCAGGCCTCCATGACGGTAGCAGAGTATGAGGGATGGTTCCTAGATCTACTTCAGTATGTAGACTACATGCAGGATGAGAAGGTTTGAGTTCACAGGTTCATCAGGGTCCTGAACTTGGACTTGGGTGGGGAAATGCGTATTCATTTCCCATAGACATTATCAGAGGACATGGACAAGGCCTATATTACAAAGGAAACTAGGGGAGACTCAGCAGGTAGGTGACAGAGTGAGGAGTTGCATACAGTAGCTGCTGGATAATAGATCGAGGGGATCAACACCTCCTCCTCGTGGTGGACACACTACCGCATAGTCTTCCTTCCAGCCTCCTCCACCTCCTTAGTAGCAGTAACAGCAACAGACTTGACCACCCTTACAACCTTCACAGTGCCATGATGCTCATAGAGGGCGTAGTATGGGACCTCTAGATAGGCGGCGCAATAGGACACATGCTCTATCTTGAGAATAGTCGGCAGGAGCACGTGCACCACAACACTCATTGAGGTCTATGGCATGGTCATCAGGACCTTCAACAAGTACTATTGGGCCACCTAGAGGACTATCTACATAGTGGAGAGGACCAGGCACTTGTTATCATTGTGGTATGCATGGACATCATTGGAGAGAGTGCCCTCAGAACCCTACTAATTAGGGTAAGGAAACTACTTTTGAGCCTACTGTTGGTGACATGGCTAGGAGCCACAAGATATATGCAACAGTCGAGAACCACCAGGAAGAGCACCAAGGTATAGTGATAGAGACCACATGTAGCATTGGTGGTATTTCTATCCCTATTTTATTTAACTCAGGCTCATCAGATTATTTCATTTTTCCATCTTTAGTAGAGCATTGCAGGCTAGTGACAGTTAGGTAGGGCCTTAGTTGGGATGTCGAGATGACTTTTGGAGCCAAGATCTCAGTTTACTCCTTAGTCAAGGAGTGCGTAGTGGACCTAGGACCCTTTACCACTACTTGGGATCTTCGTATCCTACCCTTGGGTTCTTATGGAGTGATTTTGGGAATGGATTGGTTGTCTGCACATAGATCCAAAGTTGATTGCTACAGTAAGATTATATCTTGTGTAGATGATTTGGGTGTGGATTCAGTGATTGTTGGAGTTAGGAGACCCATTTCTATTTGCACTATTTCCGCTATGCAGCTGAAGCGGTGTGCGTGGTGGGGTGTTTAGCTGTATGCTATTACAGTTAGTGATAGGTCAAAGGATGAGGCTAGTGGACCTTCACTTGATGATCACCCCATATTGCAGGAGTTCTTGGATGTGTTTCCTAGTGAGCTTCTAGGGATTCCTCCCCCACATGAGATAGATTTTCACATTGACTTGGTTCTAGGAGCGTAACCTATCTCACACGCTCCTTACAGGATGACCACACCTGAGCTATGTGAGCTCAAGTTGTAGCTTGAGGGCCTTCTCAAGAAAGGCCTAATCCATCCTAGTGTATGCCCTTGGGGTGCACCAGTGATTTTTGTGATTAAGAAGGATGGGTCCTTGAGTTTATGTGTGACTATCATCAACTGAACAAAGTAACGATCAAGAATCATTACCCCCTTCCTCGAATTGATGATTATTTTGATTAGATGAAGGGGGCCATTGTATTTTCTAAGATAGATATTAAGTCAGGGTACCATCAGATGAGGATCACAGAGGAAGATATCCACAAGTCAACTTTCCACATGAGGTATGGCCACTATGACTTCACAGTTGTGACATTCGGTCTTATGAATGTCCCTGTAGTGTTCATGAGTTTGATGAATGGGGTGTTCATAAATTTTTTATATCACTTTTTATTCATGTTTCTTGATGACATCTTGATATTTTATCACACACGTGAGGATCACAAGGAGCACCTTCATCAGGTTCTACAGTGTCTTCATGAGAAACAACTTTACGAGAACCTAGAGAAGTGTGCATTCTTTCAGTGTAAGGTGCATTATTTGGGTCACGTCATTTCTGGGGAAGGTATCACAGTCAATCCTTTAAAGATTAGAGCCATTATGGATTTCCTAACACCCAATAGTGTGACCGAGGTGCGTAGTTTCATGGGGTTGGAATGACACTACAGGAGATTTATTTCAGACTTCTCTCGATTTACGTACCCATTACTTCCTTTCAGCGGAAAGGGAAGAAGTTCATATGGTCTGATAGATGTGAGAAGGCCTTAATGACACTACAGGAATTCCTTATGACAACACCTCTTCTTGTAGTACCAGACCCTCAGGGTGAGTTCTTTGTTTACACAGATGATTCTTTGCCAGGGTTAGGAGGTGTGTTGATGTAGGAGAGCCGCGTTGTAGCTTTTGAGTCTCGTAAACTCAAAGATTATGAGCTCAATTATCTGACTCATTACCTTGAGCTTGCAGCAGTTTTTCATGCCTTGGTTTGATGGAGACACTTTATTCTTAGCTGGAGATTTATACTCAGGACTGATCACTTGATTCTTTTCCACCTCTTCACGCTACCCAATCTCAACTCTCGCTAGCGGTGTTGGATGGAGTTGATTTGTAAGTATGAAATGGAGATAGAGCATGTGAAGGGGAAGGAGAATGTGGTTACAAATGCCATGAGTATATGAAGACATGTGACTATGGCTACCTCAGTGAGTACAGATTTATGGAGTAGGATTCTGCAGTAGCCTCCATATGACATCTTCTACCTTGCAGCCATATCAGAGATTGAGTTTCAGAGACCCCTTGAGGGGAAGTTTTATGGATTCTCATTAGAGGTAGGTGGTCTTCTCAGACACATAGGTCAGATATATGTTCCTAGAGATGGAGGCTAGAGACAGAATATATTGACAGAGGCTCATCATGCACCTTATTCAGCCCATCCAGGGGTGAAGAATATGCATGCCACATTGAGACAAATTTATCATTGGAGAGGTCTTCGGAAATATGTAGCTCAGTTTGTTTCGTGATGTTTAGAGTGTCATAGCATGAAGGCCGAGCATCATCATCCAACTGGCCTTCTTTACCTTCCTGCCATATCGGAGTGGAAATAGAACATCATTTCCATGGATTTCATTGTAGGGCTACCAACGTTGAGATAACACCATGATGCCATCATGGTCACAGTGGATAAATTGATGAAAGTGGATCATTTTTCTCCGGTTAAGACCACCTATACAGCTAGTATAGTAGCGCGAGTATACCTTGATGAGATTTGTTAGAATGCATGGGATTCCATGGAAGATCATTTGTGACTATGATCCCTTGTACACTTTTCACTTCTGGATTACGATGCAATGGGTTCTTGGTACAAGTATCAACTTTAGCACACCTTATCATCCAGAGATAGATGGGAAGATAGAGTGAGTGAATCAGATCTTGGAGGATATGTTACGGATGTATGTCATGGACCAACAGTCTAGGTGGGAGAAGTACTTGTATTTGGTAGAATTTGGCTATAACAACAATTTTCAGAGTTCGATTGACATGGCCCCTTTTCAGGCGTTGTGTGGTAGAGAGTACATGACACCCTTAAGTTGGGATAGGTTGGAGGACAGGGTTTCTCTTGGTCCAAATTTTGTATAGGATATGGAGCATCAAGTTGTCTTGATTCGTCAGAGGCTTCAGGAGGCTCATGATAGGTAGAATAAGTATGCAGATCTGAGGAGGAGAGATCATAGTTTTGATGTGGGCACAAAGGTGTTTCTTCTTGTCAGGCCTCATAAGAGTCCTATCCATTATGGAAAAGGCTCTTAGTTAGCTCCTATATTTGTGGGTACCTTCAAGATCTTGGAGTGTATTAGTCCCTTAGCCTATCGTCTAGCATTTCCACCCATCTTGTTTCACGTGCATGATGTATTTCATGTATATGTACTTATGAGATATATTCCAGATCCCTCTCATGTTTTGGATTGGACTGCATTGTAGGTGTAGGATAAGGGGCAGGTTTCAATTAAGCCCATGTACATCATAGAGCACAAGAACTTGGGCCTTCGAGGCCACGAGATTGAACAGGTGCGGGTCCAATGGGATAGGTACGATGAGACTGCAACCACTTGGGAGGATGCCACTATTTTGTGAGCTCAGTTTCCTCATCTATTCCAGTGACTTCCAGGATGAAGTCGAGTCTAAGGGGAGGGATATGTAGTTCCTACTCCTCTTCGACACTATTTTTATCTTGATATTGATAGTATTGGACTGATGTTCAGACATTTTATTATGATATATTGATTAGTAGATGATAAATTATTCTAATATGTGGATTATTGACACTATGATGTTAATGTTTTATTATGATGCACTAGATAGTGATGTTAGACAGTTGGGTGTATGTTATTTTTCATGATGTGGATTTTATACTGTCATGTTATGTTTTTGGGATGTTGGAATATAATTGTAATCTCATGGATGTTAGGGTTAGATTTTGGTATATTGACGGACAATAGAATTGCTAATGTCAAATGATGAATATTCAACTTATATATATGATTTCTCGATGTTGTTAATACGGCCAAAAGGATAAAGAGGTATTTTTGTTGTGTGTATAAATTTTATCACATACGTCGAAGGGGATAGGGGACCAACCATGGAAGGATGTTAGGCGTTGAGAAACAAGGCCAAATTTGACAACTTGTGTAATGTTGTTTAGTGTGTGTTTTGCATGTCTTGTTTGGAAGTCTCCCACGGGGGGGTGTTTTCACATGTGTGGCAATGGGGTGAATTTTGTCCCTTTCTTTAAATTTTTCATGTGCTTTATTTATGATTTGTGTATTTAAAATTTGAAAAATTTGTCACTTTATTAACATATGTAAATGTGTGTTTATTAGACTTAACCCTTCTTGTTTTGTTTAACCAAATTAGAGATGTGAAAAATAGTTATGATGAGATCTTGTAGTCCTTGTGTTGGTAAAATTTATGTTGATTTGGGAGTGTCTTACTCCACCCCAAGTTCAAAATTCAGATTTTTGACTTGGGGGGCACTTTTGGAGACTTTTAGGACAAGAAAGACTTGTCCCATGCCTCTTAATTTAACCCAATGACCTTACCTATGGGTTGGGAAGCTTAATTTTGACTTCTTTGTCCATTTTTGAGTATTAGAGAAGGAAAATAATTGCACTTTCTTTCTACCCCAATTTATTATGTCCCTTGAAAGCATGGTGTGTAAGTTTTGAGCCATGTGGGTCGTCATAGTCCTTGCTTGTGCATTGATGTTTCTTGGTCTTGGTGTGTTGAATTGAGTCTGGGGATGGAGAATGATGAAGTGACATCCTACATGGAGCCACCTCATCATCCTCACATTCCATTTCTATTTATTGGTGATTTTTGGTTGGAATGGGGGTTACTTGCTCATTTTACTTCTTGTGCACTTTTAGATTTTGGAGCTTTTGGAGTGCTTGGAAATTTCTTGGCTTGGATTTGAATAGGCTTGTGAAGGTCTTCTTGGGTCTTGATGGAGAGGTAGGCTCTCCACCTTTTCATTATTATGTTATTTTTTTGTTGTAAGCAATGTTGTGCTTGTTAAAAGTGTTTTTGTCTTGTGATGGTGTTTATGTGGGTTGGTTGGGTAGTTGGCCTTAGTTGGGTGTGTGAGAAGGGTTTATGGGACCATTGGGGAGGGAAAAGGGAGTTATGTGAGACATGTTTTTGGTGGGAGTGTGAATGTGAGTCTTACTTATGGTTAGAGAAAACGAATTCATGGATGTTTCATACTTTCAAGGGAGAGATAAGGATTTTGGGTGATTATTTTATGCACTTGGAGGCTTAGGGCAAGACTCCCACTTCACTTGGGAGGCATAAGGACGTGGTCTCCCATAACCCTTGCTCGATTTGGTTTGATCCTCAAATGTTTGTGTTACTGTGAAATTGTAATCTTGTGAATTATGTTGTCATGTTTGAGTTGAATGCCTTGTATGTGTTTGTTGTGAAGACCTTGTCTAAGTTGTCATTGTTGCTCAATGCTGCTCATGGTTCCTTGGTTGGGGCTCAGGGGCCATTAAGGGAATGAATTCTTCCCTTAATGTATTTATGGTTGGGCGAAGAGTGTTTCCTACTCCCCCTTCCTTGTTTTGTTGTTACTTTGTGAAGTTGAAGAAAGCCAAAGTTGGAGCTACCTTTGTGGAGAGGACATACATTTTGAAGACTTGAAAGTTGGATTGTTGATAGCCTTGTTGTAATTTATTCAAATTTATACTTCCCACTTTGAGTGGATGCATTGTAAAATTGTAAGTTTGTGATAAAGTTGTTTTATCTCTTGGAAATTATTTATCTTGTAAACTTTTTTAAAAGTGTGGATTGAGAAAATTAAAATGTCAAAAGTGATTAGTCTTGTGAAAAGAAATTATCAATATTTGTATGGTTTTGGAGAAAGGAAGATTCGAATGTAGATGAAATGGATATACCCTTAGAACACTAAGATTGTTTCAACACATCCAAGTTGATATATTTCCCTTTCCTAAAATATTGAAATGTGGTTAGACTCTATTTTTAAAGAAACAAGTATTTTGTTGGTTGCTCTTGCTTTTATACTAGAAAGATTATTATTTTTCCTTAAAAGAGAGTAAATTTAAGGGCTTAAACTATACATGTATTACTAAACTAGTTAAAGAAAATAGTAGTCAAAATCCTTAGATTAGATGAAAGCTTTCCTCTCCTATCTTCATTTATTGAATGAGTTGTGTATGTAATCTTTTTTATCTTCTCAACTTGGCCTTGGATGGAATTTTTTTATAAAAAAGGTAGATAAAAATAACTATATAAATGAATAGTAAATATTATAGAATTTACTATTTAAATATAACACTAGTTAAGTGAATTTCATTAGGGTAACCTACAAAACACTCTTATAACATTTACTAACTAGTGTTCTCTTTGACCAAAAAGGAGAAAGGAATTCAAATAAATCTGACTATTCAAAAACTATTAATATATCAATACATTAATATTATTAGAATGTAATTATATCATTAAGATTTAAACATTAATAATTCTAGATATATATTAACATATAGATATATTAATATATATAGTAATAATAATAATTAGTATTATAACTATTAATAATAATAATAAATATTATTAATAAAACGTGACAAGGAAAAGTTAAAACAAAAAAAATTATAATTTTGTTTAAAAATGTGTTATGGCCTATGCAGCTATGTTTATTTTAAAAAGGAAATTGGGTGGGGAGGGGTCGCTGACCCCACCCCCACCCCATAGTTATATGGGGTGGGGGGTGCGGTCGACGACCCCTCCCCACCCCTCAACACTTTAAACAATATATAGTGGGGGTTGAGCCCCTACCAATGACATTTAAACTTGCATAGTGGTCAATACCACCACGGGTTGTTACACGGTCACTGCATATGATCCACAACTTCTTTGTTTGTCTTTTTTTATATTTAATCTCTCTCTCTCTCTCTCACACACACACACGCACATGTATATATATTTATATATATTTGTATATGTATATGTAAATATATATTCAGAAGTTTGTATTTAAAAAAATAAGAAGAATATACATATATACTCATTCACATATTGTGGGTATATATATTTTTAAATCGTTTAAAGAAAGAAACAAAACACATAACTTTTCAATTATATCTTGAAGAGGAAAGTACCCAACTACCTAAGAAGGGCAAATATATTGAATAAATTTACAATAAAATAACAAATATTTCCTATCAAACCCTAGGAGAGGGTAGAATAGGAATAATAATCAAATAGGGAAAAAAAGACTTGGGGATGTGATTATCCATCTCCAAGATTCTTCACCTCTCCCATGGATTCCTCCTCTTCCATCTTCCCTTAACCTATAAAACCAAAATGAGAGAAATGAGAAAAAGAAAAGAATAAAAGCCTTCCTTAAGGATTTTTAGGTTTGTTTTGATTTCCTTCATCCAATGGCCTAGATTGGATTCATCCAATGGCCCACAATGTCTCCTAAAAAAGTTAAGTGGGGGAAGGTGAGGTGATCATTTGATCACATGGGTCCCCTTTTGAATGGGGCCACTTGTGTGTTTTGAAAGTAATTAAGTTATTTTTTTAATTTCTGATTTAATTTTAATAAACTTTCCCCTTATTAGTTTAGATTACTTTTACAATAGAGAATTAAATAATTATCCTTGTTTAAATAGAAGGGTTGTTTAGACTTAGAATTTTATTATTAAAGTATTGCTTGACCTTAAAAATCTAGGTATTAAATTAATTTAAGATCAATTGAAAGAAACATTTTAAACCCAACCATAGACTTAATCAATTATTTTATTTAATATTAGTATTTATTTAATTTTGTGATGATCGGTTATTAACTAAGGGTTTAGTTAAACGTTGCATTCATCTTTTAACAAAAAAAATTATCCCGTAATTTTTCTAGTATAACCTATGTTTGGTTTTGAGTTTTGTTTGCGAATTGTAGTGGGCGTTACAACATCTATAAAACCTCATTCATTAAAAAAAAAATTGACATTAGTTAAATTAGAAATACAATGGTTGATTAATTTTGGGATGATTATATTTTCTCTCTAGAGCTTCCTCTCTCCTCTATATGGATTCTAATCCCAAAAAAATCTTAATGCACCATATCTTAAATTTGGATGCATATATATTAATATTGACTTGGGTGCATTATATTTGAACATGGAAGGAATTCACATATATCTTTGAAAGGAAAATATCGATTATAAAGTCATGTACTTAGAGACAAGAAAACATGGTATTTTGGGATCATGAAAATCCATAGAGGAGGAGAGATAATGAATAAGAAATAAAACATATCCTTCCAATAATCAATAAACCATTATGACTCTAGATAGTCCATTTCCATATTGACATTACCCCCATCAACATAAGGATCATGATACATTAGGGAACATATGTTGACACATACAAAACCTAAAAAACTAATGTGGATGCATTTAAGAGGCATATCTCACTTTTCATATTAATGCATATATATTTAGAGGAAATTAATTAATACATTTTATGGGATTACTAAGCTACAAAGGAGGACACATATTTGGGAAAGAAAACATACCCATATCACAATCAACGTTCAATTATGTTAGTAAGATTGTCACTTCCATTATGACATCACCTTCATTGGCATATGCATTATGATTTATTAGGGTTTTATATGTTTACACAAACTAGATTTATTGTTAGGGTTTTATATGTTTACACAAACTAAATTTATTGACTAATTTAGGATTTTTTTTGAATAAACAAGGATTTTAAAGTCATATGAGATATTTCAAGATGCAACCAAGTGGAATATCTGACTTGGGGTGTTAAGAAATGCATTTAGAATCAATTTAATATGTATTTTGGATTATGAAGCCATAGAGTAGGGGAAGGAATGACTAACCAAGAAAATATATTGATCTTGTAACGAGTAAACCATTGTTTTAGTAGGATGGGCACTCCTATTGGTGCCATACCCATTGGCATAATGATAATGGTATATATCGAATTGGTTTTTATGTGTTTCCTTAAAAAAAATGTTACAACTAATATGGGATTTAGCTTTTAATGAATGACAGTTTTAGAATGACAAAAGTAATTCTAAGATGCACTGAAGAAACATATTTCATGTGGGGTAGTAAGGAATGAATTGAGAGGAAATTAAATAGATTTCTCTGGGAATATGATACCATGAAGGATTATAAGAAAAGGGAGAGAATGAAAACATACCCATCATAAAATCAATCAACCATAATGTTATTGTTCTTGTTAGTGCTCAGATTTGTCTCGCCACATTTGCCATTATTTTTCCTGTCTGCGTGTCTGAAACATTTTATCTCTCGATGTGGGTGTTCTTAAGTTTATACTTCCATTTGAATGCCTCGAATTGTTTACAGGATCCATTGTCATGTCCCTCCTTGAAGGAGTCTCCGAGTTTACCCTGTTTTTGCCCTAATTTCTTCAAAATCCGCGGGCTTTTCCATTTTCCCTATCTTTCCCCAACCATGGAAGCTCAAGAATGATCAATTTAAATTTGTATGACTTTGAAAATCCAAACCCATGGTTGAAAGATGCTCAGAACCATGATTCACTTGGTTTTGTTTCAAAATTTTTCCTATTTAGCAAAAAAATCGGGTTCTAGGCGCGAATGGTAATTTTCTTTATTTTGACAGTCTGATGTGTGTCTTTTTCCTATCAAACTTATTCCTCAGTGTTTGGTGATCATGTGGATTCTTCTGGTTGGTCAGGGGATGGCGGGAAAATGCTTTAACTTATCGCTTTTTTCTTTTTTGGCAAAAATTAAAATTTGGTCCCGTAGCTCCTCTCAAATTTGATTGGTTCTTTTGGTGCTTACGTGGCTTCTTCTAATTGGATGGGGCATGGTAGGTTGTTTTTATCAACTTGTTATTTTTGGCTACTTTTGTAAAAGGTTTGAACCCGCCCTGCAACCCCGCTAGGCTTTGATTAAAGCAAATTTTAAATGGCACGGAAAAATTCTTGCCTTGACCCCAGAGAAGGACACATGGCAAAACTAATGGCAGAGATTTAGGCCTTCGGGGGTAAGTTGGAGGTTTTTCCCTTTTGTAAAAATGGAGTAAAATTATAAAATGGAAGCACGGCCCCGCCAAATCATTTTGAAGCCTTAATTTTTTTGAAGTTACACCATAATGACAAGTGGCGAGCCCGCGCTCATCCAAGGTCTCAACTTTTGGGGGACATTTGAAGATGCGCCATTGTGACATGTAGAAATTTGAAAATTCAAAGGGAGGGGGGGAAGCGGACCATCGGAGGCAACTTGGTTTTTTTTTCTCTTGTCATCAAAAGGATTAAAATCACAAAATGGCCTACAAGCCCGATAAGGAGGTCAAAGTTGGTGTTGAAAATTTCAAAAGGCGGGGAGACGGGCCATCGGGGGCAACTTGGATTTTTTCCCCTTGATATTACAATGACTTAAATCATCAAAATGACCCGCGGGCCCGATAGAGAAAAGTCAAAACTTGCTCCAATCAACGGCGGAGGTGCGGACCTTTGGAGGAAAATTGGAAAATTTTCCTTTTGTGGAAAAAGGAGTTAAAAGTGAAAAGGGAATCGTGGTTCCGATGGGACCCACATTGGGACACGTTTCAAGCCTGTTTTTCAAGGGAAGCACTGTGGGGAAAACTTGGAAAATTTTCCCTTTTCCAAAAAAGAGGTGAAATAGCAGAATTTGGCCATGGTTACTTTGGGACCCACCTTAGGAAACATGTCAGGCTCATTTCTTAAGGGCAGAGGTACAGAGCAGAATGTGAAAATTTTACATTTTTCCAAAATTTGTAAAAGGAAAAAGTGAACCCACAGGCTTGCTCTAAAATGGATCTCCCACGTGGATGGTCCAAATTCAAAATAGAAATCAATGACAATTGTGTCTTTGTATCTAAATTTTCTGCCATTTTCACTCCAGAGATCCTGGGGATGCATATTCTTATGGTTTGTTATCATTTCTTGGATTCTTGTGCACACCAAATGAAGAGGAGCATTTATCTGGTATCATGGTTTGGTGGGGAAGGTCTGTAAACATCTCTCACCCTTAATATGCAATCTGACTGGCGGACTCGGCCTGATTTTTCTTTCCTTGGCACGTGAAGGACCTGTTGATATCTGGGTTTGGTGAGAAATATCTGGGGATGTCTTCTACCATTAAGGTGAGATCTGACCTTTGGGCTCGATCTGATCTTCCATTTCTTCTTCCTGAGCACGCAAAGAACAAGATTGGACAGAATAAGGGCAGAAGTGGTTGGTGAGTAAAGGGAAAAGTGATCCACTAGAGGAAGGAGTTGAATGTGGGGGATGTTCGAAGATATCTTCCCCCTAAGTACTTGACATCCTTTTACAGATCTAATTCTAGGAATCGCGATCGAGATCGTGGTAAGCACTGCTACACTCAATGTCTCTGGTTTTGGGGGGAAAAACTCTTTTTAAAATGTTATAAATGGCATGATTTTTTCCTTGAAAAGGGTTGGGAGTTTGTGAACGTGTAAGTATTAGGAGTCAGAAACTGATTTCCTAAAAGAAAATCTTGATAGAGCTCATCTTTTTGAGAAACTATTTGAAGAAACCTTTTTATCTCTTTTGTGTTACATTGGATCATGTCAAGGTGGCAGGAAGTGTACAACCATTGACAAGCTTTGAGATTGTTTGAGAAAATTTCCCCTGCTGATAAACTTAGCCAAACTTGAGTTAATTTGTGTTATTCTTGGGAAAAAATTGTGTTTGCTTCATCCCTGAATTTCTGTAAATATTTGTTCTTGTTCCTGTTGCATTCTTACATTGAAATATGTTTGAATCACACATGATCTTAACCTTATTATAGTTTGGTGGCATTTGCAATTTCATTTATTAGAAGAGATTTCATTTTATAGTGAAATAAACAAATTTAAAATCAATGTGACTCCTAGCATGACTATAAGATTATTTGTTAGCCTTTGAGGGTATCTTAGGCGTGATGAAATAGAGATTGATAATGTTTAGTTAAGTTTTCCAATTTGAGCCTTCATTTTGGATCCTTGAAGTTTGTGTGAAAAGTGCTGATTTGGGCCTCCATTGAAGCACATATTCTGGTTAAAGGAACATCCTGGCTACTCTGAAAGCATTCTGTTGTTCAAGCTTTCCATTTTTGTAAAAGTTCTCAAATATTTGGTATAATCAACTTTATACTGCTTCACCTCCCACCAAAATTCATTCAAAAACAACCAATCATACCCATACTACCCATTTTTGTCATGTATGTATACAAATGCATAATTTTTACTACCAAAACATGCAGAAACAATCAGGTTTTCATTGTCTTTAGTGGCCTAAACCTTTCCTAGAAAATATCTCCATTATCTAGAGTGACAACTCGTGAGAGTTAGGTTTTGTTGCATTGATCATATTTTCTTCAAGGTCTTCTTAATACTTCACAAGGAAGGACATCTCCATCTCCTCCATAAACATTAGGCTACAAAAAGGGTCCTCTCACCCTGGTTGAAAGGCACAACCATAAAGTATTGAGGATAGGTCAAATCCTCTTGCGGGTGCTACCCATTTCTCCACATCTGAGTGATAAAGAGCAAGCTACATTTCATTCCCAGCTACAAAAAAACATACTACATGCTTTACTTGTCTCTAAGCTTCTTGTCAGACCTGTGATGCTACTCAGCTTCTGAGGGAGAATTAATTTGGGTACCAACACCTTACTAACACTATTTTTGGGGACCTTATTTGAGTTGCTGAGACAGATTTGTTGATCTGTTGCCCATTCGTATCTATTTGGCCCATCAACAACACCTTACTGGTGCCATTTCCAGGGACCTTATTTGATTTTCTAAGATAGATTTATTGATTTGTTGCCCATTTGTATCTATTTGTCCCATCAAAAACACCTTCTTGGCACCATTTTTGGGGACATAGTGGTTACAGTTGCATATCCAGACCTTTGTAAAACACTTCTTATATGCTTCAAGTTTTGTGTGTAGTTCTTTTAGCTTCCACACCTAGTACACTAGCTTTCATTGATAAATCTGAGAGAAGAAAAGTTAGATCTTTCCATTTCTAGTTTCTACTATTGACAAATCATATCTAATGCATTTGCACAGCTAAGGTGGAAATCCGTAGTGGTGACTCCCTATTGATTTGATTCTTGATGAGTACCACTATCTTAAACTCTGTCAAGTGAGATTTGTTACTAAAATTTGTAAAACTGTAGAAGGAAGAAGGTATCTTTCTTTGCTAAGGATCCTGCTAGGACATTATTTCCAGAGCTAGGAAAAACAAATTCAAAAGGAAGAAAATCCTGGAGAGTTGTTGGAGATCAGTAGACAAGAAAAGGGATCTCCATTGATGAAAGTGATCAGCCTATCATTGAAGACTGCAATTCAAGTGCTTCTGAATCAGGTAGCCTCTTTGTGGAATTGAATTCTCTAACTAGAGAGGGGCCTTCATTTGATTTTGAAAAGTTTGCTTCTCATTCTACACCTGTCTTTTTAGAAGTTGATAGGGATTTCCAAGAAACAAGGCCTTTAGGGGATATCCATTTTGAAAGTTATACTCCTATGTTTCAAAGACCCTCTGCCCCTTATCAATTTGTCACCTCTCCAGGGTCACCTCCTCAAAACAACATGGCCTTGCCCCCACCAAGACCCCCTTTTGTTGTAAACACCTTTGGTCCTATAAATTTTACAGGGATGGCTGGTTATCCAAATGCAGTTCCCTAGGATGTGAGAAATAGATTACCAAAGTTCCAAGGAAACAACGCTATAATTGGTGATCAACATTTAAAGCTTTTTATCAATATGATGGAATAATTTGAGATTGAACATGAAGATGTATATATCAAACTATTTATCCACACCTTGGAAGAAGATTCCAGTGACTGGTACAAATCTTTTCCAGATAATTCCATAGATTCCTAGACCGAGATGAATAATGCATTTAGATTGCAGTATGGTGATAGAACTGACCCTAGATTTCTTCTGTCATAATTTGAAAACATCAAGAAGAATCCTAATGAGTCAGTACATGATTTCAACACAAGGTTTAACAAGACCTTGAGGAGATTTCCTGTTAGGATAAGGCCATGTGATGAATCATGTTTGATCAAATATTCAGATGCATTTGATAAAAAGGTTGCTTATTACTTGAGGGACAAAAACCCTATTAGTTTGAGGTAGGCATTCACCATGGCCCTAAAAATTGAGAATAACATCATGGCAATTGGAAAGCCTCTAAAAAGGGAGGGTGTAAAACTAATTAACCCAGAAAAGCCACAAACAAGTAAGGCTGGTGATTTGGAGGAAGTTGTAAAAACTTTTCCATGGGCTGTCAAAGAAATATCATACAAATTAGACCAGGTAGAAAAAGGAATTGGGCAGAGTTCACAAGGTCAGTACAAGAAACAAGGTGAAGATAGATTTGGTAATCATCCTAGGGGTGATCAAATGTCAGATGACAGAGGTAAAGGGCCTACTAGATCTACAAATAGATAGCCTATGCCTCATGAGAATAGAGCTATCCCTAATCCTCTAAATGCCAGAGTTGTTGCTGTTGAGGAAGCAAATGTGATTGACTGGTGTGACAGGTGTTTTATGCTTCATGCTCCATGTGTTCAAGTGAAAGAAATTAAAGAAGCAACAGATGATGATGCCTATATGATGGAGATCCTTGTAATTTCACCAAGGGAAGAAACTTCAATTGAGGTAATAAGTGCTAGAACTGCTACTATTTTTTGGGATTGCATCCACCGGGTACCTATTCTTCCTCCCTCTCATAATTTAGAAGTAGATACTATACAAGATTTTGAATTTCCCACTAATGATTTTGAATACTTGAGGGCATTAATTATTGAAAAGTATGATGGAGGAGTTGCTTCAAAAGAAGATAGGAAACTATTAATGAATGTTGTAGTTGCCCAAGAAAAGGAGCACAATACCAGAAGTAAAGCTACCAAGGGGCCACAAGCCAAGTCAAAATTTCCATTGCTTACCAAATAAACCCCAAAGAAAAATGCATCTGGCAGAGAGCTTGTTTCCCCAAGAAAAACTTGTGTTCCTCCCCATGCCCAAACGGAAAAGAATCCCATTCCATCTGATGAATTTTCCAATCTTTCTCCTAGTGCTGCTTTACCCAAATTTGTTCCATATGACATTTCCCAAGTTTTGAGTCAAATCAAAATTCCTGTCCCAATTTTTGAGCTTCTTAGGATCCCTAAGCACAAGAAGAGGGCTTTTGAATATTTAGGATTCAAAGAGGAAGAGATCATACAAGGCAGAGATGTAAACAAGGTTGAGATTCCCCTTACTATTGCAGAGTTGGAAAAGCCACAAGTGTTGGAAGAGATGGGGGAACCACCAGAGGTTTATTTAGGAACTTCTTTGGTTAAGTCCTAACTAAATTTTGATCCATTATTCACTACCCTGGTTATTAAAGACAAGCTGTTACATAACTGTATGTTTGATTCTGGAGCTTCATGTAATGTCATGCCTCTTGAGGTCATGAATGAATTAGGTATCAAAGTAACAACAACATATGGGAAGTGCACTACCATGGAATCTAGAGAGGTGCTAGTGGTGGGATGTGTCAAAGATCTAGTTGTGAAACTTGAATCTTATCTTGGAAGGAACTTAAAACTTGATGTAGTAATTTTTGACTGCCCAGCCAAGTGGGGTATGTTATTATCTAGAAAATGGGCTGCAAGTGTTCATGGTAGTGTGCAAATGGACATGTCTTATGCCACTATCCCCATTGAAGGAAACTTGGTGAAATTATATGGAGAGAAGAAGATGTTGTACTTGATTGAAGACCCAAGCAATGCATCTTATGAAGTTTTGCAAGTAGATGTTGATCTTAACAACTTTATGAGTTTTGTGGATTTCAGGGAGTATGAAAGTGTTGAAAACAGAGCTCCTAAGTATGTTGTTTTTTCTAGGAATTTGGTCTATGATTTAGCCTTGAAAAAAGTTAAAGAATTTGACCTACACACAATGGAGGAGCTTCAGAGAAAATAGATGGTTTACAAACTAAACAAAGAAGAAAAAGACGTATATTTCTAGTTTATGAAAACATATCAGAATCTCTTGGCATGGTCATATCCAGCATAAAAGACACTTGAAGCATTTATGAGATTGATTACCCATAATCAAGGTGAACTTCATCTGTACAATGTATAGTTTGTTGGTTTGTTTTCTATTTTTCATGATTTTTTGTTCAGTTCTGTGCCCTTGGTGGCTTGTTTATGACAGCCATTTTTGTCAGTTTCTCAGCTGGTTTTTGTTATATTTGCTCTACAAGTTGACTCCTTTTCCCAATGGATTATTTTGGCACTTGGTCTACTTTTGTTCTTGTGGCACTCACTAGGGAGTGCCCATCCCCGAGCAGGAGCCGATGTTGGTGTCCATTTTCAATCGCTCCACATTTTTGCCATGGTTTTTCCCTTTGGTCTACATTTTCTGTGACATTTTTTCCTTTTGAAAGGATGATATGAAGTTCTATCTCCATTATTATGCCTTGAAATTGTTTGCAAAACTCATTGCTTTCCCTATTCTGTGAGAATGTTCCAAATTTGTTCCGATTTTGTACCCTAAACCTCTCAAATGTAGCGGGCTATACCATTTTTCCTATTTTTTCCCTATCATGGATGCTTGACAATCGATCAATTTGTATTCCTCATATGACTTCAAAAATTAAAATCCATGGTTGAAAGATGCTCAAACCCATGATTTATTTCATTTTGTTTCAAAAATCTTCATTCCTAGCAGAAAAAATTCAGGTTTTGCGCAGGAATCGTGAATTTATGTGTTTTTGACAGTCTGGCAGGCATCCTTTTCCTGTAAAAATTATTCCTCATCATTCGGCAGTCATGTGGATTATTTTCGTTGGTTAGGGGATGAAGTAGATGAATGCTTTAACTTATCACTTTTTTAGTTTTTTGGAAAAAAAGACAATTATGTTCACGTGGCTCCAAGCAAATCTATGATTGGTTCTTTTGGTACTTACGTGGCTTCTTCTAATAGGATCGGGTATGGCGGGTTTGTTTTTTAACTTATTATTTTTGGCTACTTTGGAAAAAAGTTTGAACCTACCCCGCAGCCCCACCAGGCTTTGGTTAAAGTAAAATTTAAGCATTAGGGAAAAATTCTTACTTTGACCCCACAGGAGGACACATGGCAAGGTTAAAGGCAAAGATGTGGGCCTTTGGAAGCAGGTTGGATGTTTTTCCCTTTTGGAAAAATGGAGAAAATTCTAAAATGGAAGCACACCCCTACCAAATCATTTTGAAGCCTTAAGTTTTTTGAAGTTGTGCCATACTGACACGTGGCGAGCCTATGCTCATCCAAGGTCTCAACTTTTGGGGGACGTCTAAATATGCACCATTGTGACACGTAGCAGTTTGAAAAGTCAAAGGGATGGGGAAGCAGACCATCGGAGGTAACTTGGATTTTTTGCCTCTTTTCATCAAAAGGATTAAAATCACAAAATGGCCCACAAGCCTGACAAGAAGTTCAAAGTTTGCATTGAAAATGTCAAAAGGCGGGGAGGTGGGCCATCAGGGGAAACTTGGATTTTTTGCCCCTTGATATTCAAATGACTAAAATCATCAAAATGACCCACAGACCCGATAAAGAAAAGTCAAAACTTGCTCCAATCAATGACGGAGGTGCGGACCTTTGGAGGAAAATTGGAAAATTTTCCTTTTGTGGAAAAAGGAGTTAAAAGTAAAAAGGGAATCGTGGTTCTGATGGGACCCACATTAGGACACATGTTAGGCCCATTTTTCAAGGGCAGAGCTTCAGGAAAAACTTGGAAAATTTTCCCTTTTCCAAAAAAGAGGTGAAATAGCAAAATTTGGCCGTGGTTCCTTTGGGCCCCACCTTAGGACACATGTCAAAATCATTTCTCAAGGGCGGAGGTGCAGAGCAGAATGTGAAAAATTTACATTTTTTCAAAAAGTTGTAAAAGGAAAAAGGGAACCCGCAGGCCCACTCTAAAATGGATCTCCCACGTGGATGGTCCAAATTCAAAATAGAAATCAATGGCAACTGTGTCTTTGTATCTTTTTTTTCCACCATTTTTACTCCAGATCTCCTCGGGATGCGTATTCTTATGGTTTTTAATCATTTCTTGGAGTCTCCTGCACACCAAATAAAGAGGATAATTTATCTGGTATCATGGTTTGGTGGGGTAAGTCTGTAAACGTCTCTCACCATTAATATGCAATTTGAATGGTAGATTCGGCCTGATTTTTCTTTCTTTGGCATGCAAAGGACCTATTGATATCTAGATTTGGTGAAAAAAATCTAGGGATGTCTTCTACCATTAAGGTGAGATTTGACCTTTGGGCTCAATATTTTCTTCCATTTCTTCTTCCCGAGCATGTAAAGAACCAGATTGGACAAAATAGGGGTGGAAGTGGTTGGCGAGTAAAGGGAAAAGTGATCCACCAAAGGAAGGAGTTGAATGTGGGGGATGTTTGAAGAGATCTTCCCTTGAGCACCTAATAGCCTTTTACAGATTTGATTCTGGGAATTGTGATCGAGATCATGGTCAGCACTGCTACACTCAATGTATCTGGTTTCGAGGGGAAAAACTCTATTGTAATATGTTATAAATGGCATGATTTTTACCGTGAAAAGGGTTGGGAGTTTGTGAACATGGAAGTGCTAGGAGTCAGAAACTGATTTCCTAAGAGAAAAGCTTGATAGATTCCATCTTTCTAAGAAACTATTTGAAGAAGCCTGTTTATCTCTTTTGTGTTACATTGGATCATGTCAAGGTGGTTGCGAGTGTACAACCATTGACAAGCTTTGAGATTTTTTGAGAAACTTTCCCCTGCTAATAAACTTAACCAAACTTGAGTTAATATTTGTTATTCTTGGGAAATTTTTTTTTTTGCTTCATTCATGAATGTCTGCAAGTAGTTTTTATTGATCCTGTTGCATTCTTACATTGAAATATGTGCAAATCACACATACTCTTATCCTTGTGATAGTTTGGTGGCATTTGCAATTTAATTTATCAAAAGAGCTTTCATTTGATAGTGAAATAAATAAATTTAAAATCACTCTGACTCTTAGCATGACTATAAGATTATTTGTTATCCTTTGAGGGTCTCTTAGGAGTGATGAAACAGAGATTGATAATGTTCAGTTAAGTTTTCCAATTTGAGCCTTCATTTTGGATCCTTGAAGTTTGTGTGAAAAGTGTTGATTTGGGCCTCCATTGAAGCACATATTCTTGTTAAAGGAACATCCTGTCTACTCTAAAAGTATTCTAATGTTTGAGTTTTCCATTTTTGTTAAATTTCTCAAATATTTGGTATAATCAACTTTATCCTACTTCACCTCCCACCAAAATTCATTCACAAACAATTAATCATACCCATACTACCCCTGTTTGTCATGTATGTATACAAATGCATAATTTCTACTACCAAAAGATGCATAAACAATCAGGTTTTCATTGTCTTTAGTGGCCTAAACCTTGCCTAGAAGATATCTCCATTATCTAGAGTGACATCTCGTGAGAGTTAGGTTTTGTTGCATTGATCATATTTTCTTCAAGGTCTTCTTAATACTTCACAAGGAAGGACATCTCCATCTCCTCCATAAATAATAGGCTACAAAAGGGTCCTCTCACCCTAGTTGAAAGGCATAACTATAAAGTAGTGAGGATAGATCAAATCCTCTTACAGGTGCTACCCATTTTTCCACATCTAAGTAACAAAGAGCAAGTTGCATTTCATCCCCGGATGCAAAATGACATACTACATGATTTTCTTATCTCTAAGCTTCCTGCCAGACCTGTTATGATGCTAAGATTATGAGGGAGAATAAATTTGGGTACCAAAAATTTCATCTAATAAAAAATAAATCGCTTTTAATTGAGGTTTGCAATGCAATTGCCAAAAAAACTATGTACTCAAATAACACTAGTACATTGAGTTTTATAACACAAATTTCATAATCTTGGATATGTTAGATAAAATTAAGTAAGGTGTGTCACCAACCTAACCCACCTATGGCCCTAACATTTTCTTCCATATAAGTGGGCCAATTTCATTATGAAATCACCATCATTGGCATATAGATCATGGTATTTTGGGGTTTATATGTTTCTAAGACTAAAATTACCAATCAATGTGGGATTATTTGTTTTAATTCGGATGTAAACATTGTAGAAGTGATTCCAAGATAAATTCAAGGGGCATATTTGAATTATGGTAGTAAGGCATGCATTTGGAGTAAATTAAATGATTTTTTTAGATTATGAAACCACTAATGAGGAGATTGGTGTAACACCCACAAATTACACACACAAATACAACAATAATAATACTAGGATTAAAAAAAAATACTTACATTGCTCACTACACCACACCACAAGGCTCTAAGTAGAGAAACTCAACAAAGCATAAGACACATACAAAATTCATCGAATCACATAGACACATGCCAACACCATTTAAATTTTGATGCCACACTTTCCCTAATGAACGAATGCTAACAATGACCCAACCATAAGAAAAGGGTCCCAAGTATTGGCAAGCCCACACACATCATTACCATGATTACATATTCGTTACAATTAACATTCCAAGAACATTACTATGCAAGGATAATTTTTTCCTTTTTCCACCTACATGTTCTTAAATTAATTTCACATTCAACTCACATTTTGACCATTTAGATTAGCTCTTTATCCCTTACAACGATATCCGAAATTACACTATTATTTTCCATCTTTCAAATTACATAAAAAGTTCCTAATTCGCTTGTTCTTATGTTAAGCTTATGTTTCTCAAATGTTTATTCAATTTTTAAATTTTACCCTTACTACAATAGTGAATATGAAGTGATGTCAAGACTGAAATCTTAGGTTTTGAGGAAGATTCAAATTCGATCAAAAAACTTGTTGAATCCATTCAACATTTCCACATCAAGAAATTATATATATATCTTTTGTTTTCTCAAAGTTAGATTACACCAAGGCAATTCCTATTATTTTTATCATGAGTAAATGTATAATTGAGTTACAAGGACTCCAAGAGTGACATTATTCCTAACCTCCAAAATAGTTTTACTCTTATATGATTTACTATAACATTACACTATGGTCTCATTATTGGCATCGCTTTGTAACAAAAGAGTTACGAAAGTACTTGTCTAATATCTTAAAGAAGTACATGATTAGAAGAATTAGAACAAATACACAAACCACAAGTGATTTGTTTTCAAAGTGATATCCTATATTTCCATATTTTACAATTCCACATGAGGAATTTATTTTATTCTTAATTTCATAAGTGACATAACAAGGAATTACAGAACCAATTTTTCAGTTTCCTGATTTCTCTTAAGTCAACATCTTTAAAATCAATTTTATTTGCAAAGAGTTACTTACAATTTTATACCCACCAATTAACCTCCAAAACAACTATGGTTTAGTTTAATTCTGATTTACACTCATGGATTTACGCCCTATAATAGATCATATTAAGGTGTAAAAACATATTTACCCAATAAAGCCTCTGCAAAGGACCCATGCACTATAATTTCACTAGCCAAGATAACACATTCAGCTAAGAGGATATAAAGAGGTCATTAACAAGAGTTTAAGTAATAGTACAACTATTTCAGTAGTTCCATTGTGTCATTTGGATCCCACAAGAAAATCATTCGATGAAGAAATTTAATTCTAAATCTAACTTCAAAAGACAAGGTAGTCCACTAGGATACCAAGGAAGTGCTAGTTATACTTCAGATAATGTTTGACCGTGTCGCTTCTATTTGTCGGGTTTATGAAGATGTCACTAAACATACCGACTAAGACGATAAACCCATTCTTGGGCTCTTATTTACCTAAAATGGGAGGTGTCATGAGGAGCAAGGTTCATTCGAAGGTCTCAATTTTGTATGCTAAGGGATTAACACAGGCAGGTTAGTTATGCACGAATTTGAACTAGGGTTGACCATTTCATTTGCATTTCTTTATTGCATTTTCAAGGTAAGGAAAACATGGCGCCCCAATTAATTAATCGTCTATTGTTCACTGGAAATACACTACAAGATATTAAATTCAAATTCATTTAATACACACACACACACACACACACACACACACACACACATCTCAACCTTTTTACCATACATAAATATGAATTAAATTTGCACCTATGAGTAAATGCACATTTCCAAAGGTATACCTAAAAAACATCTCATACATATTACCAAATTTCAATTATAAACTTTTCTATAACATGACAATACATTATACATATATACATTCTATAATGATGTATATAAATTACAATAATAAACAATGAATTGCACCACACCTTTTCTCCATCTTTCTTGCATCCTGTAAAACTATGTGAGCATGAAATTCATGATAAATCATCGACATGGCATCCACCTAGATCTAGCATAATTAACGTTTTCAGTTTTCCATTTACATAATATTAATAATTTGCATTCAAAAAGGGGGGTTAGAGACACATATTTATTTCATTTCATTTCACCTTATTTCGTATCCAAGGAGAGAGAAAGAGACAGGGAAGAGAGAGAGAGAGAGAGAGAGAGAGAGAAACACTATTTTGCCAAAAGTTCAATTTCACACAATAAGTCACATGATAGATTTTCAAACAGTTATTTACAAGTGTCAACAAGTTTCCATGATGGTTTGATTAGCCATTGGAGATCCTACAACTTTCTTTATATTTTTTCTAGCTAGTTGTAAAAACATTCAATTAAGGCTCGGAGGCTAAGAAACCATTTTCAAATGTTGTCTTCTAGAGAGAAAATATACCACCGGTAAGTTTTTATATGTCCTCCTATACACGAAGAATACAAAGGAACTGATGGAATTCAAAATTGGTGAACGATTTATGATTGGCAGTTAGTTTTCCGAGGTCATCGGTCATAATTGGCCCAGTTGGAAATGAGCAAAAGTTAGCTGGAGGGCTCACAAAACCACCTCCAAAACTAATGTTCGATGGACGAACATGAAATAATAAATTTCCTACAAGTTCCCCTATATATGGATAATTTTTCAAAGTCGACTGAACTGAGAATTGGAAGACAAGTTTTTGGAGCCACCGGTCGTAATTGGTCTAGTGTGACCTAGTCAAAAATGTGACTAGAGGCCTACAAAATTCCTTTGCTAAACGAACCAGGAATATGATTTTCCCAAACCAAAGGTTTTAGGAAATAGTCTAGTAAAAATAATAGAGGTTTGCGAAGATGGACAAGCATTTCGTTGTTTAGGGACCAAACGGTGGGTCAAAATGAAAGCCAACTTTTTAGTGTTAAGAGCTACTTAAAAGTACAAAACAGAGTAACATGGTTCCTAGAGAAACGACGAAGAGAGCACAAATAGCTGATTGGGGTCAATCTAAAGTTTGATGTGAATCTCCCCATAACAAGGAGCACATACGAAACTTGACATCTCTTTTCTAGGGTTTTGAAGTTGGTTTTGTGAGATTCTAAAAATTGTGTTTTTCTAACTTTGCAAGGTAGGCAAAATGGTTGTTTTATTGAAGACATTAGCTAACTCTCACCTATACCGGCGGACATTAGTGCCCAATTATGACACTCTGGGTTAACAACATATGATTTTATGGGAGCCATCTTAGTTTATGGTCAAGGTGTAACTTGGTTACACAAATCAGAAGGTGGTGTTTTGTTCTTTTAAAATATCTAGCTTGGTTGAATATACAAATGTATAATTATCCATAGGTTTAATATTTAAGTTATATTGCAAATTAGAGAAGAAAAATATAAAAATTATAAAATATTTTGGTAAAGAAACCCTGCCTAAGAACAATCAACGAAGAGGGGTACGAGGGGCTCTATGTGGTTTATACTCACTAACTGCTGAGCCCACCAGTCGACCACATGCCTACGATTTCAACTCTCTGATATGTTTTTGGATTCTTTCAGCCAATACTAAATCTCTCAGGAATTTGTAACTACAGTATCTAATAAAACTCTTATTCCATTTGTTTTAATGGGTTCATACTAGTTCCAAGGCCCTCATTTTGGCACAACTAGAGGGGAACATTGGAAAAGGTTGTGGGGATTTGGCTTTAAATATTCCAATTGAATTTTCTCAAAAGTTTCTAAATCCTTTTCAACAAACCCATTTCGTGTATATCTTGTAGTCAAAGATGTCTACAAAACCAAATTATTTTTAAGACAATCTGTCAAATAGTTCATGTGCCTTTCATATGCCTTCTCCTCCTTTTCACATGTTTTTGCTGAGATCATATCGATGGTGGCCATGAAAATAGAGAAATCCCAAAAAATATAATCCAAAATAAAAAAGCTAATATGGTAAATAGATAATGAAGTTATTGCAGATGTGGTTTATTCAAAGCTTTCTCCTGTTATGCCCTGACTTGAAAATAGATTAGATAGAATATTAATGCTAATGAAACATAGTCTCTATGCTTTCCCATAAATCTTAAAGATAAGACACATTGTTTCCTCCAATGCAGTCCTCAAACATTATGATCAGTCATGTGCCTTCCCCATTTTTCCAACTGTCATGGATTTTTTAAAACCCCTTTTTATTGAAATCCTTTACATTCTGCAGTGCGCACCCATAACAATTTAAACCATAGTATCTGAAAAAAACCCCTTTTTAATTTCTAGATAGATGTCCATTTCTTGATTCAAGGATCCCATTATGCATTGGCAGAAGGATGTAGGATAAAAGTTGTGGAATTTTCTTTATACCTTTCTATAGCGCTGAAGCCTCCAAGGCTACTTTAACAAAGCCATTTTGTGCTCATACTGTAATAATTTCCATCCATGAAGCCACATATCTCTAGGAACTCTGTCAAACAGTTTGCATGCTATGTATATGCTCCCACGTTTAGCATACATGGCTATCAGGTCATTTGTAACTACAATATCTGACAAAATTCCTCTATCTTCTCCTTCTTTTCTGCATACAACAACATAACAACAGTAGACAATGGTTTCCTCTCAGAGACAGGGCATGTCTTAGATGTGGAGGATGATCAATAGAGGGTTTCACACATAGGAAGAGTGTAAGAGACAAATCTTGCATAGATATAAAAGGGATAGCAGGAAAGGGCACTTTCAATGTCATTAGCAATACAAAAACTACTCGATGCACCATGCAACCCATACCCACTCCTCCTACCATCACTAATTGTGTCCATCCACCAACTCACCTTTAATTTCCACATTGGTATAATTTAATAACATTTATTTTTAATTCCTTTTTTAATTTATTAAAATATTTTTACTTTATTGCCCTTTTAAATTATAATGGGAAGTATATTAGATGTATCCCAAATGTTAATGACAAATCTAACACATGGATTTTTTTTTCAAAAATCTCATTTCTTAGATGATTTGTAAGGGATGAATTATGTTATATCCTCCAAGCTCTAATGGATTCCCTGAATGTGTGTATAGAGATCTCTTTATGTCCTAGTTTTTTGGGTGATCCAATGCCATTGGCTGAAGTAGTGTAGAGAGACACACCCACTATAACCTCCAAGCCTGTAACTACTTCCCAGAATGCTAAGGACACCATGTCTTGTAAAACCATTGTGTATGGGGTTCGTAGACTAGTCTGAACCCACTCACTTTATATAAATGAATCGAACCAGTGTAGAATCTTTGTGTTAATATGTAAAAACCCCCAAATTATCCCCCCCTTTATGGGGATACATGCGATGTCATTGAGAGGAGAAATATGGCCCCAAAAGATGACCAACCAGATGTATACTGTAACCCTGGAAAGTTCTTGGTAAAAATAAGGCACACACAAACAAGAAGGATAGCCAAAGACAAGTGTGAATAAACATGCATGTATATGGAAAACATATGTGAGCTACGCAAACAATGAACTAATGTAAACACACAAGAAGACAAAGTAATTCACAAAAATCAACATACAAACATGGGACATCACTCATGATGTTGTAAGATACACAAGACCATCATGGCTATAAACAACAAACAAGTGTGCATACCAAACAAAAGGAAAAGGCCCTTAGATGAGAGAAAACAATAGCAAACAATGTAACAAACAAGTATTGAAACAAATATCCTTGCATGATAAATTATGCACATGAAGCACCTGTTAGCATGTTAGAAAGATAGCTAGTATGTTAAAAGCATGTATAAGAAAGTAATTTAAAGCGCTAAGTACAAAATGAAACAATAGCACCTGTGAGAGATGAATGTGGATGCCCCCAGTGACTAGTGTAGGAAGGGTAGAAGGAGAGTATCCATGCTACATGTAAAAAGCATGTATCTACAATCACAACTAGAAAAGGTTGTGAACGTGCATGTGTGGATGATATAGATAAATGACATATAGGTAATCAGACTAGCATGTATAATAAAGTGACCATGACCAAGAAAAAGTAAGAAAAAATTAAATCAAGAATGGAATGAAAAATGAAGTGATAGGAGCAGTGTTCCCCTCAAGTGAATGGAAATGTATGTAGTGAGGTTTTTATCACCAAATCACACCACCCTATGGTTTTCACAAGTGTGTTAGCTTGAGCTCACAGTGTGATTGGATAACATGGGTACTATCTCCAAGTTGTTGGACTTGCTTCTTGAGATAGACCTCTAGAGAAAGATGGTTCTTTCTCCTAAAATACCTACCACAATCTACTCTAATGCAGGCAAAAACTATCTATCCTAATCTAACTTTCCAAGGGACCAAGGAGAGAGAATGTGCATGAAAAAAAATCCTACAGTAAAGCGGTGATCCACCAGAAAAGGAGAGGATGAGGGTAGTCCTTCCAATGTCTGAAAAGTTTAGGAGCAAAGATGCATGCCAGAAAGAGGTGATCACAATTCTCCACAGTCTAACAAAATAGATTGACAATAACATGTTTCATACACACACAATGATAATGGATCCCTGCTAGAGCATAAGATAGACAAAATATATATGCAATGAGAATGAAGGGGAAAGAGGAATGCAAACAAATATAGCAGGGGAAGATACATCCACAAGTTTGCATCTATTGCTTCATGAGTATGCACAATCTCAATCTATTACAAGAAAAGGGCCTGGATCACCATGCAAGGAGTCCACTAAAAGGTCCTGCAGCCCATTGGCTTCACAAAATAAATTTTTATAGAGTTTTTCTACTTAAAAACTATCTCCATTTTACAATGAGCCAAACACTCCAATTTATAGAAATTTGAGAAGTGAGAGAGAGAGAGGGAAAATGAAAATCCTAAAATTTTGTCTTTCAACCACTTGAAAAGGTGTAGTAAATAGAGTGAAATTATGCTATGTTTCTTGTAAAAGTACTCCCCATACTACCCCATAACTTGCAGTAGTGAGAAATGTCAACCCATGCTTCATTAAAGTCCTCCCAACTACTAATTAAAACACTCTGTTATGAACTTGGCCACGTTTTCTAGAAAAATCTCCATCAATTATTGTATCAAATTATGAGATTTCTTGATTGGTCTATGCATCAGTCTTGGAAACTTTATTCCAACGGTACCAATTTTGTGCATTTTCATTTGAGAAATGCAAAAGGTTATGGCCGTTCTGAGTGCGGGCAGCTATTTTGGGTCTGCTAAGACATTTCTATGATTTGACGTGATTGGGTTTTTAATTGACTCGAGCTGAATATTTTTCTTTATTTTTTACCCACCCAACCCTTGCCAACATTATATATTTCATTCTTCCATGGTGTAGAGGATGTCAAGACCTTTCCAACGATATAAAATTTGTTGAATTTCGAGCACTGGGTCAAAAGTTATGCCCATTTGAAAATTTGCATTAATCCGTACAAGAAATGGCGAAAATGCAAAATTTGCAAAAAATCCCCCTAGGCCCCCAAGCCCAAAATTGGATTTTTTTTGAAAAAAAATACCCCCAGGATCCTAAGCCTGAAATTGAAAAAAGTTTCAAAAAATCCCCCAGGCCCCCAAGTCTGAAATTGGCTAAATTTGCAAAAAATCTCCCCAGGCCCCCAAGCCCGAAATTGGCAAAATTTGCAAAAAAAAACCCCCTAGGCCCCCAAGCCTGAAATTGGAAAAATTTGCCAAAAAATCCCCCCAGGCCCCCAAGCCCGAAATTGGCAAAATTTGCGAAAAATCTCCCCAGGCCCCCAAGCCCGAAATTAGAAACTTTTGCAAACAATCCCCCCATGCCCGTAACTTGTAAAATATGAAGAGTTAGAAGGACTTCTTTATATTTTCGGAAAGGGGAAGAAATTTTTTATTTGATGAAGATGCTTTCAGGAATCCTTAAGTACTTAAAATATGTAAAAAAATCAGATTGAACCACTAAAAGGGGGGGGGGCGTGAAAGGGGTTAGTTGACCAAAATTAAGCATGAGCTTATTTTGGACAACTAATTTGGTGACTCAACGCGGTTATCTATCTGATCAAATGAAATATGGCCAGCTGCTTGTAGCAATCCATTAGGCATGGATTCTTCCTGGTAGTGTCATATCTAATTTGGGATTGCCTTCTAGCTGCTTGCACTTTCATCCTTTGTAAGAAGACCTTGAAGTCGAGGTTTGTGAGAGTAGAAAATTGCCTGAAACTTGGAAGCATTTCCCTCATTGATCTTCTGCAAATCTGATCTGCTTAAGCATGGCGAACCTGGAACTGATTTTATTTTTTTTGAATTGATCATTCACATTAAAAAAATATTTTGAATACAAATTTTATGTGACTGGAGAATTGTTTTGGAACTAGAATTAATCTCTTTCTTCAACAAGTGATATTTAGGATGAAGGACGAGCCTTTGAAACTATCCCAAAATATTATTTTTGCCAAGTTTTGAAGAAAACCAAATTAAATCATGGAAAAAGAAGAATTATTGTAGAAGTCTTAAACATATTCCGATTAGGTATGTTTGGAACTGCTGTTAAAAGCTGATATCCTCATGAACATGCCTTGTCTGAAATGGATTATGCAAGAGAAAAAAACATGCAAAAACTATGTACAAAAGGGAAGATCATACATACTCCAAATGGAGCATGCATAGTGTGTACAAGCACTTCTTCTGCCTAAAAGAAAACCTACCTACTCTACACTAACCAAAAACAAAGGGAACTCAAACAAATCTTGCAACTAGCAAGGAGAAGTAGCTTCTCTTTTTCTTCAAAATAGGCAGCCATGTATATGATTTGGTGCTGAACATGGCTATTATTATAAATAAAAAATCTGACAAGAGGCCATGATCCTCCACCCAAATCATCAAGGTGTCAACTGGAAACAAGAAAAATACCTCTTTTAGTTGCTCTATATTTGGATTGAAGAGGGATTACAACTAATCCTTGGTACTTTGAAACTCATCCTCATGCTCAAAATTAAGCATGAATAGTTTTGGCTTCTCCCTCAGCTCTAATGAAGCCAAGTATCTAATTGGGCGAGGTCTGGTCCTTTGAATTTTCCCATCACTCTGATATTTAATTCCAAAAATGGAGTCCTCTTGTAATCCTTCCTGGGTGGATGGTGTGGAAGAGATGGGATCTTTGTACTATTTTCCTTCCTTTGTGGCAGTATGAAACTCCTCTACAATCTACAACTCATTGTAATTGATTGCGACATCCATTAAAGTTGGCTTTGTATCATTATAATTTTTTGTAACACATTGTTAGGTCTAGAGTTCCTCAATTGTTACTTGAAGACTGACTTGCTCTTGGATAACCTCTTCCTCTAGCATGAAATTTGTCAAATCAAAATCTTCAAGTTGACTTCTCTAGAGGACTATTTGGGGCAAAAAATTCTTCTTGATAGCTCTCCTCCATCATGGATTCATCAATAGAATCAGAGCATTTTAAATGAAAGCAAAAAAATATTTAATAATGCTTTCTTCATCAAGCGGTTTCAACTCTGATTTGATCTCTTCCACCTTCTCCTCTTTAATAGGACTTGGAGCTAGTTGTTCTTCCTCTCTCTTGACTCAATTGTGCAACTTGGATTAGATCAGAATCCTATTATAGACAATTTTTTCTCTTGGTGAAATTGATCAAACATGATCCCACACAGGAGAAAATTGAAGGGTCGGTTCAGTAATGCGAGCCCACATTACAAATCTGACAATCGATCCCAAATATGAGGGGAAAGAGGGTTCTTGTTCTCCTTCTAGACTAAGATTGAAGAAACTCAACTTCCACCACCTATGGTCTGGCCCAGTGGAAGGAGCCCCCTCATTGAAGGTTTAACCAGTCCAAGGGGATTTTTTCTATCCCAAATCTGAAAAGAGCCAAGCTTGCCAAGTATTTTGATCATTTCAAGGGTTCTCTTTTTGGCTCTCCTTCCAAGCTGCCAACTCTTCATGTGTCTAGGTTCTTAGCAGTTGTTCCTAACATGGAATTGGGAAGGCAAGAGGAGGAGTCCACATGGGGTCTCGACCAGTTTTGTGAGCAGTTTTTGTAGTGGTGAGGGAAGTGGACATTGACTTGTTTAGTTTAGAGGGGATGTCAATCGGCTTGGAAGGGAAAATGTGTGCAGAATAATTGAGGTGAGATGGAAGATTAGGTAAAAAATATGGAGAAGGGAAATCAACACTTTGGGGCAACATACAATGGGCTTGAATCTTGACCATGCTGAAATGATAAAGTTTGGGATGGAGAAAAAGGAGCATAAGGAGCTGGTGATTGAATTACCCATTGACAAGGTTGTCTTTTATTTTTCTCATATGCTTCTTTCTTCTCAATCCACTGTGCAAGTTGGGGAAGCATTTCAACCATGAAATCAATCTTCTCCTGTGAGCTATAGTGTCTTGGAAAAGGGCCTTCCCATGGATGAAACTTCAAATGCCCTGCAACCAATTTGAGAAAGCCTTCATTTGTGTTGTAGCCCTTCCACAAACAACTGAACCATGATCCCAGCCTCCATGTCTTTGAATCTTCTTCAGCATGATCAACATTCTAAGATATAATTTTATCATCTCACCGGTATACACACCCTTGTTCCATGATATATTTCATAGCCAAAATGGTTTTGAAACTACTCATATGGGTAAGCATAATGGTTCTGAATCTGATCATAATGCTGATCTAGAGGAGTTGAGAAATACATTGGAGGTAGAATGCACTAATGTTGGTGCAAGTGTGAATTCCAAGTTGGGGGAATGAAGTCATGATTGCAAAACTTCATGGGAAGGAAGAAGATGAAAGATGTGGAAAGATAGAATGGGTGGAAATGGATGGGGAAGGTCTGTAACTTGCCCACTGAGATGTAGGGTTTTTTGGATAAAAATGGAGTCGCCAGATGTGCTTTTCATGTGCTTCCAAAACCTGAAATTTGTAATAGGAACACACCAAAGTTTGCTAAAATTAAGTGGTAAGGTGCTTCAAACCCCTATGGTCCCATCACCCTCTGCATGCCAGAACTATTATCACTGAGAATCACCAACACCCTATGGTTTGCACAAGTGTGCTAGCTTGAGCTCACAGTGTGATTGGATAACATGGGTACTATCTCCAAGTTGTGGGACTTGCTTCTTGAGATAGACCTCCAAAGAAAGCTGGTTCTTGCTCCTAAACTACCTGCCACAATCTACTCTAATGCAAGAAAAACTATCTATCCTAATCTAACTTTCCAAGGGACCAAGGAGAGAGAATGCATGAAAAAAAAGCCTACACTAAAGTGGTGATACACCAGAAAAAGGAGAATGAAAATAGTCTTCCAATGTGTGAAAATTGGAAGCAAAATGCATGCCAGAAGGGGTGATCACAGTTCTCCACAGTCTAGCAAGGGAATGCATTCACAACAATTTCATACACAAAATGATAATGGATCCCTGTAATAGCATAAGAAATAGACACAATATATATGCAATGAGATTGAAGGGGCAAGAGGAATGCAAACAAATAAAGCAGGGGAAGATACATCCACAAACTTGCATCTATTGCTTCATGCAAGTATGCATTTCAATCATGAAATCAATCTTCTATTACAAGATAAGGGCCTGGATCACCATGCAAGGAGTCCAATACAAGGGCTTGCAGCACATTGGCTTCACAAACCTCAATTTTGATCTTCTTCAGAGTTTTCTACATAAAAACTATATCCCTTTATAATGAGCCAAAACACTCCAATTTATAGAAATTTGAGAAGAGATAAGATCTAGAGGGAAAATGAAAATCCTGGAATTCTGTCCTTCAACCACTTGAAAAAGTCATGTACAGTAAATGGAGTGAAATGATGAAAGATGTTTCTTGAAAAAGGCTCCCCATACTACCCCATAACTTGCAGCAGTGAGATATGTCAGCCCATGCTTCATTAATGCATCCCAACTACCAAATTAAACACTGCTTTTGAACCTGGTCCATGTTTTCTGCCAACATATCCATTGATTCTTCATCAAATTCTAGATTTCTCAATTTGTTTTCTTGACATTAGTGCTTGGAAACATGATTCCAACGGTACCAATTTTGTGCATTTTCATTGAGAAATGTAAAATTTATAATCTTCTGAGTGCGGGCAACTATTTTGGGTCTGCCAAGCATTTCTGTCATTTGACGGGACTGGGTTTTTAATTGACTGGAGCTGAAGATGTTTCTTTATTTTTCACCCACCTAACCCTTGCCAAAATTAAAATTTCAGGCTTCCATGACGTAGAGGATGTCGAGACCTTTCCAACGATATAAATTTTGTTGAATTTAGAGCACATAGCGGGTCAAAAGTTATGCCCATTTGAAAATTTGCATTAATAAGGGCCTGGATCGTATAAGAAATGGCGAAAGTGAAAGATAGAAAATTTGCAAATCCTAAAATCCCCCACTTGTAAGGTCCCTCAAGAGTGAAATTGGTAAAATTTGCAAAAAAATCCCCCCAGGCCCCCAAGCCTGAAATTGGCTTCATTAAAATTTGCAAAAAAATTGTTCTGAACCAGGCCCCCAAAGCCCAAAATTGGAAAAATTTGAATTTCTTAATTTGTGTGTGTTAGACTTGGAAACATGATTCCAACGGTACCCATTTTGTGAATTTTTGTTGAGAAAATGTAAAATTTATGGCCTTCTGAGTGCAGGCAACTATTTTGGGTCTGCCAAGCATTTCTTTCATTTGACGGGACTGGGTTTTTAATTCACTGGAGCTGAAAAAAAAAATCCCCCCAGGCCCCCAAGCCTGAAATTGGAAAATTTGAATTTTGAAAAAATATGCCCATTTGAAAATTTGCCCCAAGACGAAAATTGCAAAATTTGTAAAAGATCCCCCCAGGCCCCCAAGCCTGAAATTGGAAAAATTTACAAAAAATCCCCACAGATACCCAAGTCTGAAATTGGAAAATTTGCAAAAAAACCCCCTAGGCCCTCAAACCCGAAATTGACAAAATTGTACGAAAAAATCCCCTCCAGGCCAGGCCCCCATGCCCAAATTTGGAAAATTTTGCAAAAAAAATCCCCCTAGGCGCGTAACTTGCAAAATATGAAGAGTTAGAAGGAGTTCTTTATATTTTCGGTAAGGGGAAAGAAATTTCCTATCTAATGAAGATGCTTTTTAGAATCTTTAAGTACTTAAAATATGTAAAAAATCAGATTGAAGCACAAAAAGGGGGGGAAAAGGGGTTAGTTGACTAAAATTAAGCATGAACTTATTTTGGACAATAGAGGTTCATTTTGTTTTCCCCCTTAGCAATTAATAATGAACCGTAAATGAGAGTGAGTCATTGGAAAATGGTTGAATAGATTGTGTTTTATTTGCCTCACTATAATGAATGTGTATATGCGTAGCGATGATGATATGCGGCATATAGAAGAGATGAATGTGAACCTTATATCCTAAGTGTATATCACAACAAGATTATTGTATGAGTGACAATTTATCCCTAATGTGTACATCACTACAAGATGGATAAAGGGAGTGGTGATGTAGCCTATATCATATACCACTACATTATGATAGAATATATAGGTGACTATTTATCCTAATTCGTATTTGACTATCCTAGAAATGTCGCATGATGAAATTTTGAATGATAATTGGGTGATGAATGTAAGGTCCATTTGATCTGTAAACCCTCAGCAATCTATTATGGACCAAGGAACTAAAGTGTGTCATAGGATAGTGAGTGTAGAATGTAGAAGACAATGTAAGCACCGAAGATGACCATGTGATGAGTAGGATGTGTAAAGAAGCAATGTGTAGAACACAATGCAATATGTGTAGAATGTGTAAAGTGTGATATATGTAGATAGAGAAAAAATGTGGTATGTAGGATTATGTAACACGTGAATTATATGTGACAAATACTACTATATTATGTAGAATATGTGTGAAAATGCACAGTTTAAAATGAATGATATGTAAGGTATGTAGATAAATGACTATTGTAGTATGTAAGATAAGTATTGTAAGATGTAAGATGTGTAAACAATGGTATATGCATGATGATGACTAGCATGATGTATGATGTATAAATACAAAAAAATTCAAAATGTTGTAGACTAAATGTAGAATGTATGGTGTATGATGCATAATGTAAGAATAGATGAAGTGTGTAGTACCTATAGAGCAGTATGTGGGGTTCATGTGTAGTAAAACCTCAACAACCAGATGTGAACCGAAGTACAAGAGAGTGTCATTGGGTAATAATGACACTAAAGTGTGTAGTGAGTATGCATATGCAATGAGATTGGTGTATGAGAATGCAAAAGTGAGATATGTGTAGATGCAAAGATTAGGGGGGATGTGGGATATTATGCCCTCAATTGTATGATAACGCATGTCCTATGTGATAAATGATGTATGAGGGTGATGAAGCATTACATATTTCATTTAATTGATGGTGTGTAAGGAACGCTAAATTCTTATAGATGTGTGTATGTGTAGGTGGTGGTGTAATGGAGGAATATGGTAATGTAAGATGAAATGAGGTTCTTTATGGTAAAATACCCCTTAAGAGTCATATAAGAACCATAAGAATATGAGTGTGTCATCAGGAGGGTAGAGTATCAAGATTCACCTACCAAAGACCAAGTCTGCGTTCGGTGGAACCATGTTGGATAAAATCAATAGGAGAACTATGTGATGGTGGTGAGATTGAAAATATATCGTGACCACTAGTAGGAGGATTAATTGTTGGGACAAAATTAATTGGTTGAAGCTTACATTTTAGAGGCTTGACCATGTTGCACTAACTCTGAAGGGAACCTCCTTAAGTTAACTTTGTGATATGACTGTCGACTTATTAATAGGATATTGTGAACTACTATTAGTAGACAATGGATTTGGTGATGTCGTAGATGGCTTAATAGGAGGAGATGGTGAACTAATTGCAAGAGGTTTTTTCTTAGGAGTTACTGGAGTGACACTAGCCTGATGCTCCTTAAATATAGATGGGTCATATTTAGGAACCTAATGGGAGTTATTAGTTGTATTACAATTTTTTCTAACAAATGAAATAAGGCCCTGATGCTTGAGATGCTTTATTATGCATGACAAAGTGTGGAAATCGTTATCATCATGTCCATTTATTCGATTATAATTACAATATTTATGACCTTGATATTTTTCTAACGGATAAGGAGAATAGTAATGAGTAGGCGGTAGAGTGATCAACTGACGACTAAGGAGTTGAATAATAATATCATGTGGTGTAGTATTATGTTCAAATATGAGAGAATCAGGAAATGGCATGTCTTGAGGTTCAAATAGATGACATGTAGTGGACATAGATTGCATAGAGGATGTATAATGAGCACAAACATGCGATTAAGAAGCATCCTTAATCTGTTGAATTTAATATCTAAGGGATGTAAAGGTTGATTCTATAGCCTTAAATTTGTCTTGAAATAAAGCATGTAGAGCTTGAATTGAATGCAATAGGGGTTGAGTAGATGAGGGATCACTAGGATCAGAATTGTCAGATTAATGATCGAATATAGGACTTATTTTGTGTGGCGGCGTATTGTCATCCAAATACATGCAGTCTAGCTATTTTTACAAAACATCGTGAAAATGAGGATATATCTTAAGTAAAGTAGATCAAGAGACTTGAGCAACTTGGGGAGCCATAATAGATGAAAAATGATGATCTCCTAAGTGTGAAATTGTCGGGTTCACCAAAATTATTGACTAAAATATGTATAATGGTTATATATGAACTAGTTAATCTAAGATATGAACAACTGTAAATGCAGTAAAGAAATATGCAAATGAGCTAAACAACTATGCTAAAGGAAATGTTAACCCTAATGTATAAGAGATAAGAGGAAAGAACACAACTGAATAACAAATTCTTGTGAGATTGTGTCATAGAGGTGACTGGAAAATTTGGAGGTAACAACAACTGTGCAGAAGCTTTGAAAAGGATGGATCTGGACTGATTCCCTCAAATGGATCACCTGGGAAGGGACTGGGGTTCGTACAGATGTTATGGTCTATAAACTAGGCACCTTGATTTGTGTAAAATCTCTGAAACTGAATCTCACAGGGCTAGGAGGTATTCTGAAACCCTCTTTTTTTATCACATCAGATTTGTTGTCCTGTAACAGATGTCACCAATAATCCAAGATGAATAAAATACCTAAAAAACCCTAAGCAGGCATCAATCCCTAAAAAATAAAAATGCAAATGAATGGGTTGGATTGACCTCAGCTGCCACAATAGTGGACTTACTAAGTATTGCACTACATTTCGGACCCAAATGTAGTTCTGGTGAGTGTGTGCATAATGTGCCCTAGGTTCTCTTGTGCAAGTCACACTTTGTGAAGTAACAAACAATAAATAAATGTAGAAAATGTAACAACATGTGTGCATAGAACAAAATAGAATCATATGAAGTGTGATGTGGATGTCCTAGCCTTGTTCCTTGTGATGGAGCTATGTGGATACAAGTGATCTCCAATGCAATAGATAAATGCAACTCTAGATGAGTGACAATAGTGAATGATGTTAGGTCCCTCATTATGATCTCATAACTTTATACTTATAGGGTTCTCTTGATATAATTTTGTAAATAACCCCGAAATGGAAGACCATTAAAAAGATGAGAAGGAGAAACGACTAGAAAGAGCCCAAAAAGTGGTGGGAAATTTCATGAAGGATTGAGGAAGCCATGGTGGGATCAGGGTGCTCGTGTAATAACCTAGGTGCCCCTGTTGAGGCTAAAATAATGGTAAATGATTGAAAGAGGCTAGGCATATGGATGTAAATGGTAGGGAATGACAAAATGAAATAAAAAAAATTTGCCAAAAGAAGAGGGTTAGTTAGTTCTTTCTTCACTCAAGAATCTTCTAAATAATAGTATCAGACCAAGAATAAATAATGTCTAAAGTGCATGATTTTGTGTTTACAGTAGCTTTCTCACCTTTGAGGTGGCATGCCATCTTTTTGGCTTCTTGGTCTTGGTGACACCTTGGTCTTTCCCTATAGGATTACCACAAACTTGGAAGTGACCTGAGTACATCCATCTCTGAGAACACCTAAGTGATTTCCATTTTCTTTGGATTACCACAGAACCATATGGTTTCTCATATATCCACGAACCCTTTACATAAGAACTAAACACTAATTTAATGTTTTTTATCCTCACAATGTCCTTCATTTGGAAGGTACCAAACTAGAAAATGCTCTGCATTTTTATTCAAAAGCACACCAAAAAAAACATCACAAACAAAAAAATACGAACAAAAACCAAAACAAAATTGTAAGCAAATAAATGGTACGACCTCATCGTAGGTGACTGATGAGAGGATGAAAATTATCCTCCAACCTCTATGTATCCTCCAGCTTCTAGTACATTGCTACTTAATTAGCAGATATAGCTTTTAGGAACGTTATGAGAGAATTCTATCACATTTTTTTATAGCCCATCTGTGATTTATTGTCATTGCCATGAAACCCCAACATTGGAAATATATTTTACCTCTACATCACCTTCTACCTTTTTAACTTGTAGTATCTTCTTGATTAACTAAAAATAGGTAAAATGTAGCTAGATATGAATAGTTAATCTAAATAGAAACTAAATGCTATATTATAATGCAATAATTTGGTTTTTATATTTGTAATATATATCAAAGTAAAAAGGAAATAGAAGGATATGTTACTAACCTGTAAATAAATTACCTCACTCTATGTTGAACTATAGAAAATGGGTGTGCGTATTGGGCATGCTATGATAGAATGACCTCAAGAAGGGTAGAATCTAATTGTATGACCGTATTGAGCCACCTAGAGTGGTACTGGGGCACCATGGGGAACCCTGGTCTATGTTCTAGGCACTGCAGACTGTGAAAATGCTCAAAAAATAAAATTGGTAGTGTCGCAATATATTTGTGTTTTCTTTGCTCCTGTTGCACGGGTGCTGAAACAATGTCATCTATGTTAATGAAAATATTGTATGAAGATCTACCGAAAAAACCCTATCCAAATCATCAATCCCTAATAAAGAAAAAAGTATATGACTAGTCTGGACTGACCTCACCTACAAAAATAGTGGTCTTACGACTGAGCACTGCACTACATTTCAGACCCAATGTAGTTTTATGTGCGTGTGTGGAATTTTATGCCTAGGATGCCCTAGCGCTAATGATCTGGTAGTAGGGGGAAATAACTAGATGTAAAATGCAAAGTGGTGGATGGAATGGAAAGAATACAACCCTTCCCCTCTATGCTTGTGTGATGTAGATGCAGAAGAAGCAGTACCTTGCCTTAGTAGATAGTTGCCCTTAATGAGTAAGATGTCCACCCATAATGTAGTGAGTATGTTTCATTTATATAGGGATCTCTTGTTCAAATTTCAGTACTTGTGACCCAAAACTACTGACTACAAGCTAGGAGAATACACGGGGTAACCGTTAGGAATTACCTCAAATAAAGAAATTAAGACCACAAATTACAATGACATAGGTGCCTAAAATCATAGACAGGGGCACCTCGGGGCGCCCCAGTGTAACCCTAGGTGCCCAAGTGTAGACCTAAAGATGACAAGTGCATAAATTAAGACATCTGAGACACCCTGAAAGATGGCCAAAACTGTAAAGACAACTGATGAATGAACCTGAAAAAACATAATGGTGCCTGACTAACTGACAACAAGACCTAAAAATGGGTCACTAGTGAATACTTTTACAATGCAATATCCATATATAAATTAACATACCTGGAATTATAAATGTAATAGTAAGTGCGTGATTTTTTAACTACATTTTCCCCCACTTTATGTTGGTGAGGAAAAGCTCAGTAACATAAAGTAGATAGAGATGTGTACTTGAGAAAAAGTCAGAGAATCCCAAACTATAGAAAATTGCATAGATGTGTACTAGAAGCATGCTGATAGAACTATAGAATCGTGACGAACCATGTATCAGTGAGTTGATCCATACAATGTAAAAAATGTAAGTGCCATGATGAAGTGTGGGAAGTAAAAATGATGATTAGGATTTTTGGATGATTTCGAATGCGGTTTAACAATGAATAGGTGGGTAGGGAATGATCATGTAAATTGTTCTAATCATTACGTTGGTTATTGTTATGTGTTTGTACAAGGATATCCACTTGACGGAGTTCCATGGTGGTCAACACTTGAGTACACTATTGGGATTAGGTTTTTTGGATGATGAGTGGGATGTGTTGGATCGTGCCAGCCTATGAAATATAGCATGGATGGGGATGTGCCCCATAATATGCCCATGTTTATCGCATTGTGTGAGAGGTGGTGTGCAAACACATGCACATTTTGGTTACCTACAGGAGAGATGACAGTGACGTTAGAGGGTGTATATCACATATTGCAGTTGTAAGTGGTTGGAGAGAGAGTACATGTGATGGCAGTAGTGGACATGGAGTGGAAGATTCACTCGGGTAGATGATATTTATAAGGGCCCAGGTTCTTACAAAGGCCCATATTAGTTTGGATGTGATATTGTAGTCCAAGATTCTGCATTTGTGGAATTTGATCGCAGCGGTGATAGCATCTTGTATAGCAGTGGAGGGAGGGGGTGTCATCATCTTGTATAAGATGCATGACATATGTCAGCAGATAGAGGGGTATTTTGACAAGATATTCATGGGTGTGGTGTGTGTTGGCCCCTATGTAGAGGCACTTGTATCGGTGTACACAAAATGAGAATGGTGGTAGTATAGGATCCACCACACTGCTACATATATGGGCATATGAGCATATAGTCAGATTAAGACCAATTGCAGAGCCACGAGGAGAGTGGGCTCGGCTGGAGATATTTTCTCGATGATGGGTGGATATTCATGGTAGGAAGATGGACATAGATAACTTCAGGTAACTGATAGACAAGATGGGACAAAATTCGGTGACATGGAGGCCATATCACTATTACGGGGGATGGCCTGAGGATGTGATAAAGTTGCGATGTATTCGGAGGCCCATGTGGTTAGAGGACCACTTTCCAGGTGTAGCAGAGATTTTTCAGGTGGAGAGAGTACCATGGCAGTTTGGGATGGCACAGGATGTACTCTCAGATCCGTATATATAGTTACGAGCTATTAGGGATACTATGAGGGTGCGTGCGAGGCCAGGACCTACAAAAAATCAGTTGATACCACCAGGGTTAGATGTGGTAGACCCAACGATAACGGTTGTGGATGGTGATGACACGGGGTGCACAAAGGATTATCAAGCATGGTGGGTAGTACACCAGTGGGTGTTGCTATACCCAGTATTTTCGAGTGTTATAGAGTTACCAGTAGGAGGAAGGGGTGTGGGAGGTTTCCCTAACCCTATACCGGTGGCTATGGAAAATTGTAAGTGTTTGTGTATGCTTAAAGTTGTGGTTAATGAATTGTTGATGTGATTTTGTATGTGTTTGACTAACATGAGGTTATATGTTATGCATGCAGGAGATGTGTATTGGTTGTTGATAGTAGACACATCGATCCACACATTGATGCGTAATGTGCCTAGTAATGTGCTATGTGGGGGGATACTAGAGCACCTGGATGACATTGTAGGAGAGTATGCCCATTTTTTTGATCCAATGGCCATAGCAGCGGCGACATGTACGGTGTTGCTTAGCGAGAGGGATGAGGAATGTGAGGAGACTTAATGCACTCGGGAGGTAGTAGGTGATGATCCCTTGGCCCAAGACATGTTCACCCAATATGTAGATTTTCAGCGTCAGTTCTCAAAGTAGAACATGGAGATTGTGATGTTATGTAGACAGGTGGATAAGTTTCGGGGTCATGAAATGCAACGTCACGTTGGTGGTAAGGAATATATCTCTAAGAATCTCACAATACATGAGAGTGATAGTGATGATGAGGTTTGATAGTGATGATTGTATATGATGTAGTGGGCCTTTCCCCCAGTGATGAAACATGTTTTTTTATGACGATTGTATGAACGCTATATGTATGGACACCTATTTTTGATATATCTAAGATCGATAATTGCGTTGTGTTGCTATTCTGGTGTAATGAATATGGTATGGTGTTATGTTGATTATGTAAGCATGTGTATTGTAGTAGTGGTAGATAAAATATGTATGGTAACATGAGGCTATAGATGACTAATGTGACGCGATGGATGAAATATTAGATGAATAAAATATGTAGCGTGTAGGTAATGGAATGATGATAATAGAATAAATGTGGAAATAGGTAAATGTATCGTAATGAATATGTGAAAATGGAATGTAATAGGATAAAGTGATAAAAAAGGAGGGGGGGAAAGAGTGACGACGTACGCCAGGGTATGGATGAATATGCTCATGTAATAAGACCCCTCAGTAATCAAGTATGAGCCATGTAAGCAATAGTGCATCATCGGGAAATTATTGAGGTGCGCGAGATGAATGACAGAGCATGTGATGTAAGGTTCTTAAACTAATTTTGCAACATTCGTGTAAGAACCATAAGAACATAAGTGTGTCATCGAGGGGTAAGGTGATATTGATCACCTAACATTGACCAAGATGATGGGTGGAGGTGGATGCATATGAAATGGATGGAGCATGAGTGTATGGATTGAATTTCTTGTCATGTGGAGTGACTATGGGATATGTAGAGATTGGTGGGAGCCCATGGGATGCATGTGATATATATTGTGAGTGAGATGGATGCAATGAATATGGATGTGGAAGAAATGGAGGTGGGGGATATCGTGCATGTGATAGTGGTGAATGACGAATAAATGGAGTAATAGGTAGAGAATACTTGGGGGGTGTATGCCTACACTTTTGTGGTGAAGGAGATAGCGATCGCTCACGATATGAAAAATATATGACACCAGTGTCCTCTAATTATTGTTGTAACTTCTCACATAATGCAGGATAGTCATTATCACGATGGCCATTGATACGATGGTAATTACAGTATTACTTATCATGTTGGCATTTTAAATGGTGTAGAGGGTAGTGTTGATTGGAAGGAAGCTGAATTAATCACTCATCAAGTAATATACGCAAGACATCATGATGTCGAGCATTAGGTGAAAAACACATAGGCTCACAGTACTGAGGTGAAGTAGTAGTAGTAGTAATTGGTTCTAGGGTTAGAGAGACATGTGTAGGAGATGGAGGAGGAGATTGAGGTTGTTTCCTTTGCACTTTGGGTTGAGATAGGGGTTATTTTGGATTATTACTAGGAGGTAGAGTAGGAGGAGCACTCTTTTTTTTAATTTTTATCCAAGGGTGGAGGTTGCTAAGGATGTACAACTGGAGGTGTAGGTGGAGCACTAGAGGACATAGTAGTCGAAGAAATGTGGTAAGGCTCTATTAGAGGATAAGAAATAAGGTCATGTTCTAGATCAATAACCTTGTAACACAAAATTATAAAGGACTCATAAGTATCATATTGTAATTGTTTTTGTAGAGGAGGAATAAGAACATGACAGAAGATGAATTGTTTTCCAAGTCACTAGGATGAAAGATAAGTTTATGTATACATGCATTGAAGCGTAAGATGTAATATTGAATAGGTTCTAAAGAGCCCTAATGTAGAGTAGGAATGTGATTGTGTGTGACCCTAGGACCATTATGGATACTAAACCTATGAAGGAAGGCATTTTTCATGTGATAGAAAGTGCTAATAGAACTAGAAGGGAGATGGGTATACCATTTAAGTGCATCATCAACTAGACTAAATCGTAAGGCCTTAAGCAAGAGTCTATCATTGGAATAAGAGGCCATAAGAGTGAGATAATGTGTAATATGAGCATAAGGGTCACCAATACCATCACATCATGTAAATGTGGGCATGATTAAATCTTTAGGAAAGGCCGAGTTATGGATTTTTTTGGGAATGAGATTACCATGCAAGGAATTATTGTCTATGGACACATAGTACGTCCTAATTTCCAAGGTGAGGGTGTGAACTTGAGACTAAAGTTGACCTGCAACATGCATGAGAGATATAATTTCCTATGATGGAATAGAATAAGATGGAAACGATGTATTAAGGGGTATAATCTTACTATTGTGTGTGATCATGGGTATATCAAGAGGGGAGATAGTAGGCTTTGATGTTAAAGATGCATGGGGAGTGTGTGTCGAAGGAGCTACATGAGATGATGAAGGGGAAGTTTCACTCACAGTATTATAAGGAACATGCAGTATGGGTGAAGTGGAAGAAGGAAGTGTAGATAAAGGAGGAGTAGAATGAGAAGAAACAATGGAAGGTGGAGACTCATGCACTATGGTATAAGCAATCACAAGAGAAGAAGAAGATGGAAAAGGTGAAGAACTCTCAGTAGTGTAGAAAGAAGGAGATTCCTTAGGAATGAGAGATGGAATAGTATGGTCAATGTTAGCCAGAATAGTACTATCAATAGTGTCATCAAGGTAATAATTATGTGTTGATGGACTAGAATTAAAGGTCGGAGAAACACAATGAGAAGAGGTATGAGACATAGGAGTAGAAATTAGAGTGGCCAGAGGAGAGGGAGGAGGCAGACTGGATTATGAATCAATGCCAAATAGATAATCAATTATAGAAGGATCTAATGCATTAGGTGGCATATCAGAAGAAGAATAAGAAGGATCAGATACAACCAGATGAAAAGGCATACAACGAGTAAAAGAAATAGGGTCATGAACAAGGCATATACGAATAGGAGAATCAAGAGGATTAATTGACACATGTTTTTGACCTTCTAAGAGGATTTGTTGTGTGGTGTTTGGTAAGGTCATAGGAGCACTATATAAATCTATAAGTTCAACGATGGTAGCCTCATCATAAATAGGGTTAACACTAAAATTAGACATGATGAGAAAAGAAGAGCTATGCCATTTACTATGGTATGAAAGAGGATCCAAAAACAATAGTGTTCGTAACATGGGGTTCACCAAAATGATTAACTAAAAATAGGTAAAATGTAGCTAGCTCTGAATAGTTAATCTAAATAGAAACTAAATACTATATTGTAATGCAAGAATTTGGTTTTAATGTTTGTAATATATATATCAAAGTAAAAAGGAAATAGAAGGATATGTTACTAACCTGTAATAACTTACCTCATTGTGTGTTGGACTGTAGCAGACTGGTGTATGGAATAGGAAGGATATGAAATAATGACCTTAGGAAGGGTAGAATCTGATTTTATGACCATACTGAGGCACCTGGACTGGTACTAGGGCACCCTGGTCTGTGTTCTAGGCACTGCAGACTATGATAATGTTCAAAAACTAAAACTGGTAGTGTCGTAGTATCTCTGTGTTATCTTCACTCCTATCACATGAGTGTCACAATAATGTCATCTATGTCACTGTAACTGTTGTATGAAGATCTACATGTAAAACCATAGCCAAAGAATCAATCCCGAAAATAGAAAAATACATATGAATAGGTTGGACTGACCTCAACTAAAAAAATAGTGGTTTTACGATTGAGTGTTGCACTACATTTTGGACCCAATGTATTTATATGTGCGCATGTTTGTAATTTTGTACCTAGGATGCCTTAGCACCAATGAAATGGAAAGAATACAACCCTTTCCCCTATGCTTGTGTGATACAGATGTAGAACAATCCCAAATGTAGTCCCTTGCCTTAGAAGATATCCACCCTTGATGAGTAATATGTTCACCCATAATGTAGTGAGTATGCTTTATTTATAAAGGGATCTGTTGTTCAAATTCCAACACTAGTTTCCTAAAACTACCGACTAAAACCTAGGGGAATACAAGGAGTAACTGTTAGGACCGACCTCAAATAAAGAAATTAAGACCACAAATTATGACGACACGAGCACCAAAAATAACGGACTGGGATGCTCCGGGGTGCCACAATGCAACCTTAGGTACCCCAGTGTAGACCTAAAGACAACAATTCGCATAAATTATGACATTTGAGACACCCTGAAAGATGGCCAAAATTATAGAGATAACTGACGAATGAACCTGGCAAAACACAATGACGCCTAACTAACCGACAACAAGACCTAGAAATGGGTCACTAGTGAATAATTTTACTACACAAGATCCATATATAAATTAACATACATGGTGGTATAAATGTAATAGTAAGTGTGTGATTTTGTGACTACACTTCTCTGCTTCACCTTTATACACACTTGCAAGCTGCTGCCATTGGGCTGCATTCATTTCATTAATTTCCTTTCACACATAAGAATTATGGGATAATATTAACCACTAATATTTGCTCTATGTTATATCCATATGATCCCATTTCTTTTTCATGTTCATCCAACACAAGTTCGGAAACATCACCATTTTTATCAAATAATTTTTTGAAGGCCATTTTTAGCACATTTTTTCGTACTACATCAAAAACATAAGCTTGGAATTTTTTCATGAGGATTTTAAAACTCATAAAATGCATCACCAACATTTTGTTTCACGACACGGAACTGGATGGAAAAAAATAATTGCACAAATACATTTTCCTTTGTTTTGGTATCAACACGGTCATTCAGGTATTGAAGGCAAGTAAAAAAAGTGTCAGCGATCCATTATCCTAAAAAGTTATTGATGAAGTGTAATCCTAGCTCTGAAAGCTTCAAAAACAGATCCTACTTCTCAATAATTCCCACAGTCACTTAATCAAAGCATAACCAACACAAAACCCCCAATTTCTTAAATTCAACTCCTCCAACAATTTTTTTAACTCTTCCTTATGTAAAACATAAGACAGGTCACATATGTCATATTCTCCTCTAGATTTCCCTTCTCTGATACGATTGAAGGTAGAGATACAATGGAAATTTGATGAATGCCTTGATTAAAACACAACAAAGACAACAGATATATACAAGTAGACCATAACGGTTGCAGGAGAACCATCGATCAGTTAGATGCCATGGAGGCATAACTGACTTGGGTAGTTTACAACAAAATAATGTATTAAATTAATGTTAACAAAATTAAACTAATAAACATTCATTGTTATGTGATAATATAATGTCTACAATTTAACAATTTCATTATTTGCAGCTATGTGGGAAAATAATTTTTATGAGTAGTGCACTCATTGAAGCACTAGATTAGATAGATTTTCATCATCTCTATGCATGCTTCAGAGGAAACATAAATTGGATATACAATTACAAGTAAGTGTACAACTAAAATAGTGATCACCTTTAGATTAAGAAGCTATGAGTAAGGGGCATCCACATTGTCAAAGTCACCTAAGGCATGATCCTAGCCTCAACCATTTCAAACCTTCATGTCAGGTAGCTCCACGCCTTGCACTCAGCAAGACTTGATCCCTATTGGGATCATTAAATTCCTAACAAAATCACCAATAGACCAAGGGGCCTTCAATTGGAAATGAATTTTATAAATTTCAAGCTTGTAAATCAGGATACTGTATGCACCCAAAAATCACATAGTGCAACACTGAAATGTGACATGTATTCAATGATGAAAAATAATCCTTTCAATATGATAATGAGATCCAAATCCCCCCTCTCTCCTTTGCATCCCTCCTTTAACTCAAATCAACCCTTCTTCTTTGTCTCTAGACTTTAATTTTTTCTACAAGACCATTGTTTTTGCTTTTGGCATTGTTTTTCAGTACTGGATGTGCAACCATCACTTACCAAAGAGTAGTGGTTGTTTAACTGCCACCGCGGTTGTGTAAATTCCATTTTAGTTATAGGGTGGTTTTCCAACTTCCCCTTTAGCAACAGGGGTGGTTGTGTCACCTCTTATATGAAATTAAAACATTCATTTTGAAATTTATGTTTTGATTTTGATGTGATTTTCTCTTGCATTTGATAAAATTAACTAAGAAAAGGCTTGTTGGATTGGTATTGAGTTCTTACTCTTTTCTTACTAAATTTATTATGTTGAATCCTTATCCTTTGGCTAATTTATCATTTCTTAATAGACACTTTTATTTGACATCTTCTCTCCTCACACTCTATAGAATTCACATTTTTATCTATATGATGGGTTAGAAATTTGATATTTTTGGTGAAGTGTTCTGTTTCTAAAATTTGGAGAGGGATCACACAGATAAACCAGTATATTTACTTTGTTCTTCATTTATGCTCACATTTAGTCATTTCCTTTGTGCAAAGCTAGCTACAACAAGTATTTTTAATTTCATTTCTAGCAATTGATTCCTACATCCCTGGATCATTTAGATTTCATCATTGAAAGAGGATCTAAAGCTAAGGAGACAACAAGTACATCTCACTCTAGGAAGCTACCACAATACAATAGTTACTATTATCTATTTTTACTCCCTGGTAAAATGGACAACTTGGGAGGATGAGTTTGAGAACTAGACAGTGATCCATAAACAATCTGGAAAGATACAAATGATATTTCAAGTTTGGGAAGAATTGAAAGTGATTCAAGGAAGTTTCAGAGGTTTTGGGGCCATCCATTAGAAGTAGAATTTCGAGCCTTAAGGAGTGTGTAGCGTGAAAGAGGACCTAAGCTTCAATGAAATATTATGGGAGCTGTGTAAGGAATTATAGTTCCAAAAAATTTCCTATGGAAGTCATTTTCCATGCCCTGCATGGTGGAAAAGATGAGACATCATGAATCATCATACACTTCTCATGGCATTTCATTCTTCTAGTGCACAACCGAAAATTCTAAGAAAGAGGGAGCCATTTTGAGATGATAGATTCAAATTGGATCTTGATACCACCACCAATGGATTCAGTGGGTTTTTTTCATGTGAAATCATATAAAATTCCACCCCAAAACTCGTCCAGGAACTTAAGATATCACCTTCGGAAGTTGGCCTCCTAGGTTGGTCGACACGGTTGGTTGGGTGACAGGTTGGTCGGATCAGTTGGTTAGGTGATAGGTTGGTTGGCTCAGTTATAGGGCCCAATACTTGGTAGGCATGGCTGTTCTGGTGACAGGTTGGTTGGGTGGCTGGTTAATCAACATAGTTAGTTAGATCGCTAGCTTAGTCATCCCAGTAGTCGTATGGACACCAGGTTGGATGGGTATCAAGGTTAGTCAGCCCAACAGATGGATGACCATCAGGTTGGTCAGGTAGCTCATTATACAGACAAAAATAGATGGATGTCCAAACCCCCTTGGGTTGGATGACCCACGATGTAGAGAGGGTGAGCGAGGTTGGTCGACGACCATAATAATGTATGACCCACATAGTTAGATGACGTCTAACCTCTCAAGGTTGGACGGTTAAGTCAGACGAAACATGGATGGATTGGTCACATGGCTGGGTGGCTCATGAGTCCTAGGTGAGGTGCAAGTAGGTAAATGAATGTCATCCCAATAACCAATATTAATGCAGTATGGCACCCATGTCCTTTCTGACAAAAGTACCCACGGGAAGTGAAATTGTATGGGTACCCATACCTCTTTAATGAGGGTGGGTGAGAATTGGCTATTAAAAGAACTCAAACGCCTATTTTTTAGGGAGAAATTTTGGGAGCTAGAGAAACTCTTGCAAAAATTTCCCTCGACTCCATATGAGTGGTAAGCCTTATCCTGCACATGGTAAGCGTATTTATGCCTCTAAGCATCCATGTAATGGTTTATGCACCTTATAGAGCAATAAAATTGTATTTTGTGGTATTTCATACCTTTCTCATGATTTTTTGTTTCTTTGTGACTCTCTATTTCGTGTTTGTTTCCTGTGCATGTATTTCACATTTTTAGGTGTAAGATGTTGTGTTTTATGGAGTGCAGATGGTGGATGGAACTTGGGTTTGTGTCACTACTATTCTAACTCACCTAGCTCTATTTTTCCTATTGTTCCTCCCTTAGTAGAGTATCTCACCCCCCTCTTTTCTGGTGTTATCACCCTGATAGTATAGGATTTCCCCTTTTTCATGCAATTTCTCTCTCTGTCTCCTTATCATTTTTAGGATAGGTTTAGTTCGGTGTATTTTATGCATTAGGATTAGTTTAGCATTAGGATTAGGTAGAGGAAATGGGCCTTATCCATAGGTCCATCTTTGGTTTACAAGTCCCACAACTTGAGAGATGGAACCATGCTATGCAGATTACCCTGGATGCTTCTTTCATACTTAGGCCATTCTAGGTGTGCTATAATTTTGCATTAACAATTTTAGCACGCTTGGTGGGAGAGGTTTGAAGCACCTTACCACTTCACTTCATCAAGGTTGATGTGCTCTTGGTGAAGGTTTCATCCTTTGGAGGAACTCTCAATCATATTTGGTGTCTTCACTGATTCAAATAACCCATCATCTCTGGTTGCAGACTTGTTTTTAATGTTCCCTCTCTAGTCATGGCTCTCCAAGGAGCTTTTCCATTCCCTCAATTTAGTTCAAGTCCTCTTCACTTACATCAGTGGGATGCTATCTCCAAGGTGGCCCTGAATAGTTTTCCTCTTTTTCATGGAAATGGAAATCAATCCCCTATTGATCACATTAAGGATGTTTCCAACCATTGTGTCATTCATACTATCATAGAGGATAATGTTTTCCTCAAAATTATAGTTTCATATCCCAAAGCCAAAGAAAAAAATTGGTACAACAATTTGGCACCACAATCCATTTGCACATGGAATCAGCTAGGAGAATAACTTCACAACTAGTTCAAGGAGGATGTAGATGTTATTTTTTTCATAGAACATCTTAGCAAAATACAATGGGATCCAATGGAGTTCATCCTAGACTTCAACCTCAGATTCACAAGGACCTGGGGCCGAATCCCTCAAGAATACATACCCTCACAAGGTATGGCATTATTGTATTATTTGAAGTCCTTTGATGCTAACTTAGTTTTATTGATTCAATATTTAGGGGGAAAAATATTCCTCTGGATTTCTCCATTGCATTACAAGATGAGAATATTCTCATTCAGGTCGGCAGAAGAAAATCCATCCATATTGGTGCATTCCCTCCCTCACTACCTCAAGTTATTCCTTCTCCTTGTACAAATATTAAAAAATCCATCATTCCTTTCTAAAATAAGGAATCCCCTTTACTTCCTTACCCTTCATTTGACGTCTCACAAGTTTGTCATTCCAAGATAATTCCTCAAGCTGCACCAAGATCCCTCCCATCTCCACCCAATGCACTACCCAACTTCCCTAACTCATACACCAATGTACCTAAGAGTTGTGGTATTTCATATGTTGTCACTACCTTCTACCAAACTATCACTAAACCAAATTATCCTACAAGGCTGGTAGAGAGGGAAACATGTTATGCTATCAAAAAAATGGATATGGCCATGCAATACCCCAAATAGGAATGCTTCATGCAAAATCATGCAATTGTTTCAGAGGCAACATATCACCATAGTAGGGGTTATGTTTTGGAGGGTCATTTGGCCTCCCCAAGTGATCAATTTGGATTTTTTGAACATCAAGAACCTCCATCCAAGAAAGAGGTAATGAAACAACTTCCTTCTTACACCTCTCCCTCAACTAGTCTCACCGAAGATGGAAATTTTATATCGATAGGAGACTAGTTTGATTCAGATTGGGAGGATGAGGAAATTAAAAATATGCCAAAGAAGGATCTAAATCAAATAATAGATAAGGAATGTGAGAAGGAGGCTCATATTGGAAAGTTCAGGGAGGAGAAAGTGTTTTTAAACATTACTGGCACCCAAAGCCTCGATGAGGAACAATTACAAAGTGGTCAATATTTTTTTTACAGAGTGTAATGATCCTCATTGCTCTACTTGTCTATAACTTGATACAGTTTTGGCAGAAGAGAAAGAGGAGATACAGGATGAAGATACCCAAGGAATTCCAGCATCCATCAAAGAGGAAACAAACTTGTTTTAAGAGGTACAAGAAAGTATGGATTAGCCTACAAACAACCATATTCGGGAAGAAGGTCTACATGAGAGCCCTGGTTATGGGGATGAGGAATAAATGAGTGGGAAAATAACTAGAATCAGGCATTTCCCAATCAAATACCTAACTTCATTGGAGCAGGGGCTAGATTTTCCATATGTTATGCTCACTTCAGAGGATGGGGATGATTTTAAATGCACCAAGGGTCAACAACAAAACCTCCAACCAAATACAGATCAGCTAGAGGAGGTATTTTCTTTGTTTGTTGATACCTTGGCCAGATGGGTGGAGGATTTACCCTATGTCAATATTTCATCCATGACCATGCCCATTCTCAAATTAGTTGCATGGTCTATAATGTTGAGGAAATGCATCTAATTTTCCTTTCTAGTGTCAGGGTTCGTGTGAAGTTTCCCATTCCTTTGGTTATAATAGAGTAGGTAGGCTTGCTTTTAGCAGAAGAAGTGTGTATGCACACTCTGCATATTCCACTTAGGACGTGTATGATCTTTGTCTTTATACATAGTTTTTGTGTGGATGTTGCTCTTGCACAGTACATTGTATTGCTAGGGTGAAATGTGTCATAGTAAAGATTTCAAAGTGATAGGAAATAGTTGTAGTCTTTAAGTAAGTCCAAATGCAGAGAAACTAAATTAGATTGAGGGATTGTTTCAAATTTTTTCATCTCTATGTATCTCAAGGTTAGTCACAGTTGAGCTCTTATGCCTCTATTTGCATCAGGAAATCAATTACAGGGGCATTTATATCTTCGGTATTACAGCCAGGGTGTGTTCATTATCAGCTAAAACATGAGGTTCCAAGTACTTCCCAGATTAGATTGCAGAAGAAAGAGAATTCTAGGTTCAGGGTAATTTTCCATTCTGACAAAACCTTAATTCAGATAATATTATAAATAAGAAGGAAAATACGAGAAGTGACAGGAAATTTCAGGTTCAAGCATCAGTGTTTTAATGGCTTAAGGGAATAATTCAGATTTTAGGATCATTGTGTACCAATACTGACTCCATGCCTAATGGATGCTTCAAGTAACGGGTCACACATATAACAGGTAGATGTCCCCGAGAGGTTGGCAAATTGTTATATATTTTTACCCCCTGATAAAATAGACAACTTGGGAGGATGGGTTTGAGCACTAGACAATGATTCATGTAGAAATCTAAAATGATACAGCTGATATTTCAAGTTTGGGAAGAATTGCAAGTGATTCAGGGAAGTTTTGGAGGTCTTGGGGCCATCCATCAAAAGTAGGATTTCTGGCCTCAAGGAGTGTGCAACGTGAAACAAGACCTGAGCTTCAATGAAAGATTTTGGGAGATGTGTAAGGAATTATAAGTCCAAAAAAGTTACTATGGAATTCATTTTCCATGCCCTACATAGTGGAAAAGATGAGACATCTTGGAGCATCATACACTTCCCATGGAAGTTCATTCTTCTAGAACACAACTAGTAATCCCGAGAAAAAGGGAGCCATTTCAAGGTGATAAATTCAAATTTGGATCTTTAAACCACCACCATTGGATTTAGTGGGTTGTTTTCATGTCAAATCATATAAATTTTCATCCCAAAACTCATATGGGAGCTCAATATATTGCCTTCAAAAGTTGGCCTCCTGGGGTTAGTCGGTTGGGTTGGTCGGCATGGTTGGTTGGGTGACAGGTTGGTCGGCTCAGTTGGTTAGGTGACAGGTTGGTCAACTCAGTTAGATGAACTAGTAGTTGGTCAGCATGGTTGGTCAGGTGATATTTTGGTCAGCTAGGTTGGTCGGCATGGTTGGTCGGGTGACAGGTTGGTCGACATGGTTGGTTGGATCTCCAGGTTGGTCATCCCAATAGTCGTACAGACACCAAGCTGGATGGGTCACTAGTTTGGATGGATATAAAGGTTATTTGGCCAAATAGATGGATGACCATTAGGTTTTTTAGGTATCTCATTATATGAATAGAAATAGATGGTCATCCAACCCCCCTCAGATTGGATGACACACGATGTAGAGAAGATGATTGAGGTTGGTCACCAACCACAGTAATGTATGACCCACATAGTTATAAGGCTTCTAACTCCCCATGGTTGGATGGTTGATGTCAGAAAATGCATGGATAGATAGGTCACATGGTTTGGTGGCTCATGAGTCCCATGCGAGGTGAAGGTAGTTGAATGAATGACATCCCAACAACCAATATTAATGCAGTATGACACCCATGTATTTTCTGATAAAAGTACCCTCGGGAAGAAAAATTGTATGTGTTCTCATACCTATTTAATGAGGGTGGAGAGAATTGGCTATAAAAATAACTCAAACCCTTCTTTTTAAGGGAGGCATTCTAGGAATTGGGGAAACTCTTGCAAAATTTTCCCTCGACTCCATATGAGCTATAAGCCTTTTCCTGCGCCTGGAAAGCATGTATATACCTCTGAGCATACATGTAATGGTTTGTGCACCTTATATAGAAATAAAATCACATTTCATAGTGTTTTTAACCATTTCTCATGATTTTTTGTTTCTTTGTGCCTCTCCATTTCATGTTTGTTTCCTATGCATGCATTTCACATTTGTAGCTGTAAGATGTTGTGTTTCATGGAGTACATATGGCGGATGGAACTTGGGTCTATGTCACTATTGTTTGACCTCACCTAGCTCTATTTTTCCTTTTCTTCCTCCCTCAGCAGATTATCTCGTCCCCTTCTTCTTTGGTGCTATCACCTTGTTAGTATAGGATTTCCCCTTTTTCATGTAATTTCTCTCTCTCTCTCTCTCTCTCTCTCTCTCTCTCTCTCTCTCTCTCTCTCCCCTTGGAATTGTTAGGATAGGTGTAGTTAGGTGTATTTTCTGCATTAGGATTAGGTAAAGGAATCCGACCTTCTCTGGAGGTCCATCTCAGGTTCGTAAGTCCCACAACTTGAGAGATGGACCCATGTTATGTAGATTACACTAGATGCCCCATTCATAATCAGGCCATTCGTGGGGTGTTGTAATTTTTCATTAACAATTACCAAGTTGGGGTTGTACTTAAATTCTTTAAACCTTTGCATAGTTATTATTTGTTTATTTTAGAAGAAATCATGTATTTAAATTTTTAGAAGTGGAAGATTCCATCACTTCATGTATGCATCAGTGATCTAGTGATTAACTAAAATTGGGGTTTATAAGTTAATCTAAACTAGTAACAAAAAATTTAATAACTGATGTATATGTAATGTAAATGTTGGATAATTTTATTTGATATTTAAAATTAAATGAAAAAATAAAAAAGAGGAAGGGATGAGATACTAACGTGAAAGTGACTTACCTCATTATATGCAGGAATAGGTAGAATGATATGTAGATAGGATAGAGAATGATGATGTCACCCAAAATATTATAGCAAATGAAGATGTGCCTCTATTGGGGCTCTTGGAAGGGAACTGGGCACCCTGGGGCACCTTGGTCTGTGATCTAGGTGATCAAGTCTAAGATAAATCTCGAGGTTTGTTTCCAACAGTGTTGCAAGGTCTTCGTAACAACTTCTTCTTAGTCGTCTAGTTATCGCAATATCCTCACCAATGTCGTTGCAGTGATGTGATGAACATCTACTTGCAAAACCCCATACAATGCATCAAATTCCCAAAAATAAATATGAAAATGAAGGAATCAGACTAACCTTAGCTTCCACAATGGTAGACTTATGACTAAGCATTGCACTACATTCTAGACCCAATGTAGTTTTGTGTGCTTGTGTGTGTAATTTTTTTTACCTAGGGTTCCCTAATTCCAATGGCACATAAGTAGGGGGTAATAACTAGATGTAAAAATGTAAATGGTGGATGGAATGGAATGAATAAAACAATTTCCCCCTATGTTTGTGTCATGCAGATGTAGAAGATGCCCAAATGCTACCCTTTACCTTAGTAGATAACAAGCCTTGATAGTAAAATGTTCACCCATAATACAGTGAGTATGTTATTTTTATATAGGGATCTCTTGTTCAAATTTCAACATTAATGACCCAAAAATTCCAACTAACACTTAGGGGAATGTAATTACAAAATTGTAGAGACCGACCTTGAACTTTTAAATTAGAACCAAAATTTACAGAGACTAGGGTAACTAAAATCATGGACTGTGGCACCCTTGGGCACCCAAGTGCTACCATAGGTGCCCTAGTTATAGACTATAGATTTCCAAAAATAAAATAATAACACCTAGCCCTTGCTGAGAGACTACTAAAATTATATAGACAACTAGCGACTATGTAAGACAAACGACGATGACGACTGACTAACTGATGACCAGACTAATGGATGAGCCATTAGTGAATACTTTTATTACGTGAGATCCATATATAAAATATCATACTTGGAGGTATAAATGTAATAGCAATTTTGTGATTTTGTGACTACATTTTCCCCCACTTTATGTTGATGAGTGGAAATTTTGGTAACATAAAGTGGATAGAGATGTGTACCTGAGAGAAATACAGAGAAGCCCATGTTGTAGTAGAATGCACAGATGTCTAGTAGAAACATTTCGAAAGAACCAAAAAGTGTGCCGAACCATAGATCAACGAGTTGATTCATGCAAAGTAGAAAAAAATTACAATTTCTTGATGATGTGCACTAAATGAAAGACATGCTTGTGACATTAGATGGTTTCAAACGCCATATAATGATGATGAGATGGGGTAGGGAGTGATCAATTTGTAACTCAAATGCATGTATATGAATAAATAACTAGAGGATTTTGACATCCTGTTGCCAAAGGAAGAGTGTAGGAAGAAAAGTGTGTTATTCTCCAATCTGTAACTACATCCTCAAGATATAGCCACTGTAGATGGACTCAAATCAAATATTTCATGGTTTTTTGGATCCAGACAAATTTGATCAAAATAGTTGACCCATAAAGGAGTGGTATAGTAAAGTAACTCTTGCCCCCACTCCACGGATGTTGCCACAATATGATGGCTTCCAAGTTAGGTCATCTGGAAGCGAACGCGAAAGGTGATATGGCTTCTAAGTTAGGTAATCTAGAATTGAGCACAAAAAGTGAGAAGGATTCCAAGTTAGGTCATCTAGAAGTGATAAATAAATGTAATATCCTAAGTTAGGTCATCTGGGAGGAAAAATTATATTTATGGAACAATATGATTTTGATTTTCAAGAATGTGAACACGTTGATTGATTAATTGGTCAATTGATTCAATTGGTTACTCATGGAGAGATTTTATGCAAGTTTCCCCTAGATTAGGTCATTAGGGAGAATCGGTAGAAATCGGTAAATGATTGAATGAAAATGTTCTTAATTGTTTTTTTTACCCTATGTTAGGTCATTAAGTGGAAGTAATAAAAAAGTATCATAAAGAAATCAGTGTTATTAGTTGCCCCCAGATTAGGTCATTAGGGGGTGATTGGTGAAATTTCATGTTGTGAATTAGTAAATGTCTTTTGAAATTTGTCAAATTAGTGGTATTTTAAGTGTGTAATGATATAAGGGGAATTATAGAATGACCCCAATGATATGCCCCCCCTTTCGGTGAAAGGGTAAGTGATGCAAAGAATGAACGCTAAGCTGAAAGTATATGCAGAATATGTAGAAAAGTAATGGAAATCACAAAAAAAATGTATAATTTGGTTTGGAAGATATATTGAATGTGGGGTGATATATGCAGAATGTTTTCAATACGGTGGTAGCAAAATTCTAAAAATAATGCCACAAAAGGGGTGTAAATCAGAGTAGAAATGTTCGAGATACGTGAAAATCACATAATATGTATTAGTAGTAGTAAGAATCACAAAATAGTTACTGTAGTAAAGTGGGTGATGAAAAAGTGACTATAAGTATTAAGGTGAAAAATTGTTTAGTCACCTTATTTGTTATTTTCACAATTGTGAGAGTGAGTAAAAAGTGAGTGAAAATACCACAAGAAAGAGCAACACATCTTGGTCGGTTGGAGAGAGTGGTGACTTTTGTAGCATCATGTACGACTGCAGAGTTGGTAAGTGCCTTGTTTTCACAAAATGTATGTTGTATTAGGCGTTTGTTCTAAATTTTGCAAAAATTGAGAATTTTACTTTTCTTGGCGTTTTGGGCTTGGATAATAGTGGTGATGACACTAGTGACCACTAGGACAAGAGCACCTAGATCTAAGCATTGGTGTCCTGGTTTTGGTTTCCTCGGTCTTGCATCTAGGAGATTTAGTTTAGCATGCATGTGTTTGGCCTGAGATGATGGAAAATGAATTTTATTATGTATTTTGATTATTATAATTAATTATTGTTTTTCCTATCATGTGTTATAATGCATGTTTGTTGCCATTTTGTGTTGTACATAGGGATATTCACTAGAGGGAGTTCCATGGTGGGCATCATATGAGTACATTACTTGGATTGGGTTTATCGGATGATGATTGGGATGTTATGGATCATGCCGGCATGTGGCATGTAGTAGAAATGGGGGATGTGCTCCATAATATGCCGATGTTTACTGCAATGTGTGAGAGATAGTGTGCAAACACGTGTGCCTTTTAGTTTCCTACAAGGGAGATGACTGTGATGTTAGAGTTTTATATCATATATTACGGTTGCCAATTGTTGGGAAGAGGGTTCAGGTGATGCCATTGGAGGACATGGATAGGTAGATGCAAGTGGCAAAGAGGTATTTTACAGGAACTCAAACACCTACTGAGGCTCATATCATTCTAGATGTTATTATGATCACTATTGTTCCATGCTTATGGAAATTCATAGCAGTTGTTGTTGCTTCATCTATAGCGATGGAGGTAGGTGGTGTGGGCATCTTGTATAAGATGCATGATATATGTCGACGTATAGAGGAAAATATTACTAAATATCCATGGACCCGATGTGAGTTAGCCCATCTATAGAGATATTTATACTGGTTTACTTACGATGAGCATGATACTGATAGGTCATTGATAGATAGGATGGGTCCAGAGGTTATTACATGGAGGTCATATCATGATTATAGAAGATGGCATGAGGATTTCGTGGAGCTACGGTGTTTTAGGAGGAAAATGTGGTTGGAGGATAGGTTTCTAGGTGTAGCGGAGCTATTTCAGGTGGAGTGAGTATCACGAAAGTTTGTTATAGCTCATGATGTGCCCCAGAGCCATATATATGGCATAGAGCTATCCAATCCCCAAGGATGTCAGGAACCATGTTGAGGCCCATAGTAGAGCAATTAGCACCTCCTATCCCAGATGAGGTAGATGCAGCAATAGAGATTATAGACATAGACGATGCTAGTAGTACATATGAGTATGGTGGTGGTCCCTTTGTGTGGGAGGTATTTGGACAACTTGTGGAGTTACAACATTGGTTTTCTGAGAAATCTACAAAGAACACCTTATTCCGTAGGCAGGTGGAGTGATATCAAGGCCATGAACAGTGGCGTAAAGTGAGTTGTGAGGCATATAGTTCTAGGGCTCTCGTAGTACATGAGAGAGATAATGATTATGAGGTTTTATTTTCATGATTATATATGATGTAGGGGTGTTTCCCCCAGTTATTATTTTATTTGGTACATATGTATGGACATGTGTGATTTATAAATGATGAGCATATGTTATGGCATATTTATTGTTGTTGTTGCGTATTGTTAGTGTAGTATTGGCATGATGATAGAAAATATAATGTGACAAGTAGTAGATAGAATATGTAATGCGTAGTTAGTATGATGATGATAATGAAGTGAATGTAAAAAGAGGTGAAATATGATGATGAAAATAACATATTGTGATGACTATATGTGATACTAATGTAAGGAAACAATAATATGATAAATTGTAGGGGGGAAGTAGTGATACCCCCAACATATAGGTGATCAAGTTCTTTTGGTTAAGATCCCTCAACAATGAAGAATGAACCGTGAAAGACAAAAGTGTGTCATCGGGAAATGATTTTAGGTGTGTAAAATGAATGATGGAGCATGTGGTGAGAAGTTCTTAACCTCAACAGTCATGTAAGAATTGTAATAACACAAGTGCATTGTCAAAGAGTGAGGTAGAGTACTCACCTACTAAAGACCAAGGTGGCGTGGAGTGGTGGAAACATGTACAATGGAAGAAGCATGAGTGTATGAACCGAACTCAATGTCATATGGAGATGTGGTGGAATGTGCAAAAGTAGTATATTGTGGTACCCAATGTGATGTAGCAGTGTGATGCGGTGGATATCATGAATTTGATGGATGAGGTGAATGTAATGGATGCAGTGGGTAGCACATGTGAATAGTAGATTGGGGTGATACATCATAGTTGAAGCACCATATGTGGGAGATGACTCATTTGTAGTAGGAACTCTTTGGCGATGTAAATGAGAGATGGATCAATCATGTGGGTGAGAACCAAAGGAGATTATGCCCTTATCTTCTAGTTGTTGCTATTTATCCTGAAAGGCAAGATAGTCTTTGTCTCTATGGACATTTATATGATGATAATTACAATACTGTTGGTCACTTTGATGTTGTAATTAGTGTTATGGATGATGTTGGTTGGAAGGTAAGTGAATTAATCACTCATTGAGTAATACACACAACACATCATGTGATCATGCATGGTGAGAAAAGTGCAAAGGTTCACTTGACCTAGGTGGGGTGGTAAGAGGAGTGTCTTACTGCGGATTTGGAGGAGTATGATTTAGTGGCGGAGAGGGTGGAGCGTGCTTATTTTTCTTGATAGGATATTTTGTGGGATGGTCGACCAAAGGCTCAGGTGGATAGCTAGATGAGGCTATAACTGTAGAAGTATGTGGGGTATCTATGGTTTGTGTAGAGAGGAGGTCTTGTTCTAAGTCAATAATATTATAGCATCGGAGAGTGAATGACTCACATGTATCATACTAAAATAGTTGCTTAAGTGGAGGAATAAATCCATGACAAAAAATAAATTTCTTCTCAAGATCTATGGGTTAGAAAACAAGCTGATGAATACATGTATTGAATCATAGTATGTAGTCCTTGATAGGTTTTGTGGATACTTGATGTAAATAAGGTAGGCAGTCATAACTAACCTTACGTCCATTGTTGATTATAAAAAAATAGAGGAAAATTTCCTCCATGTCATAGAAAGTGTTGATGGACCCAAAGGGGAGATGAGTGTACCATTGTAACACCTCATTGGTAAGACTACATCAAAATGATTTAAGTAATAAGTGATCATTAGAATAAGAATCCATATCCTATTGATAATGTAGGAGATGGGCGTGAGGGTCACCCATACCATCAAAACATGTGAAATTAGGCATGGTAAAATCATGAGCTAATGCAAAATTGTGAATTTTCTTAGGGATCGGATTTCCATGTAATGAATTGTTGTCAATAGAGGCGTAATAAGCCCTACTTTATAAAGTGAGAGATTGAACATGGGATTGTAATTTTACTATGGCATGCATGAGGGAAAGAATATCATGTGAATGGATGGTGGAAGATGGTAACAATGTATTGAGTGGTTGGAGCTTACCATTGTGAGTTATCATAGGGATGTCCAAGGGTGATGGAGAAGGGTCTGATGCTAAGGGCACACTAGTAGTATGCTCCGAGGGAGATATTTTATGATATATAGATGGAATACCCGTATAAATGGTATCAATAAGAGCACCATTAATGTGATCGTCAACATAATGTGAAGGATTATGTGAAGTAGGAGAAGATGTATCACGAGGAAACATTTTAGGAGAGGTAGGGTCATGGGAGGAAACTGTACAATGGAAAAGTGAAAGGCGAGCATGGGAATCTAAAAATAACTCTTCCTCATACCCGACCTCTCGAGGTTGTGCTTGAGACAGCCGGTGGGGGATGGAAAATACAAGCGGGGTATAGGAAAACTAGTCAAGCAATCTTATGTCTTCGATGCGCACCAGTGGAATCTACGAATCTAAGCCAAAGAAGGCCCTCCTAACCTAAATTAGCGTGATAGATCGGTCGGCAAGGATGACTACTCAAAGGCTCCAATCAATATCAAGATCTGGTGTGATTCGACTCTATAAGTTTTGGGATACGTGGAAAATGACCTAGGATGGTTTCGTGTATGTCTCCATATAGGGTTATATGATGGATGATGGATATATAGTGGATTCTATGGTCAATTCACTAGTCTAGTCCAGAAATATTTAGCTTTGTTAGTTGCTATGTGTAACAAGGATAATTGTGTGATGATGATAGGTGGAAGTGGAGTAGAGATCTAAATACTAATGTGCATAAGCCAGCATCTATGTCTGATTGACCTGTGGACTCGTTGGGTTGTGAGATTTTTGGGTCACAACTGTAGATTCATGGTTGTTGTGGATCTGCTATGGTCATGTGCATGATCAGTCCCTAATCCCTAGTATCTAATAGTTGTATGCCTTTTCGGCCTCTATGTTAAGAATTAATAGTTGTGTAATCTTCTCAGAGTATCTCACAGGCGTTCCTGCAACCTGAATTCTTAAGCTAGTATCTATGTCTGTGAGAGTTTCTCCTACATCTAGCTGTGGGACCAAAGGGTCACAACCAAACGTTTTCTCTCTTTCAAGCCCTTCTACATTCATGCAGGATATTTTTCTAGGGTAATATGTAGTTTGGCTGATTTGACCAAAATGTGTGCACTTGGTCATCTTCTATATTTAACCCGCTTAACTGTGAGCTGATCTGTTGTAAGTTTGTTGTTGTTCAGAAGACTTGGATTCTAAGGTTCTGATCTATATCAATTATTACCGTAATAAGATAGGGTTGAGGCATGATTGGCTCAAATACATATTCTCTGGGCTCCCTAGGTCCCGTGATTGTCATACAAAAGAAAATGATATAAAGCTAACTAATGACAGAATAAACTAAATATGCAAGATATATATAAGTATATTTCTAAGTCTAATACTTATTGATAAACTACTGAATATATTTTAAAGATCAATTATCTAATATATCTAAAATTGACAACTAAACTAATAATGCAATTAAAACAAACAAAGTAACCGAGTATAGCTACTTGTCTGTGCAATTTGTAGATCTATTCTAAATAACTTGATAACTGATCTACTCTATTTGAAAGACTCTCGATCCTACCTCAGAAGTGAGGAGTGAATCATAGTTTCTCAGAAACTATCAATCCCCACAGCTTCCCTAGCAATATCGAAAGTAAAATTAACTGAAATGAAATGATTGGCTACTCTATTTGATATGCTTTTAACTAGAACTTTGAAAGCTAGAACCTGGATTCTGCAGAACAGTGGCGAATCCGATGGTGTGTGACCTTGTCCCCTCAGTGTGATCTCCTCATTCCTTCATGCTCACGTGGACCCAGAAAAGCATGTAATGCTAGCATCAACATAAGTAGATATTGGAGCAATGACAACTTAGGATACAAACTACATACAATGCGAGTAGGAGAGGGATAGCGCAAGAGTACAGAGCTTGGATTATGTAATTCCTAGCGGGATTTATTGCGAGTCATGCAACATAAAACATCCAGAACCTGAAACTATCCTATTTGAGGAACAAAACCTGCAACTTTTAATGGCTTCCTTTTGAAAAGCAAACTATCCTACTCCAATTGATTAGATGAAATAATAACAACATTTGCACAAGGAGGATATGTGGCTTTCTGACAGCTAAACAATACTAACCATGCATACAACAAATGAAACTATGAATCCTAAGCAAAAATTGAAAGGCTAAACTATTGAAATGAGAAATTCATAGGAAAATTTGAGGGGCCATTTGCTTGAGCACAAGCCAACTATTTATAGCATTTCCATTTACCTAAAGGTAAAAACCAAATTGATCTCTTAAACCATAAACAATGCCAAAACACTATTCTAGGGAACCAGAATCATAAATACAAGCAAAGGTGGTGAAAAAAGATGGTAAACGTTGAAATTTATGTGAGTCGCATGTTAAAAAGAACATTCTGGAAAATGTGTGAAGGACCGCCACCCTAAGCAGGGTGGCAGTTACAGGACCGCCACCCAGGCAGGGCGGCGGTTTCGTAACTGAAGAACAAAACACAAAGAAAAAGAGGGGAAAAGAGAACAACAAAGCACACAGGGTCTAAGAGGGACATGTAGAGATGTTAATGCATACTTGGAGAGATTTTCTGGATCCCGAACACCTTACGAGGAGACCTGTATCATCATTGGGGCACGTGTTATGTTGTTCTAGGCGGTGCAGTACCCTACAAATTTTTGGGTACATACATATTGCCCCCCTCGGGAGAATCGTTTTAGCCATGAAAAGGCGTAAAATGGTGGATCTGAGTATGGCAGTCCTAAAATGGGAAGTTAGAAGTTATACCTGACACGTCCATGTGTCGAAATGACGCCATCTGGAATTCCCACCACCTGAAAAATGAAAAAAGGACTCAAGTGCAGATAGACAAAAAGAAATCAAATAATAAATACTAAAACATTATGAAATGAGGATGTACCATTTGTTCAGGGATGTGAACTTACCTCCGTCGGCGCTCAAACCTATGAAAAGGGAATTTAAAACAAGTCAGGGTGCTATATATGTAAAAGTGGGCCCATTTTCCTATTCATTTGTGCGTGTTGATTTGGTTGATTTTGAGCTCTGGGACCCACGGTGATGGTTTCTCACGAGAGTATAGTCAAAACATTCGGGACGAGATCGTGATCATGCCTCAACGAGTGGAACACTGACCCGCGAGATCACAGGTTAGTTTTTCTCGATTTACCATTTTTATCCCCAAAAGATTAAAATGTTGAAATCTTTGTCATGGGGGGGTTATTTTTGAAAATGTCAGTTTTAATAGGTTTATCTAGGGGGCACCTACTGGGTAGGCTTTGTTTGAGTCAAAACGGGTTTTATTTGTGTTTTTAGGCATCATTTAGGGCATGTGACCCGTACAGAAATTTAGGACACGACTGCCGCCCTGGGCAGGGCGGCGGTTACATGACCGCCACCCTGATCAGGGTGGTGGTTACAAGACCACCGCCTTTAAGGCGGTGATTACGGAACCGCCACCCTGCTCAGGGCGGCGGTCCTTCACAGAATGCCAAAATAACACTTATTTGAATTCATTTTTACATTTTTAGCATCTTTACCTGCTTTCATGATTTTTCTAATGTCATTTGGATACTAACTTACTCTGTTTTGTGTATGTTTTTGGGTGTATGCAGGCGAGGGAGGAGTATATTCAGATGGAGCCGAGAGAGAGAGTGTGATTGGCTCTCAGTAGTATTAGATGCCCTTTCTTAGGATGAGTAGAACACTCTTCAGAGGGCCGGTATACTGCGCATATCACGGGTTCCACATGTTGCACCATCTAGTCACATACTCTGTGACTTATTTTCATATTGGGATGCAGATCGAAACACTTTCTGATTATCAGGGGTCTGAGGTGAGTGGACCATTAATTTAGAGGATGTTTATTCCATATACTGGGGGTCCCGATCATCAGGAGACGAACTCACTCTTGAGATAACAAGGTCACGGGCTCAGACAGTACAGTGGGCTTCATATATGGGAGATGCAGTTATCTCCACTGGTTCAAAGAAGGGGGTGAGGGTCTGATATATTCCTAGCCTACCTATCCCCTTGATTTGCACTAGGCCATCATAGGGATTCTTTCCTCGAGATTGATCGAGGATAAAGGAGGAGACACTTTATTATATTGCTGGTCCCTCATCATTACACAAGATTAAGGGACATGGCCGAATCTATGCCTGGGGGAGCCGACATACTTGGGACTACTTGCCATGATTTGTACAGGGTGCTTCATTTATAGGGGCAAGTCATTGAGCCATCTGACCCTGGTTATGAGCTGGGTTTATGAGTGTTTCATCCCCTATGGTAGACGTGTAGAGGTGGCAGATCCCAGAGCTATGAGGGTAGCCAGATGGATAGACATGTCGGTGCTTAGAGCACCTCACTAGCTCGTCGCCTCTTTGACCACTAATGACATGGAGGATACACCTTATCAGGCCATGGCAGGTTGATGGGGCGAGGAGGCTTTTACTTTGATTTCTTGTTCCACCATAGGGCAACTTGTTGATAGGGTGGGGAGGGTGGAGATACATCCTTTTGGTCGAGTGCCTTAGCAGTTTTGCCTACCTTACGTGGGTATGGTTCCCCTAGTGGTGCCAGTATACATATCAGTTTGAGAGGCCTGAGGAGGTCCTAGAGGCTGTGGTTGGATAGTTATTACTCCTGGTGTTCCCATTGTAGCTAGGTGGGTAGTACGAGCTAGAGGGAGAACCTAGTGCCCCTTAGGCACCTTTACTTCAGATTGCCGCCGGTCTCGCCACACGAGTAATGATGAACCCATTGACATAGACTTTGAGTCCGAGGAGTTCACAGGGGGGGCGACGGAGGAGGAGACCAAGGATGAGGTCAGCGAGTCAAGCGGAGAGGAGGACAACAATCCTAAGTGGCATGACACTTAGGATATCTTACAAGCGGAGAGGGCAGAGCAAAGTGCAGAGAGGGTGACTTTGGTTTCAGAGGAGCCACTCTCTTATGGCCTTGGTAGCGAGGATGAGTCCGTAGTAGGATGCTATTTTGACTCCTGCCATGGGAGAATCACCTCAATCAGCGATGGAATTTGTGGCAGGTGCTGACCCTAAGGATCCCTCTTGGAGGCCTGGAGATCTAAGTGAGTTACCATCCCTCTCTTAATATTTGTCTTTAGCTAAGGATTTGGCTTAGTTGCTGTCTCTACTCTTGTTTTTTTTTTGTTTTTATCTCTTGATTATTTCTAATTAGATTTTATCCTTTGCTTGTAGAGATTGCTAATGAGTGGCGAGATCTAATTTGCTGGGTATGTACTGATACCTTGACGATCCCTATGGAGAAGACCCATGCAGAGCTATCCATGGATGCAGGGGAGCCTTTAGCAGCCGGTAGGAATACCAACATCTTTGCCCCTATCTGGCATGTGTCCAAGATGGTGTCTACCCTCTCATACCAAGTTGGTAGGGTATAGGACAGTATAAAGTTCCTGATGAGGAGTCACTCTCATGGTGAGATCGCAGTTGCTCCTCGGGATCGTGAGCCCTTCCGTGCACTCAGAGTGCTGGCGTAGCCAGAGCCCTAGACGTGGACATGCACCCTTAGAGGGATATCATAGGGGTTGAGAAGCCACTTGGCTCTCTTAGACTGTTTGTATGATGTACTTTGTATTTCCCGGGATCTTTGAGCATTTTGACCATGTTTAGCGCATGATGGCATTATACTTGAAACTCGATTGTTTATATATATATATATATATATATATATATATATATAATTTTTCAATCAGACTCTTGGAATTTATGACTTTGTTTTCCGTATGTAAACTATAATGTTATGTTTATCTGTTTTCAGAATGTATGCAATGGAGAAAAAATGATACAAATGTTTACTTTCTTTTTGTATTTCGTGATGCTAATAAAAGATAATGTAGACACAATGTGATTTTAAGCTTTAGTTTCTTATAAGCAATTTTTCAGTGCTTCATATTTGTTTTGACAAAATGTGATGATAAACTGGTACGATCAGCAAATAAAATTGCCCCCCTCCTAACTCCACGCAACTAGTAAGATGCAAGGGCTCATCACCGAGAGCTAGAAAGGGCACAAGTTATGAAATGTGTTGAAATGGTAGCGATGAGAGATAGAAAAAGCTTCGGTGGAACCAAATTAGGATGCTACAAACTTACTCTACTCGAGTGACTCCATAGTTTGGGATGCAAGTTGCTTTGTGGTTTATCTAGACTTAGATCCTTACATGGCCATATGGTAGACAAAATCTGGGTTTCAGGGTTTTGAAACTCTCTTGGAATTTTGGACATCTGATTCATTTGTTTTTGACTCAAGATTTCAAAAGTTCATTGGAATTGTTTGCTTATGACCTTCAACGTTTATTTGTCAAGGAGGAAACCCCTACACCTTGCCCCATGCTACTAGTAAGAAGCATGAGATTATCACCATGGACAAGGTATAGGCGAGTAAGGGAATTCCCATCCTTTCCCATCCCTACATCGCTAGTAAGAGACACAAGCTCATCACCGAAGGTTGTTAGGGAAACGAAATGTGTAAAAATAAAATTTTCTGTTTGATCTATGTTTGACTTGCTTATTTAAGAGCAAAATGTCAATGTGTTCTTATTTCTAAAGAGATATACATAGGGGATAGATTTGACATGATGAAGCTTCTAGAACAGACCAAAGGCAAGGTACCCATCCTAAGAAGAAACCAAAGATGAGAACAAGCATGTAGATCTTGGTATGGTTACTGTTAAGGCTTTGTTATACCTATCTTTATCTAATGAAATGATTATGACATGGTTGATGATGCTATGGAAGTGAAGAAGTATGATTAGAGTATTCATTCCAATAACATTATAAGTTGTAATGAATTGCTTTAAGAATGAGTACCTTGATCACAAAATTGTACAAAACAAGTCGACAAAATGAACCTAACTACATGAAGATGCAATGTAGATATATTTATACAAATAGTGGTGGTTTCTTATGCATAGAATCGTTTAAGGTGTAAGGAATTAACATTTTCACCAAATTCCTCGCCTTCCATTGTACATAAGAGATACACACCATTTCCAAATTCTTTTGTGACTCGGTATGGGCCTAACCATTTGGGCCAGAACTTCCTTCCTTCGCCGGTCTTTTTATCGATCCGGCTATCTAGTCTTAGAACTAGATCTCCTTCATATATATCTCGTTCATAGACCTTTTTGTTATATTGTCGGCACATCCAGGTCAGTATAAACTCTATGCCGTTGTTCAGCATCTAACCTGGCCTCATCTAGGCTTTCTAGTTGGGAGAGACGTGCTTCTCTATAAGCTTCTTCATCCAAAATCCCTTGTAATGAAATACGGAGACTTGGTTATTTAAACCTCAAGTGGGAGAATTACTTCCGCTCCGAATACCAATGAGAAATGAGTTGCTCCTATTGGTCTTCTTATTGAGGTTTGGTGGGCCCACAAGGCCGGGTATAACTTTAAATGCGAATCTCTTTTGTTTTCTTTCATTGTTTTGAGAAGAATGGCCTTTAATGTTTTGTTTGTTGCTTCAGCTTGCCCATTGGCTTGAGGGTAATACAAGGAGGCCGTATGATGACTTATTTTAAATTTACTGCATAGTTCATGGACCTCATCATTTTTAAAGGAAGTACCATTATCTAAGATAATGATTTGCAGGACACCATATCTATAAATGATCTGGTTCAAAATGAACTTGGCGATCATGGAACCTGGTATAGTGGTAAGAGGCATAACCTCTACCCATTTGGTAAAGTACTCGGTGGCCGGTGATTATGAAGTTATGGCCATTTATAGATGAGGGAGATAATTTCCCTATCAAATCTAGGCCCCACATAGAAAAGGGCCATGGAGTATTGATTGGTTGTAGAGCTTGTGCCGACTTGTGAATATTGTGGGAGAATTCTTGGCATTTATGACACCTGTGTACAAAATCTACTGCGTCGTGTTCTAGAGTGGGCCAAAAATAGGCCATCTGGATGTATTTTGCGAGCGATGGCATGGCCACTGACGTGGCCTCCACACATGCCATTGTGAGATTCGTATAGATTTTTTTTGGATTCTTCTATGTCAACACACCTTAGGAGCATTCCATTGAAAGTCTTATGATAGAGCACCTGTTCTATAATAACTGTATTTAGCTATGTTAATACGTAACCACCTTCTTTTTTGTGGTGTGTAGCATCTTCTGGATAAGTATGGTCCATGATATAATTAATAATATTAGTATAGCAAGGAAATTCAGAGATGGGAGGTCTAGTTTCAACGTAGTATATGCATTCATCGGGAAAGCCTAGATCTACTAGATCATCTCTGTCTAATGAGTTATCAGCTAACCAATCTGTAATGACTTGTCCCTTAACAGGATTTCTAGTTAACAAAAGTTAATTTGAATTCTCTCCATTAAGGTTATAAAGCGTCCAACCTTTTTAGACAACGATCCTTGCATGAAGAAAGTTCGTAAATGGTTTATATTTACAATGACTTTTGTTTCTTGATTTAGCATATAATGTCTTAAGAATTTGGTTGCAAATACTAAGGCAAGGCATTCTCATTCTACTTGCGTATAACGTTTTTCATAGTCAAGCAACATTCGGCTAATGAAATAGATCACACATTCTTATTTTTCATCATCTTCTTAGGCTAGCATGTAGGCTAGCGAGACATTGGTAGCTCGTGAGTATAAGATTAAAGGGCGTTCTGGCTTAGGTGCCATTAGCATGGGTGGTGGCAACAAGAAACACTTAACAACTTCAAAAGCTTCGTTACAGTCTTTAGTCTAATCAGTACTATAATATTTCTTGAGTAGATTGTTGATTGGATGAATGGCAAAGCTTAAATCAGGGATGAATATTCAGATTGCACTGAGTTTTCTGAGAAATGACCTGATTCCAAATTCATCCGAAGGTGGGATAATTTTGAGAACAACATATATTTTTGGCTGGGTCTACATCTATCCCTCGTGACGATATAATGTAACCTAGGAGATTCCATCTTGTCACACCAAAGACGCATTTTTCTTGATTTAGTGTGACTCTGTATTCTATTAGATGTGAAAGGATGATGTAGAGTACTTCCGGGTGATCACAATGCTTCCTGACCTTGGCCAAAAATTCTTCTACATAGGACTCCACGATTTTTGTGAATAAGATCATGAAATATGTATGTCATTGCCCATTGGTAAGTAGCACCGAGCGTTCTTGACACCGAATGGCATAACATCATAGCAATAGGTTCCCCAAGGAGTTATAAATGTGGTTTTGGCTTGGTCTTGTTTGGATATTCTGATTTGATTGTATCCTGAGAATCCATCCATTAGAGACAAAAGATCAAAGCCAGCTGTTGTGTCAACGATGACGTCAATGGATGGTAATGGGAAGTCTTCCTTGGGGCATGCTTTGTTAATGTCTCAGAAATCTATGCAAATGCATATCTTCCCATTCTTTTTTATAACGAGAATGATATTAGATATCCATTGAGAATAATCAACTAGTTTGATGAATCCTACTTGGAGGAGTTTCATTACTTCTTCCTTTACCATGAGAGCTACCTTGGCTTTCATTGATCTTGATTTTTTTTTAACTGGATTTGCATCTGATTTGGTGACGAGATTATATACAGCACGATGTGTGGTGCAACTCCTGTCATTTCTTTATAACTAAATGTGAAAGCCTTTTGATTTTCTTTGAGGATTCGAGTGTGTATTTCTACTTCTTCTAGAGTTAACGAAGATCCTAGTTTCAAGATCCTTGGGTCTTCCTCTGTTTCGATGTTAATATCAATTGTTTCTTTGATAAAAGAAGCATTACCTTCTTCAAACTCAGGTGGGGCTGGAAGTAATTCCAGATTGTCTCCATTTTCTACTGTGTATATGTTGAGTTCCTTTTATGGGGGAAAGCTCTATCATGGGATTTCTGAAGTAGGAAGATGAATGTGGGACTAAGGACAAATCTATCACATGATGGGTGAGATGTAGCGCTGTATAGGTGTTTAAGTAATCCAGAGTGGCTCTATCACTATCAATGTGGTCTAGGATAGTAGACTTGTTCTCATCTATGTTCGTTAAAATAGGGTTTGACATTTTTTTTACCAATGGTTCAGTACAAAGGGATACCATGAAATGGGTATCTTCCAAGTCGCTGTTCGGAGTGAATCGTGATACTGAGGTTGCTATAGAATCAACCAGAAGATTTTGTTCTTGCAGGATTGCTTCAATTGATATGAAGTCAAACTCTTTTCTCAAATCCAAAAAACCTATTTTGTAGAGCTGTAAGTGCTCAACTCTAGTTTCATACACCTCAGAGACTTTGTTTGCTACCAATTGTGAGTCTCCTAATACCCTAATGTTATTAACACCAATCCTCTTAGCTAAGATGAGGCCAAAGAGGAGGGCTTCATACTCAGTGCCATTGTTTGTACATTCAAAATTTAGTTTAAAGGAAAATGGTAGGATTTTTCCCTCGGGATAAGCAAAGATTACACCTCCCCCAACTCCATAATGACATCTAAGCTCCATTGAAATGGGAGAGTCCAATATTTAGCTAGGAATATGGACGTTGGGATATTTGTTGTGTATAACATCTTCTGCTTTGGTTACTTCTACCATGCAGAGATCCTCTGCTAGAAGAGAACCAACACCTAGGGTATATCCCATGCCTACAGAATCAAATGATAGGAACATCAGTAGATCCTATTCTAATAATTTGACAATTTTTGTAGTAGTTCCTAACGATATTGTTTCTATAATGTTAGCCTCATCCTTGAGGGTTGGGATAGTCTCAATTAGGCTCATAGTCTCAAGATCTATTGTAGGTACCAAATTTTCTTCCAGTTTTGCGTCGGTGGGTTTATTAAGTTGGTTTATTGGGAGTTCAAAATCTGAGTGAACACCTGGTCTTTTCTTTAACTCAGCTAGGTGTATATTGAATGGGTTTTGGATCATCTTTGGCTACGAACACCTTTCCTAAATGCAACAATCTTACTTCTTGAAATAATGTAGAAGGGATTGCCTTTCATACGTGTGTATCCATGGTCGGCCAAGGATCATATTATAGTTGGTTTCCCGATCTATAATATAAAACTCAGTCAGGATTTTTTTGGGTCCTAAGGTGACTGGTAGTATTATAGTTCCAATCGACGTGGCTTTAAGGATATCATCAGCCTCTTAATGTATTTCTAGTCGTTGGAACAATTCATTACTCCATACCCTAGCTTTTGAGGAAAGAGAAGGGGACTATGTTAACCGCTGCCCCATCGTCAACCATCGCACACTTCACATAATTGTTATAAATACATACCTAAAAATGTAAGGATGGATCACCTCTGCGTGTAATCTTAGCGTTTGTTGGCATTTTGTTTATTTCAAATATAAACTCGATATCCCTATCCAGCTTCCCTGGAGGTAGGATATCAAAGTCTATATGGTTTACCTGTGTTTCGGGAGGTGGAGTGATGTTAATTAAGTGACCTAAACCTAATGCCTCTAAAAGAGTAGCGTTATGGGCAGGAGAGTTCTTCAGTAAGTCCAAAAAAGAAATGTGCGAGAAGGTTTTTGTTAGATCACTAATTAAATCGTAGGCACCCACAGGTTTTACTAATATTTGTTGGATGTTATCTGTCTCTAGTAGGTAACTTGGACTTGGCTGAGAGGAATAATCTTGTGTCCTTATTACAGCTTCCACAGGTAGTTTGGCGTCTAACTCCACTAAACCAACTATCTTCGGTCGCAGTTGACTTCCTAATTGTGGTGCAACTAATGGATTTAGTGAAGTCAAGGCTTCATGATCATTGTTTCCTATCATTATGCCCTTATTTTTCCTATTTCGATTTTAACCTGTTGTTATTGTGGTTTGGGAGTGGATCATTAAAGATTTTGAGGTGAGCATTTTGAGGGGAAAACTGCGCCTGTAAAAGTATTTAGTGTTGGTGATGCAGGATCTGCCAAGAACATATCTATGAAAAGTTGTCGTTGTTCCTCTGGAAAATGTTGCATGAATTTATTGTAGCCATGGCACGTTCTAGTGTCATGGCCTCGAATTTTGTGGAAACCGCAATATGAGTTAGGATTGTATTTCCTAGGTTGCTGGCTTGGTGCATATTGTGGCCCAAAACTCTGATCAAACCATTGCCTATTAGAATTAAAGTTTTGCATTTGTTGTTTTTGGTTTTGGTTTTGGTTTTGATATCTAGTTGAGTTTTGGCTTGGACCCTTTGTAAGGTTTTGTCATCATCATCGTTGTTGTGGATGATTAAAATCCACTGTATTGATTGTTGGGGTAAAGTTTTTGTTTCGTTGGTTGTTCATTAGTGGTGGAGTATTCACAACATTTACCTTTTTAGCCTGATCAGTTACTCCATTTGTTTTCACTCCATGATTTTTATTAAGGACTTTAGGTCCTTGATTGACATTTGTGGTAGTAGGGTAATTCGTAGTATTCTAGTTGGAGGTGATTAACCTCCCATTTGCTCCATACATCTTGTGACTGCTATCTATTACCGCTTGATCTATTTAGAGAGCGCTCTCAATTACTTCATCGTAAGTCCTTAGTGGGAACGTCTGGACTTCTTCCTTCACTTCTCTGCTGAGAGAATGAAGGAATAAATCGCATAGTTTGATTTGGTCCATGTTTGGAGCACTGGCTGAAGAATAAAGGACTGTATGTCGTCTCTGGATAAAATGAGCGACAGATTCATTGTGTTCTTGCTCAATGTGCAAGAATTCCCTGATTCCTGTTCTCAATAGTTTGTTCATGTCAAACACCTTAATGAATTCTGAAATGAGTTGTTTAAATGAATGGATGGAAGCCTTAGGTATTCTATAATACCAATCGAGGGCAATGCCCTCCAAGGTTTTGGGGAATATTTTAGCAACAACCCCATCCCAAGGGAGCAGTTCTCGAATGGCTGTGGCGTAGGCTTTGATATGTGTGCTCGGGTCTCCCTCCCCTTTGTATTTGGGTAAATAGGGAAGAGGTCTTGGAAGCATGACGCTTCGTATGGTGAAGTCTAAGGGTTCTTTCAAATATTCTGAATAATTCCCTATCACGTAGGTTTTGACCATTGATGGTGCCTGCTGAGGGGGCGGCGGTGGAATGGGTTGTTGATATGGCGTAGCATATGCATTGGTAGGGGCATAAGGAAACCCTTGTGGTTGAGAAAACATGCCGGGAGAGGAGAACATATCTACTTATGGTGATTTGGAGTACATGTTTAAGTATGAAGGGGGATTGTCTAGGAATGAATTATTTTGTACTAGACCGGAAGGTACTGGAATGGTATTAGAAATGGTGGTTCTAGTTGGTGTTTGTTGTGAATATTGAGGAGGCATGCCCAACGTGCCTATTCCTGTGAGGAGGTCTACTTGGCTAGGATGGTGTGGAGGATTGGAACTTCCTGCCTACATGAATTGAGAATTTTGAATTGCTTGAGCAAGTTCTAATCCCCTAACCTTTTCTACTAAAGTCGAAATGACTTCATTCGGTGAAGTCATGGTATTTTGCCTTAGTGGCATTTGTTGTATATCCTGATGTTGTATAGGCATGTGATATCTTGCTATGAACTAATCATTGCCTTGCCAAGTTTCCCCGAGGGCATTTCCTATATGTAGTGGCATCGAGGTATTTTCTTGAAATGAGACCTCGGGTTGTGTTTGTAAACTTCCTATTGGTGGGTACATACTCTGAGAGCATTGTTCATTCCTAGCATAACGCACTGAATGCTCATCATCTAAAACCAGGTATGGATCTGATTATCTACTAATTTGTGGTCTAAGAAGCACCTGAGGAGATGAACCAGATTCTCCTATGAATGTCATATTGTTCGAGCCTGAAGGCTCTGTTTGTTGTGTTTGAATGAGCTGATCCAACTCCTCTGTTTGGAAAGATGAGCTATATCTAGTACTTGGAGGTGGAGTTTGTGTTGACAACTAATTGGCTGAATAATTGTCACCCCATACTGAGAGCGAGGGTGATGACTGTCTATTAAGTTGAGCATAGTATGCCTCGAGACCTAGGAGAAGTCTGCCATATGCATCGAATCCTGACATATTCGAGGGGTATATGAATACCCACAGAATAATGGGAAGGAGGGAAGGTGGAAGAAAGAGGTAATAGCGAAAGCACTATGTTTTTCACATTGGGTTCACCAATTTTGTATGATGGAAAAGTGGCTAGCGAGCATGGGAATCTACAAATAACTCTTCCTCGTACCCGACCTCCCGAGGTCATGCCGAGACAGCTGGCGGGGATGGAATATTTGCGGGGTATAGGAAAACTAGTCAAGAAATCTTATGTCTTCGACGCGCACCAATGGAATCTGTGAATCTAAGGCAAAGAAGGCCCTCCTAACCTGAACTGGTGTGATAGATTAGTCGGCAAGGATGACTGCTTGAAGGCTCCAATCAATATCGAGCTTTGGCGTGATCTGATCTATAGGTTGTGGGATACATGGAAAATGACCTGGGATGGTTTTGTGTATGTCTCTAGACAGGGTCATATGATGGATGATGGATATATAGTGGATTCTATGGTCGATTCTCTGGTCTAGTCCAGAAATCTTTAGCTTTATTAGCTGCTATGTATAACAAGGATAATTATGTGATGATGATAGGTAGAAGTGGAGTAGATCTGAATACTAATGTGCGTAAGCCAGCATCTATGTCTGATTGACCTATGGACTCATTGGGTTATGAGATTTGTGGGTCACAACCGTAGATTTGTGGTTGTTGTGGATCTGCTATGGTCATGTGTGGGATCAGTCCCTAATCCCTAGTATCTAATAGTTGTATGCCTTTTCGGCCTCTATGTTCAGAATTAACATTTGTGTAATCTTCTCAGAGTATCTCACAGGCGTTCCTGTAACCTAAATTCTTAAGCTAGTATCTATGTCTGTGAGAGTGTCTCATGCGTCTGGTTGTGGGACCAAAGGGTCACAACCAAACATTTTCTCTCTTTCAAGCCCTTCTACAGTCATGTGGATATTTATCTAGGGTAATTTGTAGTTTGGCTGATTTGACCAAAATGTGTGTGCTTGGTCGTCTTCTATATTTAACCCGCTTAAATGTGAGCTGATCTGTTGTAAGTATGTTGTTTTTCGGAAGACTTGGATTCTAAGGTTCTGATCTATATCAGTTATTTCCATAATAAGATTGGGTTGAGGCATGATTGGCTCGAATATGTATTCTTTGGGCTCTCTAGGTCTCGTGATTGTCATACAAAAGAAAATGATATAAAGCTAACTAATGACAGAATAAACTAAATATGCAAGATATATCTATGTATATTTCTAAGTCTGATACTTATTGATAAACTACTGAATAGATTTTAAAGAGAAATTATCTAATGTATCTAAAATTGACAACTAAACTAATAATGCAATTAAAACAAACAAAGCAACCGAGTATAGTTGCTTGTCTGTGTAATTTGTAGATCTATCTTAAATAACCTGATAACTGATCTAGTCTATTTGAAAGACTCTCGATCCTACCTCAGAAGTGAGGAGTGAATCATAGTTTCTCAGAAACTATTAATCCCCATAGATTCCCTGGCAATATCGAAAGTAAAATTAACTAAAATGAAATGATTGGCTACTCTATTTGATATGCTTTTAACTAGAACTTTGAAAGCTAGAACCTGGATTCTATAGAACAGTGGCGAATTCGATGGTGTGTGACCTTGTACCCTCAGTGTGATCTCCTCATTCCTTCGTGCTCACGTGGACCTAGAAAAGCATGTAATGCTAGAATCAACAGAAGTAGATATTGGAGCAATGACAGCTTAGGATATAGAATGAATACAATGCGAGTAGGAGAGGGATAACACAAGAGTACAGAGCTTGGCTTATGCAATTCCTAGCGGGATTTATTGTGAGTCATGCAACATAAAACATCCAGAACCTAAAACTATCTTGTTTGAGGAACAAAACCTGCAACTTTAAATGGCTTCCTTTTGAAAAGAAAACTATCCTACTCTAATTGATTGGATGAAATAATAACAGTATTTGCATAAGGAGGATATGTGACTTTCTGACAGCTAAACAATACTAAGCATGCATACAACAAATGAAACTATGAATCCTAAGGAAAAATTGAAAGGCTAAACTATTGAAATGAGAAATTTAGAGGCAAATTTGAGGGGCCATTTGCTTGAGCACAAGCCAACTATTTATAGCATTTCCATTTACCCAGAGGTAAAAATCAAATTGATCTCTTAAACCATAAACAATGCCAAAACACTATTCCAGGGAACTAGAATCATAAATACAAGCAAAGGCGGTGAAAAAAGTTGGTAAACGTTGAAATTTACGTGAGTCGTGTTAAAAAGAACATTATGGAAAATGCATGAAGGACCGCCGCCCTAAGCAGGGCGGAGGTTACAGGACCTCCACCCAGGTAGGGTGGCGATTTCGTAACTGAAGAACAAAATGCAAATAAAAAGAGGGGAAAAGAGAACAACAAAGCACACAAGGGCTAAGTGGGACATGTGGGATGTTAACACATACTTGGAGAGCTTTTCCGGATCCCAAACACCTTGCGAGGAGACCGTTATCATCATTGGGGCACGTGTTATGTTGTTCCGATGGTGTAGTACCCTATAATTTTGGGTACGTATAGAAACTGTGTTAGTTATTGGAGTAGAAGGTGACTCAAAATACTTAGGTGAATGAGTGTCAATACCCAATAAGTAATCAATGAGATAATCATCTAATGTTTCATGTGAAAGATCAGAAGTTGGATCACAAGTAACTCTATAGTATGGCGTACAATGAGTAAAGGCTATTAGATCATCAACAATGCTAATACCTAAAGGAGAATTTATAAATCTAGTAGGTACATGATGGAAGCCATCTTGAAGTTTTTGTTTGACATGATCTGGTGTAGTAATGAGATAAATATAGAGGGATTTGAGATCAATGATGGAAGCCTCATTGTTAATATGGTTGACACTAACATGAGACATGATGGGTGAAGAATATGAACTATTCGTATCCATGAAACAGATCCCAGGGTAAGGTATTCTAAAAGTCGGGTTCACCAAAATGATTGACTAAAATTCAGGTTTATAAGTTAATCTATACTAGTAACAGAAAATGTAATAACTGATGTAGATGTAATGTAAATGTTGGATACTTTTATTTGATAATTAAAATGAAATGAAATAACAAAAAAGAGGAAGGGATAAGAAATTAACCTGAAATTAACTTACCTTGTTGTATGAAGGAGTGGGTAGAATGATGTGCAGACAGGACCGAGACTAATGATATGACCCATAAAATTGCAACGAATGAAGATGTGCATGTATTAGGGAACCTAGAAGGGAACTGGGGTACCCTAGGGTTCCCTAGTCTGTGATCTGGGTGCTTGAGTATGCGAGAAATCTTAGGGTCTAGTTCTGATAGTATCGTAGGGTCTTCATAACACCTTCATCTTGGTCTCCTGGTTGTCACAATATCCTCGCTAATGTCACTATATTTATGTGTTGAAGATCTACCTACCAAACCCCATACAAAGCATCAAATTCACAAAAATAAAGATGAAAATGAAGGGGTCAGACTAACCTTAGTCGCCACAATTGTGGACTTGCGATTAAGCGTTGCACTACATTCCAAACCAAATGTATTTTTGTTTTCTTATGTGTGTAATTCTGTGCCTAGGATGCCCTAGCACCAATGAGGTAGAAGTAGCGGGCAATAACTAGATGCCAAAATATAAATTTTGGATGGAATGGAATGAATATAACCCTTTCCCCCTATGTTTGTGTGATGTAGATGTAGAATATGCCCAAATACAACCCTTTGCCTTAGTAGATTTCTAGCCCTTGATAGTAAGATGTACACCTATAATATAGTGAGTATGCTATGTTTATATAGGGATCTCTTGTTCAAATTTCAAAACTAATGACCCGAAAATGCCAACTAACACCTACGGTAATGTAGTTACAAAACCGTAGATACCGACCTCAAACTTTTAAATTATAACTAAAATTCATAGAGACTAGGATGCCTAAAATCACGGAGTGGGGCACCCCAAGGTGCCCCGGTGCTACCTCAAAACCCCTAGTTATAGAATAAAGATGACCAACAATAAAATAATGAAACCTATCCCTTGTTGAGAGACTACCAAAATTATATAGATAACTAGCGACTGTGCAAGACAAATGATGATGACGACCAGCTAACTAACGACTAGACTAAGGGATGGTCCATTAGTGAATACTTTTATTATGTGATATCTATATATAAAATAACATACTTGGTGGTATAAATGTAATTTTAAGTGCATGATTTTGTGACTAGATCTAGCATTTCTTCCAAATCATTGATTACATAAATATTCCCTTGATAACTTCTTCTCATTTTATCCCTGTGGATTTTCTTAGGAAATAAGTTGGAGGAAGAGGTGAAGAAATCCTTACACTTATTTTTTTATTTATTTCTTTCAATTAGTTTAGATTTACTTTTTCTGGGGAAAGTTCATATGGTAAAGAGGAAATTGCTTCTGAGAAGCTTTTCCCTTTCTAGAATACTTGAGACAGAAGTTTGTCTAGAGGAAGTTGTCTCGTCATAGTAATAACTTTTGAATGCTTTAGGTTACAACAATATTAACAAATAACCATACAATAGAGAAATAATCCCATTTGGTTATTCCCTATTTTAATTTCATTTTATTATAGTATGCAATAATTTTGATTTTAATCATTTCTGTGTTTCTTTGTTTGTAAATGTTATTTTTCTTTTTATTAATATTGAAAAATACAAAATAAATAGTTTACTTAGTTTTTTTCAATTTCATTTCTTTTAAAAACTTGTTAGAATACAACCAAATAGAACATATAATTTTTTGTTCTATTTAATTAATTGGGAAGGAATTCAGTTAATTACAAGATTAAACTCTCTTCTCTTTAATTTAAATTAGACTTCTTTCCTTATTTATTTAAAACTACAATTTAGTGTAGTTTTAGAGCTCAAATCATAACAACAAACCTATCCATTAGGAATTAACGCTACCCGTTCATAGCCTCTTCTTCTCCTTAGACCAACTCAGTTATTCAGAATTCATGCTACTCATTCATAGCCTCTTATTATCATTTTACCTTTCTTATCTTCCACATTTGGTTGTCTTGAAACGACTTGGGGATGTTGAGTGCATAGGTAATCCCTTGTCATTTTCCCTCACTACAAGAAGTAGGCTAATTTTTCCACATTGTTATCCACAAAAAATTCATTTTGTAGAAAATTTGTGAATTTTCAACATTGAATGGATAGCTTCTATAAATTAAATTGTAGATTTTACACAATTTCATAAAAGTCACATTTTAATTTATTAAAGATCCACTTTATTAAAATTAGTCACATTTTAATTTGTTAAAGATCCACATTATTGAAATTACATTGTGGAAAAATCACAATTTCTCATGTTTTCTACCCATATTTTCAAACAAGAAAGATATTTAAAAATAGAATTATGGAGTACCAAAACCCAAATATAAGTCTCTTCGGTTGAGTTTTCACACAATTTGTAACATTTAAATAGAAATTATATACATATACACACTAAAATTTTTACAAATAATATTTTGAAAATTCAACACACTTAAATTATATTGGTTTTATATTATTCAAAAAATGTAAATTATATATTTACTAATAATAAAACATAAGCTAAATTCCAGATGTATATATTATAAAGAACTAAAATTAAAATTTAATAGTAAAAATTAGTATGTTTATTTATCCATATTATTGCACAAATAACTTGAATTATCAACAAAAAAATTGATAGATTTTATTTAAAAATAAAATATTGATATTCTAAATTTTTTTAATAGTAATCTTATATTTGTGGATTGTTTATATTAGATTTTTTTTATCATGGATAATTCACATTTTTGCATTTTGGTTTGAAAAAAATAGATTTTTGAACCACGATTAATTGAATCTTTAAACAACCCAAAATAATGTACCTTAAATCCAATTTACTTCTCCACTCTTTGATACAAACAAAACTCACAAAACCCACTAAAATATTCATTTTGTATTATCCACAAAATATAAAATACTTAATTTTATAAAATTTAATCTTTCAATAGAATTTATAGAAATTCTACACTACTAACACATTAATAATATATTATCTACACAAGGTAAAAATGTATATATTGTGGGAAATATAATACAACACCTACCTCAAATTGTTGATAATTTACACTAACAAAATTATGGAGATTTTATTTGTGGGTAATCTACAAAAAAATTATTAATAATTTCTTAAAGAGTTTAAATAGAAATTATATATAATCCATGTCTCAAAATCATGCAAATTATAGAAAATTCACATTAATATTAATTTTAATTACAGTGGATTATCAACACTATCAACACTATCTTAATAATTGTGGATTATCAACACTATCTTAAAATAATAAATATAATTAATGTTTTACATTTTAAAAATAGAACTTAAACTCACCTCAATATCAATATAGAATTCATTATATAAAAAATAATTTATGTAACCAAATTTTATTAAAAAATGTTATATTTTGAAAACATTGTGGAATATCCACAATATTATTTCTTCCGAGTATATAGAGAATCCATTTTACATTATTTTTACTATTAATGTTTTTTGATACATTAATGATGTATAAAGCATGCTAGGGAGAACAATTTCATCCTATTTCTTCATACATCTAACTTTCCTTGAATTTTAATTACTATAAATTCATTTGCCGTGAACTTCATTCTGATTTATTTATTTGTTTTAAAAAAATTAGGTTTTCAATCCATAGGGATCAATGCCTCGAGTCGTGGAAATGTAAATCGGAAAGAAGTCTTCATTGTAGTCGATCAGTGAAAGATAGTTGCAGATGAATCAGTGGGTTTTTCCAGTTTCACCCTTTAATCCTTCCTTACATTCTTATTATGATCTCAATTAATTTTTAAAAGCTTTGTGCATGGCGGGTGTTTGAAATTATACCATTTTTTATCCTTACATATCTTTTGCAGATGAGTTCTAAATAAAGATCTACAGATTTATTATCTATGGCCCGATATTCCACTTAATATTAAAAGGTTTTTTGGTATGCAGGTTCAATGTATTTTTGTAGTTGTTGGTATAGGTCAAATTCTAATTGTGGATACAGATAATGATTTGATTTAAAATATATATATTATCTAGTTTTAGACAACTATTTATTGCATTGTGAATTCTACAAATCATGAATATTTGATATATTTACTTTGTATTCCATTAAATTCCAACCCCACCATGAAAATTATATTCCAGTAAATTCTAAACTTCAATAGCCGCATTCATACTTTAGCTGGAAATTATTTACCATTAAAGTGTAAAATATTATGTAAGGTTTATTGCTATAATTAATATTTAAAAATAAATATTTATTGATTTAATTTAGAGTGTGTACGGATAGAAAAATATTTATTTTTTATTATAAATGATTGGTTTATTTTAGAATAATGTATTGAAAAATGTTGATTTATGAATGAAAGAATTCAAATAAAGTGGGTAATATGATAGTGTTAAAAACTGATATTTTAAAATATTTGTATTAAAAATATTTTTTTATATTTAAATCCAATATTTTGTAAAGATTAACAACCATAATATTATTTTTAAAAATATTTATGCATATTTTATATTGCTATTTTATAATACTTACTAATATCTGTCTTGAGTATCAATGTATTCAAACGTTTTTAAAATATATTTTAAAAAAAAATCTTTAATTTTAGATTCGTTATTTTATATTAATAAATAATTTTAAATTTGTAATGTACAATATTTTAATCTTTTAATTAAAGATAATATTTCCTTATGGTTACATATTGGTATTCAAATAAAATATAAAATATATTAATTTAATATTTTAAAATTATATTAAAATATTAGCATTTAATGTAAAAATAAAAAAAAAGAAAATATAAATATATCAAAAAAAATTATTATTAAATTTAAAATAGTTGTGTAAAAAGTAAAATAAAACTAATTGTTTTTAAAATGGTCATAAATTTAAAATTTTGGAATAAGAACACTTTTATTACTAAAGTACATGTTACAATTTTAAAATTGTGGATGCACCACATTTTCAAAGATTGTGAAATGGTCACATTTGTTTCTAATTGTAGACATGTAACAATACCAAAATTGTGACAAATGCCACAATTAATAATTTGTGATTTTTTCACAATTGTTTTAATTGTGGATTTTATCACATTTTTTGTCACATTTAATTCTTTCACAAAAAAATTGTGGGTGGAGTCCACAAATTTGGATTCACAATTTTGAATAAGATATCCACAAATAAATTGTGAATAAAAAAGTGAATAAAGTACCCATTTTCTTGTAGTGCCTATGTATAAATTCTGGTGAACCCAACATGAAGGACTAGTTCTTTCTCATTTCCATTTTATCCTCATTTCTATTCTTTCACTTTCCTTCTATTTTACTATTTAATGGGTATTTTATTTCCCCTTAAATATGTCTAGTAGAAATTATGATGGGCCATTTGGCCTTAATAGATATTATTCCCATGTTCAACCTCAATGATCCCCTTCCTTTCTAGGATGGGCTGACAACTACACCAATAACATGTAAGCCTCTCTGCACTATGTCTCAAATCCTACCAATCATGTGAGGATAAAGGAGGTGGTTCAACCCCTAAATATTCAAGACGGTCAATCCATCTTAATTAATATGAATTTTACGATAGAAACTGGTCCCCACACTAGGGTCTTATTAAGACCCCAAATTAGTATGCAAGCTATGGAGGTTGACATTTTTACCTGAATCACTAATCCACTTCACACAATAGACAAGTCTTTGGAAAGGATGAAGATCCATACCTCCAAGATGTTAAATAATAATTTGTAGAAGTTATAAACCATAAAACTCTAGCTTTCAAGGATAATAAGAATACCAATGTTGAAAATTTTATAAAGGGGTATCACACATCCCCTCTGCCAAACCATACGCAACACACACCCAAACAAGGGGCTAAATTCTAACAAAATGATGTTATTTCTACACTATTAAGGATGATTATAGAATTAGAGAGTGCCCAAAATCTACAAATAACTTGTGTACTGGAGAAGAACATGGGTTATCCCAGATATAGCAAAGGATAAACTCCTTCTACTAACACACAACGAATGAAACACCCTATAACAAGGTTATCTAGTTCAATCAAACTTAGGTGATATTATTATGGGATCTTACACATTGAAGATGGGTCCTCACTCATCTTACACTTACCCTACAAAAGGACAAGTTGGAAATTATTTCCCATATATTACTCCTAACAACGCAGTATTTCAAAACCAAACACTCGTGAATGCATTTTCTAATGCTACTCCTCCTTAACAGTATATGTACTCAAAATCCCCATAACTAGACATGTATTAGTCCCCCTAGTTCATTTACTATACATAAAAAATAATGCAATTTAGACATAATATAGTATTGTTCTCATACTACTATTTAAAAGTTTTTTGAGTAAAGAAAGTACTAATTAACCCATGTCTTTTGGCCATTTTAATTTACTTTCTGTCGTCATTTATGACCTTCACCGCATACATGCCCATTCTATTTTTAGCATTTTACATCATTCTAGCCTTGAATAGGGCGCCCAGGCAAGTAATAGGCAGGGTTCATTTTAAGACACCTCTAGAAAATTGGAGGTGGAAAATGCTTGGTGAATATCCCTGGAACCGGTTTCAGTGAAAGGTGAATTTACCAATTTTTTAGAACTAAAATTTTGACCATTTTTTTGAGCCAAAGAGACTACAGATTTATAGATAGTGATATCTCATTGATGCGCATCAACAAGGCAGGTTGGTGCATGTTAATAAGCCTCGTTGGTTCCTCATTGATGTGCATCAACCTGCCTTGTTGATGTGCGTCAACGAGTCTTGTTGACGCGCGTCAACAAGACTCGTTGATGCACATCAAAAATGCAGGTTGACGCATGTCAACAAGACTCATTGACGTGCATCAATCTACTTTGTTTTCATGCATCAACGGCCCTTGTTGACGCGCGTTAACATGAATTTTTGACGCGTGTCAATGAGTCCTCTTGACGCACGTCAACAAGGGTCATTGACGCACAACAACAAGGCAGGTTGATGCACATCAATAAGGGTCGTTGCCCCTAGTTTTGTCCTATAAATACCCGCCCGCCAGCCATTTTCACATTTACACTTTTTGGCTCTCAATTTTTTTGTATACATGAATCCATTATTCAGGTCAGGTACAATCAAGCTCAAGGACAACTACAATGGTGACTACAAGTGCATCCCAAGCTCAAGACAAAAATCAAAAGGAAAATCCAGTCCTATCCACGAGCAAGGTGCTCTATAGGAATCCTTTATGCCCCCACATCTAGACTATTTTATAGATGACTTCTGAATACAAGGATTTGATTGATGCATGTGATTTTAGTGGGCTCATTAAGATGCCCCATTTCGAAATAGACCAAGATATTTTGAACTACCTTCGCTCCTCTTACAATAAAGAGGACAACCTGTTTAATGTGACTATGGACAACGGCTGATTATTTCAATTCGGTATCGACCCAACTGATATTCATTGGTTTACAGGAATCCCATTCAGAAATTTACCCTTTGTTACAACGAAGGTAACACTTGTTGAATACGATAAGAAATATCTCAAATTGACTTTCAATTTCCATTTTGATTGTAATTATAAACTGTTTTCATTCGTCATTTTTTATTCAGTTTTTGATTTTGATATAATTTAAATTTATATTAATTCCAACTATTTTTTGGCATTTGAAGCTCATGTCAATAAATCCAGACATGGTGTGGATATGCAAGCAATTGCACACCACTTTCTTGCTGCAATTATTTCCTTTTTTCAATCTAGAATATTTTTGCAAGGTCGGTAAACAAATATACCAAAATGGGCCATTGCATACATTGATGTAACTATCGCAAAACAAAATTTGATTGGTGCACCTTTTTATCAAAAAAAATAAGAACTAACATTACAAATGCAAAGCTTTTAGAAAAACTTGTCATTTACTCCACAAACTATCTCCTTGGCCTTTATTACGAGGATTTTTTAAATTTAAAAGACAAACCAATTCCCACTTGCACAGATGAGGTGTTGATGAATTTTTCAATTCCATTTGAAGAAAAACAGGTATAAACTATTAAGTTTGTATTTTGACATTACATTGTGCACAGGTATTAACTATTTATTGTTTGCAAAGAAGATTTATGGAGGCCCTTCCCTAAAAAAAGGTGGCATCAAGAGGAAGAGGCCAACAACACACTAAGGCAGTGAGAGATTCACAATCTGAAATGGAAGCTCACTCATCTCCGAACCCCCAACATTTTTAATTTGTTAAATGCCAGAGAAGTAATACCCTTTCATGTATTATTTACAAATTCCAAATTTTTATTTTCATTTTCCCATTTAAATTTTACCCTATTGAATTGACATACAATTATATTTTGATGACATTGTAGGGACTTTGGACCATACGTGTGTTTCGTAAAGTCAACCATCTTCCCCAACTCACTCAGTTCAATTGCATGCATTTGTATCTTCTCAACAACCACCTCAGCAATCCTAGCAAAAGACAGCTCAAAAACCACCAATTACTACTCCAACATGGCCACCTCAAGCACTACAACAAGCTACCCCTCAACAACAAGGTACAAGTTTTGAATAGTACTTCATTTAATTTCATAGTTTTTACATTGTTTTCTAGTTTTTCATATGTTTTTTCTTTAACTTTTCAGCACATTGCAGTCCTCCTTTTGTACAAACAGCGGCACTGCCCCCCCTCCACCAATAATATTCAAAATGCCAACCAAAGGATCAGGAAAAAATAACATTGATAAACACATGCCAATTGCTCTGGACCCTAGTGGGACACTAAAAATTGCCTCCTCCTTTCGAATTACAACCCTCTAACTTGTTGGCTTGCCCAATGCAATAGTCATAACGGTTTTAAATAATATAAATTTAGATGAAGATTACTTGGGCATTAATAGCAATGACCCGACTAGATTTTTCAATACATGTGAGATGATTCAAGGCCAGCAGGTATACTTCTATTTCAACATAATTTACCATATTAAATTACATTTCACTTTAGATTTATTTTTTTGAATCTTGATTTAGTTTATCACAAACAGGATCAGGCTACCCAAAGGCAGAAACAAGTAGTATTTGATCAACCCGAAAGCCCCCATACCTCTCCAACGATATTATCTTCATCAGATACAGATGGTGAACAATTGCTACCTTTTCCTTTAGAGAAATTAATTGGTTATGATTGTCAATCCCATGTCGATGATTTTATTCTACCTCATATCAGTCAGCTCATAGAATGGGAGAGAAGGGCTAAAGTACTTATCAATGAGATAATAAGTCGCTATGAAAATTATTGGAAAAGGGATAGCTTATACGCTGCAGTCCATAATCAACCTGCGAAGATGGATTCCTTACTTACCCAAGTAAGAAGTGGGACTGTCACGTATAAAAATAACTATAAAGACGACATTTTGGATAAGAAATTAAACAAATTGGAAAATATTAGTGCTGAGGCCCATACATATTTTTTAAAATGGTCTAAGGATAAGGATCTGGTAGCAGTTGCAAATGCCAAGAGAGATAGAGCGATCGTAAGTATTATCACTTTCAAACAATAATTTTTGTTAATTTAAAGTTTTCTTATTTTAGTAATATGTTGAATTGACATCACTTTTTTTTGTGCAATTAAAATATGAAAATTTGAAGAGTCAAGAAAAGGTTTTCCAAGTTCACTTGGAAACCATGAAGAATAGTTTATCCGCAATGAAGAATTTAAAGGAAAAGATTATTTTGGTTAACAAACAAAACAATACACTAAAGCAGATAATTAAAGAGCATGGCTTCGACCCTAAAATATTAGTCAAAACTAAGGCAGCTGCTGATCCAAATTTATTGTCCCATGGAGATGCGACAAAGCAAGAAGAAAGAATTTTAAAAAATCTAGACAGTACTATGGAATATCTCATAAGTTTTGGGATTATTTTTGTTGTTGGGGAAAGGGGTACAGGGGAAGAAGCCATTGGGGAAAGGAGCACAGGAGTGGAAAGGGGTACAAAAATTGAGGGTTGAAATTTTTTATTATTGAGTGTGGAAACTTGAAAAATTGAATCTATATTTGAAAATTCGAAACATTGAATGTTGTGGTCATGGCATTTAAATTTTATTATCTGGATTTGAAAGTTGAAACTTGAATTTGATAGCATTTGAAAAATTGAAATACTATATAATCTTTAATTTTATAACTTCCTATATATTATGTATAGAATTTCTAAATTGTATATGGCATTTATGTTTCTTCTCTACTTGTAATGATGATTGCATTAGATGTGGATGATGAATTTACAATAGAATCAGTCTCATAGATATGGATTATCATGAATTGTATGTGGACGTAGATTTAGCTTCAAGCACAATCATGGAATCTGGTTGATGATAATGGATAATTTTTTTAAGAAAATTTGGAATTTTATGATCATGATGACATTAGAATGGATATAGATGATGATGAATGATGATAATGGATAATTATTTTTAAAAAATGGAATGTGTTAGGACAAAGATGTTTATGCACATTTAAAATAGATAAATAATTGTTTTAATAACAATTGGAGTGTCAAGATTATGATAATGATATGATGAATTTAATAATAATTGGAGTGTCAGGATTATGATATGATAATGATATGATATATATGGATGATGATGAATTTTATGTGGACGTATATTTAGCTTCAAGCACGACCATGGATGATGAATTGTATAATGGATCATGGATTATGAATTGTATAAAATGGAAAAATATTCCTCTTTGTAAAATTCAATTGTGTGATTTTATCCCACAACGTTTTAAAAATATATCAAATTATTTTGCAAATATAAAAAATTTAATTAAACATAATTGTAAAAAATCAAGAAAGGTCATATGATAGGGTTTAAGTTATCTCTAGTGTTTTAGATGGCTGTGAAATCATCACTCAAAGTGTGCTAGATCTTTTTTTTATGAAAACTCAACATGAGAAATGGTTTAGTAGATAGATGGGTGAGTTGCTTGACATTGTCAATCCCAAGAAGTACCAGCTTCCTCGGATGGATGTCAACCCACGTTTTCAAAAAAAATTAAAAAATTGTATTTAAATAAATGTAACTATATATACCTATAACATCTTTAATGATAACAAGATCTGAAAAAAAAATTAAGGTGACAAACAATAAAAGTAATGTGAAGAAGATACCTATTTAAAGTTGAAACAATCCATTATCAATAGCTTCTTCAAACTCGATGTTCTCTTTTGTAGAGTGTGATGATGCACCAATTCCACTCTCAATGTTAGGAACAGTTGTACTTGTAGCTGTATTATTCACACCTCTTCTTTTGCAAAGGGAATTCCAATGCACAATTGCTCTATCAAAAGGAAAGGTTTCCATGGAGTAGCGAGATACATAACACCTCATGTAACTTTCCAGATTTTTATCCAACTTGTTTCTTAGTTTTGATTTTATAAATGATAATGCACTGAAAACCCTTTCGTCCTCCACAGACCCCAAAATCATTGTTTGGAATAACTCATATAATCTGAAATATTCACTAATATCTTCTTGTAAGATAGAACTTTAATAGATTCCTCGCCGCAACCTTGTAATAGCACCACTTTCAGAAGGTTCATCTAAATTTTTATATTGGTTCCTCATTGTTGTTGTAAAATTTGTTGATTGAAACTTTAATATATCAACATTCAGTATACCTTTGATTTCCATACCCTTGAACTCTGAAGTCTTTGTGAAATATTCCATTATTGTACCCATGGATTTATGGAAATTCTTTCTTACAAAGTCTGCATGACCACCTTTAGTATTCCAAAAATTAGGATTCATCACACCAATTGCTTCAATAATTTTATCTTTGGAGAAACATTCTCTAATTTCTGATGATAATGATTCTGAAATTTTTTTAAGCTTTATTCTTGTTTCATCTATAACAGACTCAAAGAGATTACGTGTCACGGGAACATCTTCTCGTTCTAATCCTGTAATATCTTGACGTTTTTGGAAAATGTGCAGTGGTATGTCCCTCCCATTAACAATGATGTAGAGGTGATCATGGATATTAAATCTCAAATAGTTACTGGGATTTGCAAGATCTAATAAAGCTTTCCAATTCTCGAAAACAGGTGTATCAAAACTATCTTGGGAACAGTACAAGATATCAAGACTTTGACATACCATTTTTCTCATCCGTATAAAATCCACAATATAGATTAATCTCCCCTGTGCATGCTTCATCAGTGTATTGATCTCCTGCAAAATTGGAAGAATACCAACCAATGTAAGAAATGTCTCCAAATCATTTAAATAGAACAAGTCCCTTGCCCTATCAACTTCATGACAATATTTTTGCATGAAACCAACCAACAAAGGATACTCCTCATGAAATTTGCATGTAGGTTCATACAAAGAGATCCATCTAGTCTCAACATCTTTTAGAAGTTTTTTTCCATTTGTAATTCCAATTGCGAATTTTTGGAACTCAAGAAATCGCTTTGGGCTGCTTGTCATATAGGCATGAAGTTCTCTTATAAGGTCTTCTAATTTAGCGACATTTTTGTAGTTATTTACCATTTTATAGACTAAATTCATTCTGTGAGCCATATAGTGAATTGGTAGCATATATAAGGCCACCGTTGTTTGTAATCTAACACACAACCCTGTTCGGTGACCCTGCATGATAGATGCACCATTTGCTCTGACGCATACCAACTTCGTAGCAATTTCATAATCAGTCATTCTAGTAATATCTTTCAAATGAGAAACAACTATTTTATGTATGTTTTTGGCATTATAGTTTTCAACCATTTTCATAACACCCAATAGATGAGGTGTCCTTGTATTATTTTCTAAAGTATAGGCATGGATACATACCCATGCAGTGTTGTTGACTGTTATCACTTCATTAATTGAAAGAGAGATAAACTTTGATTTTTTTACATTCTCTTTCAAATCTTCCTTCTCTATCATTGAAAGGAATTTTTCCATTTCCCATCCACTACTTTTAAACCAATGAGACTGAGGTACGTTTGACATTCCATTATATTGATATAAAAATTTGAAATCGAGGAAATCCGAAATCGGTCTTACTTTCTTTAGTATGTGAAATAAAGTAGAGAATTGTATGAGTTTTGCATGTAGATTTTTTTGATTCATCTTACCAATTTGCGATGTGATCGTTCCTCCCTTTTCCATGAGATGTCTGCATTTTTTCTGATCTTCCTCATAATCCACTGCATATTTAACATGCATGCATTCTTTTTCATTTTTCCACCTATGTGTTTTGATTTTATTGCCATCTGCCCCCGTTACAGTCAAATATTGTTTTCCATAATGTTTTTCTATAGTGTCCAACTTCATTTGTATTTTTTGTTGCTTTCCCAATTTCCACGTTTATATTGTACATGTACATTCAGATGGGATCTCTTTTGAATTAGATGATTATACAGGTTCGATAAACAAAAATTTGGTTACCCAATCAAACTTGTATGACCTGCCAATGGTCCACATATTCTTGTTCATTTTCAATGTTTTAATTTTTTGAGTAGAATTTTGAGCAATATCATAATCATCTGGTTTCCTCTTTCGTGAACCAAAAATTGAATTTGATTTCTATGTTCCATTTTACTGAGTATTTGTATGTGTGATATCTTGATGCACTCCTAGTTGCACCCTAGCAGGAAGAATATCTTTAGGATCTAGCATATCAACAATTATATCTTCAAGATCTGCCATATTATCGTAGGTGTCATTTGTTTGATATTGTGCAGAATGCATGTCCACCTCATTAATACCTTCCACACAGTCAGTATTCTGATTCTTTCTGGTGGCAGCTATATGGTTGTTGATAATTTCAATATCTGTATCATCAGAGTTTCCAAAATAATTGAACAGGTACTTCTAAGATTTCTTAGTTACTTTTAGGGTCTTCACATTCTGAGGACTAGCACCTTCCATTATTTTAAATAGATTCCTGCATCAGCCAAAGAACCAATTAGCACGTCAGAGTCAAAATTCCTATCGCGCGTTAACTATGGCAATCCCTGTCATGCATCAACAACTAACCCCCTTGTCGCGTGTCAACAACGCGTCAACTATCCTTATCGCGCATCAAAAATGTGTCAACTGTCTCTATCGCGCAACAACTCTATCCCTTTCACGCGTCAACTGCTTACCCCCTTGTTGCACATCTGCAATACCTCCTTGTCGCGCATCTGCAATACCTCTTTGTCGCGTGTGTTGGTGCCATTTTTGAGCTTGCACCGTTTTTCCCTAAATTTTGCTTTGGTTTGCATGCTTTGGAATGTGTTTTCTCTTAATTTTGTGGTCTGCAACTTTTCCCTCTAGATTGAATGCCTTGAAATGCTCATAAACTTGTTGTTTTGTCCCAATTTGAATGAAATCAACATGTGTGCCCTGTTTTTTCCAAAATCTATGGGCTCTGCCATTTTTCCTTTTTGCCCGATTGTGGAAGTTTAAAATTGATTGATTTGCACTTGTATGCCATTAAAAATCTAATTCCATGATAAAAAATGCTTTGAAAACATATTTTAGTTGGTTCAATTTAAATAAATTTGTCGTCCTTAACGAAAAAATCGAATTCTAGGGCATCCCTGGAATTTTATGTGTTTTGACGGTCAGACGGGAGTCATTTTCCCATCAATTTCTTCTTCAGAATTCATTAGCAACGTGGCTTGTTCTAATTGGACAAGAATCGGTAGGTCATTTCTAAAAACTTAATGTTTTTTGGTTTTTGGAAAAAAGTGCAAGTTGCCCCTGCAGCTCTGCAGGCCCCAGAGGAGGTACACATGTCACAGGAAGAGTGAAGGTGGATGGGTGGGTTGTTTTGTGCCTTAGGGAACTTTGGAAAATTCATGGAAATCAAGAAAATCCCCTAAGGCTCGCATCTATTCATAGGTGGACACATGTCACGTTTACATCAAAGGTGGGAATGGAGGCTAGTGGAAGACTTAGAGATTTTTTGTCTTTTTTGGCAAAAGATATGAAAATGCAGGAATGAGCCGAAACCACATAGTGAATCACAGAGAGACACATGGCAGGGTCATAGGCGGAACTTTAGGCCTTGGGGAAAGCTTGAGATTTTTTCATTTTGGCATAAAGGTTTAAAATTACAAAATGAGTCCGGAGATCCATCAATGGTCACGATTGAGCCACGTGTATGGCTCAAATCAAAGGAAGGGATTCTGCAGCATCGGGTCTTTGTGGGAAATTTAGCTTTTATCCTATAAAGGTAAGAAATCAAAAAGAGGAACACAAGCCTTCTACCAATTAGTGACCGACATGTGTCTGGGACAGAATCGGAGGTGTGGGTCCGCTGGGATAATTTTGAAAATTTTCCTTTTTTTTCAAAAAAGGTTGAAATATGTAGAATCGATCCAAAATTCCAATGGGGCCCACTTTGGGACACGTGTTAGGCCCATTTTCATGAGGTGGAGATGTGGGGATATTTTGGAAAATTTTCCTTTTTCCAAAAAAGGTGGAAATGTGTAGAATCGAGCCGCGATTCCACTGGGACCCACATTGGGACACGTGTCAAGATCATTTTCAAATGGCAGAGGGGTAGAGAAAAATGTCAATTTTTTACATTTTTCCAAAAGTGTTAAAATCTCAAAAAAATGATCCCAAGCCCATTTCCAATCACATTGTGACACGTGGAGGGCTTAGATTAAAAGGATAAAGGTAAATCGACGGTAACTGTGCATTTTTCAGTTTGGCCACCATTTGAGTTCCAGGAAGCTTGGAGATGCAATTTTTGCATCAATTTTCATTGAATTTTTGACAAATTCATGTTTTTTGTGCCTACAAGGACCAATGCAATTAGTTTTGAGGATCAATTTGAAGATCAGAGATGTTTTTGAAATGAATTTTTGCCCTAACCCATCTAAAAATGTGAAATATTAGATCCAAAAGTTACAGAGTCAAATTTTGGAGGGAAAAGGATGAAATAATGAAAGGAAGGGGGTCTGCATGATTTGAAGATGAAAAACGTGCCTCCATAATGGATAATGATGTGGATTTTATAATGATTCATCTCTTTTTGAGACAACTGGAAACTTTTTGGATGTGTTCTGTTAAATGTCCCTGTTTGTGAATCATGAGGAATTTTTGAGACAAACCAGATGTTTGGAATATTATTTTCTTGGGAAAGAAGTCTCGAAGGATATTGAAATCTATATATTACATGATTTTGTCATGCAAAGGGTTGGAAGATTTTAAAAAATCCTGAGAAACTAAAAATTTCACAGGAAGATCTGGGAATAAGCCCATTCTTTGAGTGATCACTTGAGAAACTCATGTAACTCTCTCTGTATCAGATTTCAAATCATGTTAAGTTGGTTGCACATGTATAGCCATTAACAAGCTTTGAGATTGTTTTTCAAAACATTCCCCTACTGATAAATCTGATCATCTTTGAGTTATTTTGTGTTGTCTTTGGGAAAAATCTGTGAATGCTTACATTTCAGAATGCATTTCAAATTTGTGTTTTGTGTTTCCTGTTGCAGTCTTGTGTTTAAAATCTCTCTTGATCATACATGGTCTCATTTCTTGTTGATAGTTTAGTGGCATTTGGAATCTCACATTCAGAAGAGCTTTCATCTGATAAAGAGATAAATAAATTTAAAATCACTTTACCTTCCTTGACTTCAGAGATTGTTTGTAAACCTTTGGGTGCACCTTAGGTCATGATTAAATAGTGATTGCTAAATCATTCATTGTTTCATTAAAACACAATATTTTGTGATAGATGATCAAATATTGTGTGGAAAAGTATAGATCTGGGCTTCCATTTGATGCACATATGCTAGTTGAAGGGATGATTAACCATTTTGATACTTTCTGTTGTTAATTTTCTCCATATTTTGTTGAAATCCTCAAAGATTCTAGTGGAACTTGGTTTGTATTAACTAAACTCCCACCCAAAAATAATTCAAAATAACTAATCCTACACTATTTTACCCCTTTTTTGACCTGTATACCCATAGAAGATCAAAATACATTTGCTAAAGTATGCATAACAGATCAGGATTTCAAAATTTCTTCAGTAACCCTTGCCTTGCATTGAAAGTATCTCCATAATCTAGAAGTGACAACTTGTGAAAGTCAGATTTGGAGTGTTGATCATACTTTCCAAAGGCCCTTTTTCATACTATTTACAAAAATTGAGGGATATCTTCATCTCCTTCACCATTTGAGGGTTATAAAATAGGTCCTCTTATCTTGGTTGAAATGCACAACCTAGAACAGTTAGGATAAGATCAAGTCCTATTTGAGTGCTATCCATCTCTCCACTAATCTAAGTGTCGGTTAGATCACATCCCTGGCTAAAAAATGACATACATCATGATCTATTTGTCTTCAAGCTTCATGCCATATATTTGATGTTGCTCAAACTGAAAAGGAGAAAAAATTTGGGTACCAACACCAGTGGTGCCATTGTCGGGGATGAAGAATGCAATATCAAGACTAATTTGTTAATCTGCTTCTAGTTCATATTATTTTGAGCCCATCAACACCAATGGTGCCATTGCCAGGGAGTTGTTGAAAATATTTGAGATATTTGGATACATGTCAAACCCTAGTAATGTTTCTTACAAATTTTGCATGTAAGTACATTGTTGAAGCATCATTTTATAATAAAATTTGTAAGGATTAAGTGAAGATATAAGTTCTTCCTGTAATTTTATTAGTTTCCAGTAGTTTTTGCACTTCATTTACATTTGTGGTTGATAGATTCAAGAAAATGAAGGTTTGATCTATAAAGTTTGGCAAGATTTTCAGTGCTGATAGGTATTTGACAGAGTATTTTAGTGCATTTTCACAACTAGGGCGAAAGTCCTTAGTGATGACTCCATGCTGATTTGATCTTGATGAATACCAGTGTCATAGCTTTTTTTCATTTATTTTTGTGTTGATAATCTCTGCAAAACTAGAAGGAAGAAGATATCTCTTTAGGAGGGACCCAAGTAGAAATTTATTTCAAGAATTGGGAAAGATAGTTTTAGAGGAAAGAAAAGTTTGGAAGGTTGTTGAAGGTCAGACATCAGGAAAAGGTATATCCATTGGTGAGAGAGATCAACCTTTAGTAGAGGATTATCACTCTTCTTCCAATGATTCTGATTCAAGAAATATTCTCACAAATTTTTTTACTTCAACTAGTGAAGGTCCTTATGTTGTACCTGGTAAGTTCTTTTCTCAATCTGCACTTGTGTGCTTCAATTCAAATTAAACTTTCCAAGAAAATCAGCACCTAGAGAGTACCAATTTTGTGAATCAAATTTTTGTGCCCCAAAGACCTCTCACTCCTCATCATTCTATTTCTCCTCCAAGATCACCACCTCAAAATAATATGGCTCAGCCTAGACCTCCATTTTTTGTTAACACCTTTGGTCCTATAAACTTTAGAGGAATGGATGGTTACCGAAATGTTGTCCCACAATATGTAAGGAATAGGTTGCCAAAGTTCCAAGGTAACAATGCAATAACTGGTGATCAACGCCTAAAATTTTTTGTTAACATGATGAAGGACTTTGAAATTGATCATGAAGATGTGTACATTAAATTGTTCATTCATACACTAGAAGAGGAAGCAAGGGATTGGTACAAGGCTCTGCCTGATAATTCTATTGATTCATGGACTAAAATGTACAATGAAATCATATTGCAATATGGTGATAAAATTGATCCTAGGTTTCTATTATCTGAATTTGAAAATATCAAGAAGAACCCCAATGAATCAGTTCATGACTTCAACACAAGGTTTAACAAAACTTTGAGAAGGATGTCAGTTAATTTGAGGCCATGTGATCAGTCATGCTTGATAAGAAGGACACCTATTACCTAAGAGATAAGAACCCTACCAATTTAAGGCAGGCCTTTACCATGGCACTGCAGATTGAAAATTACATTAAGGCAATTGGGAAACCTCTTAAGAGAGATGGTGTAAAGATGATAAACCATGAAAAACGTCAAGCTAGCAAGGTTGCTGATCTGGATGAGGTTGTGAAAACTTTGGCAACGTATGTCAAAGAAATTTCATACAAGTTAGCCCAGCCAGAGAAGGGAATTGGGCAGACTTCACAAGGTCAACAAAAAGCACAAAACCATGAAAATTTTTCCAATTATCCTAGGGGTGATCATAGATATGATAATAGGGGGAAATGACCCATGGGGTCTACAAATAGACATCCTCAAGCACGTGAAGGAAGAGTGTTACCTGATCCCCGAACTGCTAGGGTTGCTACTGTTGAGGAAGTTTCTGATATTGATTGGTGTGATACGTGTTTTCTACCCCATCCTCCATGTGAAGTGGACCATCAAGATGGTGAAGATAATAATGATGATGGTACTGATGATGATATCTACATGGTGGGTTGTTCTTCAAGATCACAAGAAGGAGCAACATCAACTACGGTAATAAGTGCAAGGATAGCTGCAACCTTTTGGGATTACATCAAACAGGTAAAAATCCTTCCCTCTCATACTCTTGAGGTAGATTTAGTGCAAGATTTTGAGATTCCTAACAATGAATTTGAATACTTAATATCTTTGATGATTAAGAAGTATGATGGTGGTATCCCTTTGGAGGAAGATAGACAATTGTTAATGAATATTTTTGTGGCTCAAGAGAAAGAGTATAACACTAGGAGCAAGGTTGTTAAGGGAGTTGGGCCTCAAGACAAACCTAAAACACCCTTGCTTACAAGTATTCCCAAAGAAGCTCCTAGAAGAGAAACACCTACCAAAATATCTATTGTCCCAAGCAAAAATTTCAGTCCTCCTCATGCCCAAGCTGCCAAGAATCCCATGCCATCTAATGAATCTGCTTGTCTCCATTCCAATGCTTCCTTGCCAAAGAGTGTTCCATATGACATAGCCCAGGTATTGAGCCAAATAAAAGTGAGTGTTCCAATCACTGAGTTGCTTAGGATTCCTGAGCACAAGAAGAGGGCATTTTAATACTTGGGATTGAAAGAGGAGAGGAGTACCCTAAGTAGAAATGTAAACATTGTTGAAAATCCTCCTCAGATCATTGCAGAGCTTGAAACACCACTAGCATTAGACGATCTTGGAGAAACACTTGAGGTATACTTGGGGACATCCTTGTTTGATTCCCAATTGAATGTTGATCCATTCTTTACAACTTTGATCATAAATGATAGACTACTTCATAACTATATGTTTGATTCCGGTGCATCATGCAATGTCATGCCTCTAGAAGTCATGAATGAGTTGGATATCAAAGTGACAGTAGCCTATGGAAAGTGTACTGCCATGGAATCAAGAGAAGTGCCAGTTGTTGGATGTGTCAAAGGTTTTTTGGTGAAACTTGAAGCCTATTCAGGTAAGAATTTGAAAGTTGATGTTATAATTGTTGATTGCCCTGCCAAATGGGGTATGTTATTATCAATAAAGTGGGCTGCAAGTGTTGGAGGGAGTGTCTAAATGGATATGTCTTTTGCCACCTTTCCCATTGAAGGAAGCCTTGTAAAATTATATGGAGAGAAGAAGATGTTGCATCTAATTGAGGATCCAAACCATGCTTCTTATGAAGTATTATTTGTTGATGTTGATGTTGATAATTTTATTGGGTTTTCTAATGGCAAAAAACACAAGATGGATCAGTCAAAGTGCCTTGAAAAGGTAGGTTCCCCTTAGACCTTGCTCCAAATTTGGAAATGGTGCTGGTATAATTTTGATTTCTCCTAGCTTAGAAGAGTTTGTTTTTTCCTTCAAGCTTAACTTTGAATTTACTAACAACATTGCTGAGTATGAAGCCTTGTTGTTGGGTCTAAGAATTGCATGGAAGTATGGTGTCAAGGAAATCATTGCAAAAGGATATTCAGAGCTAGTTTTCAAACAAATAAGAAAACTATATGCTACAAAAAATCAGCAGATGAAATAGTACAAACATGCAGTTTGGGATCTAATTGAGATTTTTGATTCCTTCAACATTTTGCATCATGACATAAGTTTCAATGCTACTGCTAACAAGTTCGCAATGTTGGGGTAAAGATTTAGAAATTACACCGTTTCACCTATTGTGAGTACAATATTGAAGTGTTGACTAGGCCAGCTGTCCTTGATAACATCAAGCATTGGCAAGTGTTTAATGATGATGCTCAAGTGCAAAGGTTCTTACAAAATCAAGGTGAGTTTTTGGATCAGCATATTGATTTGGAACCATTGGTGTGTATTGTTGATGGAAAATAAACCTTGTTTGGCAAGGATATCATTCAATTGAAGACTAACACCATCCCTAGAGGGCTGGTTGCTCTTGAATCAAATTTTAGCAATGTTGATTGTGTAATCAATTGAAACATGTTTGCATCTAGAGATGTTGAAGAGTATGACTTAGGAACAAAGGAAAAACCAAGGAAGATTTGGTTGGGCAACAATCTAAACAAAGAGGAAAAATAGTCCTATGTTCAACTATTGAAGAAATATCAGGACTATCTTGCTTGGTCTTATTCAGAGCTGAAAGCATATAGAGAGGACTTGTTTCAACATGAGATTTCTCTTGAAACAAATTTTAAGCCCTCCAGAAAAAAGCAAAGGCCAATTAATCCACTCCTCTCCATGAAGATGCAAGATGAATTGAAGAAACTGAAGGAGGGAGGGATCATTCAACCCACAAGGTATTCATCTTGGGTTGCAAACCTTGTGTCAGTCAGAACAAAAAATGGAGATATCAAACTTTGTGTAGACTTAAGAAATATGAATAGAGCTTTATTGAAGGAAAATTATCCTTTACAAACATGGAAAACATGTTGTAGTTAGTGACTAGATCTGAATTGTTGTCCACCTTGGATGGTTTCTCTAGCTACAATCAAGTTATTGTCAAGGAGTCAGAAAGATTTAAAACTTCCTTTACCACTCCTTAGAGAACATATGTCTATGTAAGAATAAATTTTGGTCTTATGAATGTTGGAGCTACCTTCCAAAGAGCAATGGATGTTGCTTTTGCTGGTTACATAAATGACTTCATTACAGTTTATCAGGATGATGTGACTGTGTTTTCATGGAGTAGAAAATATCACTTACAACACTTGGAAATAATGTTGATAAGATGTAGAGAATATGGCATTTCTCTTAATCTAAAGAAGTGTCATTTTGGGGTGCAAAAGGCCAAGTTTCTTGGTCATATTATTTCAAAGGCTAGTGTCATGATTGACCCTGAGAGGGTAGAAGTAATCAACAAGGTTCCAATTCCAAGAACAAAGAAGGGCATCCAGTCTTTCTTTGGGAAGATCAGTTTCATTAGAAGGTTTGTGTCTAATTTTGTTGAGTTGACTCTTCCTATTACATGCATGTTAAAGAAAGACCAAGTTATCAAATGGGAGGAGGTTGCTATTCAAGATTTTGAAGGAATCAAAGAAGCATTGAAACATGCACCTGTCTTGGTAGCTCTGAATTACAAGAGGCCTTTCCAAATATTCTCCTTTGCTTCTGAAAATACCATTGCATCTGTTTTGTTGCAGAAGGATGAAGATGGGGCTAAGAGGCATATTTCCTTCTTTAGCAAGGCTTTACAAGTTGCTGAGTTAAAATACACAATCATGGAAAAACAAGCATTTGTCTTGGTGAAAGAAAAAAAGGTTTTCAAGCCTTATATCTTAAGTTCAAAATTTATTGCTTATGTTCCCCACACCATGGTAAAAGACATCTTATCAGACATGGAGATATCACGCAAAATATGTAGATGGGTGAACAAACTGTAGGAATATGACATGGATATCCAAACAAAAAATTTGGTAAGAGGTTTGGGTCTTTCTAAGCTCATGGCTGAGAGCAACATGTAGACTATGGAAGTGAATGAAGTAGAGGAAGAAAGGGCAGATGTTCTTGAGAAGTTGGTAAGTTATGAGTGGTAAAAGGATGTAATATTTTACCTTAGACACCTATGCTACCTTGATCATTTGAATAAAAATGAGAAAAGAGCCCTCAAGTTGGATTCTCAAAAATACATCATCACTAACTTTGGGCTAGCTTGGAATAACCCTGAAGGTGTCCTCTTGAAATGTATAACTGAAGATGAAGCTTCCAAAATAGTTACTGATTTCCATGGGGGAGTTTATGGAGGACACTTTGCTGGAAGGGTTACAACACACAAAAATTTGAGAGATGGTTATTGGTGGCCTACTCTCTTCAAGGATGTAACCCTGCTGGTTAGAAAATGAGAAAGCTATCAGTTTTTCTCTGGAAGAATGAAAGCTTCAGGCTCCCTTCCTTTGCATCCTGTATCAATTGAAGCTCCTTTCAAACAATGGGGAATAGACTTCATTGGTGAGATTTCAGACCCTTCTAGTGCTAGACATAAGTGGATCCTTATAGCCACAGATTACTTCACCAAGTGGGTAGAAGCAATCCCCACCAAGAAAGCAACACACCAAGTTGTTATGGACTTCTTGTTGAATCACATCATATGTAGATTTGGTGTGCGAGTAAATATTGTTGTTGATAATGCCATGTGTTTCAAAGCTAAGCCCTTGATGGAAATGTGCAAGGAGTATGGAACCAATCTGACTTATGCTTTAAACTACATCCCTTAAGGAAATGGACAAGCCAGTAATAAGAACTTTTTGAAGATCATTAGGAGAACCTTGGAGTTGAATAAGAGAAAATGGGGTGAACAACTGAAATTTGTAGTTTGGGCTGATAGAATCGCTTCCAAAAGAGCTACTGGTAAGAGCCCATTTGAGTTGGTGTATGGAACTCAAGCTCTACTGCCCTTACATCTGCAATTATCTTCATTTCAGTTTTTTCGACAACTTGAAGATCAAGAGGTTAGTCCATATGAAGTAAGGATTAATCAGATTGTTGACCTGGATGAAGAAAGAAGAGCATCCCACCAAAGGCATGTTAGATTTAGAGAGAATTTGAAGGGGTTTTTTGATAAGAAGGTCACTCCTATGGCTTTCAATGTTGGATATCTGGTTTTGTTGTGGGATAGTAGAAATGAAGATAAGGGAAAACATGGTTAATTTGATGCATTATGGATGGGCCCTTACTCCATTGATATCAGAATTGGTGAGAATACCTTTTTTCTCAAGGACTTAGATGGGGAATTACTTAAACTGCCTGTTAATGGTAGGCATCTGAAGCATTTCTTGGATTAATCCCCAAATTTGAGGTATGCACCACTTGTATAGTGTATAGTCTTTGTTTTTTGGCTCTGTTTTTACTGTTTTTGTTGATTTGTGGTTTGCCCTATTCTTGGCAGCCATTTTTTTGTCGATTGGGTCTAGTTTTTCTACCCTGCATTTGTGACTCTGTTGCCCAATGGTTGTTTTGGCACTTGGTCTGCTTCTTTTGTTCTTGTGGCACTTGCTAGGAGTTCCCACCCCCGAGCAAGAGTTGATGTTGGTGCCATTTTTGAGCTTGCACCATTTTGCCCTAAATTTTCCTTTAGTTTGCATGCTCTGGAACATTTTTTCTCTTAAATTGGTGGTTTGTAACTTTTCCCTCCAGATTGAATGCCTTGAAATGATCATAGACTTGTTTTTTTGTCCCAATTTGAATGAAATCAACATGTGTGCCCTGTTTTGTGCTCTGATTTTTCTAAAATATGCGGGCTCTACTAATTTTCCTTTTTACCCAATCATGGAAGTTTAAAATTGATTGATTTACACTTGTATGCCATTGAAAATCCAATTCCATGATAAAAATCCTTTGAAAACATATTTCAGTTGGTTCAATTTTGAGAAATTTGTCATCGTTAGTGAAAAAATCAAATTCTAGGGCATCCCTGGAATTTTTTATGTTTTGACGGTTAGACGGGCGTCATTTGCCTTTCAATTTCTTCTTCATAATTCATCGAAAAGGTGGCTTGTTCTAATTGGACAAGGATCGCCGGGTCATTTCTAAAAATTTAACGTTTTTGGTTTTTGGAAAAAAGTGCAAGTTGCCCCCGTAGCTCCGCAGGCTGCAGAGGAGGTACACGTGTCACAGGCAGAGTGAAGGTGGATGGGTGGGTCATTTTGTGCCTTAGGGAACTTTGGAAAATGCATGGAAATGAATAAAATCCCCTAAGGCCTGCATTCAATCATAGGTGGACACGTATCACGTTTGCATCAAAGGCGGGAATGGAGGCTAGCGGAAGACTTAGAGATTTTTTGTCTTTTTTGGAAAAAGATATGAAAATGCAGGAATGAGTCGAAACCCCATAGTGAATCATAGAGAGACACATGGTAGGGTCACAAGTGGAACTTCGGGCCTTGGGGGAAATTTGAGGTTTTTTCCCATTTTGGCATAAAGGGTTAAAATTGCAAAATGAGGTCGAAGCTCCATCAATGGTCACGATTGAGCCACGTGTATGGCTCAGATCAAAGGAAGGGATTCCGGAGCATCGAGTCTTTATGGGAAATTTATCTTTTATCCTATAAAGGTAAGAAATCAAAAGGAGGAACACAAGCCCACCACCAATCAACAACCAACACATGTCTACGACAGAATTGGAGGTGCCGGTCTACAGGGATAATTTTGAAAATTTTCCTTTTTTTCAAAAAAGGTGAAAATGTGTAAAATCGGTCCATGATTCCAATGGGACCCACTTTGGGACACGTGTCAAACCCATTTTCATGAGGCAGAGATGCGGGAATATTTTGGAAAATTGTCCTTTTTCCAAAAAAGGTGGAAATGTGTAGAATCGAGCCGTGATTCCGCTAGGACCCACATTGGGACACATGTCAAGCTCATTTTCAAAGGGCGGAGGTGCGGAGAAAAATGTCAATTTTTAACATTTTTCCCAAAAGTGTTAAAATGTCAAAAAAATGATCCCAAGCCCATTTCCAATCACATTGTGACATGTGGAGGGCTCAAATTAAAAGGATAAAGGTAAATCGACGGTAACTGTGCATTTTTCAGTTTGGCCACCATTTGAACTCCAAGAAGCTTGGAGATGTGATTTTTGCATCAATTTTCATTGAATTTTTGACAAATTTGTGTTGTTTGTGCCTGCAAGGACCAAAAAAATCAGGTGTGAGGATAAATTTGAAGATCAAAGATGTTTTTGAAATGATTTTTTTCCCTAACCCGTCCAAAAACATGAAATATAAGATCCAATAGTTACAGAGTAAAATTTTGGAGGGGAAAGGATGAAATAATGAAAGGAAGGGGGTCTGCATGCTTTGAAGATGAAAAACATGCCTCCACAATGGATAATGATGTGAATTTTGTAATGATTGATCTCTTTTTGAGACAACTGGAAACTTTTTTGACATGTTATGTTAAACATCTCTGTCTGCAAATCATGAGGAATTTTTGTAACAAACCTGATGTTTGGCATATTATTTTCTTGGGATATAAGGCTCGAAGGAGATTGAAAGCTATATATTACATGATTTTGTCATGCAAAGGGTTAGAAGAGTTTAAAAAATCCTGAGAAACTAAAAATTTCACGGGAAGATCTAGGAATAAGCCCATTCTCTAAGTGACCACTTGAGAAACTCATGTAACTCTCTTTGTATCAGATTTCAAATCATGTTAAGTTGGTTGTACATGTATAGCCATTAACAAGCTCTGAGATTTTTTTTCAAAACATTCCTCTACTGATAAATCTGATCATCTTTGAGTTATTTTGTGTTATCTTTGGGAAAAATTTGTGAATGCTTACATTTTAGAATGCATTTCAAATTTGTGTTTCTTGATTCTTGTTGCAGTCTTGTGTTTAAAATCTCTCTTGATCATACATGGTCTCATTTCTTGTTGATAGTTTAGTGGAATTTGTAATCTCACATTCAAAAGAGCTTTCATCTGATAAAGAGATAAATAAATTTAAAATCACTTTACCTTCCTTGACTTCAGAGATTGTTTGTAAACCTTTGGGTGTACCTTAGGTCATGATTAAATAGTGATTGCTAAATGCTTCATTGGTTCATTATAACTCAATATTTTGTGATAGATGATCAAATATTGTGTGGAAAAGTGTAGATCTTGGCCTCCATTTGATGCACATATCCTAGTTGAATTGATGATTAACCATTTTGATACTTTTTGCTGTTAAGTTTCTCCATATTTTGCTGAAATCCTCAAAGAGTTTGGTTTGTCTTAACTAAACTCCCACCCAAAAAATAATTCAAAATAACTAATCCTACCCTGTTTTACCAATATTTTGACCTGTATACCCACAGAAGATCAAAATCCATTTGCTAAAGTATGCAGAACCCTTGACTTGCATTGAAAGTATCTCCATAATCTGGAAGTGACAACTTGTGAAAGTTAGATTTGGAGTGTTGATCATAATTTCCCAAGGCCCTTTTCATACTATTTTCACAAATTGAGGGATATCTTCATCTCCTTCACCATTTGAGGGTTACAAAATAGGTCCTCTTACCTTGGTTGAAAGGCACAACCTAGAATAGTTAAGACAAGATCAAGTCCTATTTGAGTGTTATCCATCTCTCCACAAATCTGAGTGCCAATTATATCACATTCCCGGCTACAAAACGACATACATCATGATCCATTTGTCTTCAAGCTTCATGTCATATGTTTGATGCTGCTCATACTGAAAACAAAAACAAATTTGGGTACCAACAATGTGTCAACTATATCTCTGTCTTGCATCAATAGCTAACCCACTTGTCGCGCATCTGCAATACCTCCTTATCATGCGTTAACTATATCCGTGTCGAGTGTCAACAAATATCATATATCACCCGACTCTAAAATACTAATAGGCTAACATCAATCTCTGGTGCTTAAGAGTATGTGAGTTCATGGTATTGGTAATTTGGTAAGCTACTTGTGGGAGTACCGTAGTATACTACCCGACGAATCACCTAGGTTTTTATAGGAGATTTTTTCAAATGTAGGTGACGCTGACCCCCAAAAAAATATATACTGTAAATTTTAGGCGAATAGGACACCGCCCCTCTCCAAAAAAATCACCTTTTCAAATTTTCCTAAAATGAAATTTTCACCATATTATGAATATTTGCCACTAAAATTATCCCTGGTAATAGGGCGCCCATAGGCTCCCTGGTCCCAGTCAGGGTGCCCTGATCCTTTTTACACTTTCCCAACACTTTTTGGGAACTTTCTAACTATTTGAACATTTTATCTTTTTAGTGGTCAACCTATTTGGGGTTAACTACAAAATTAGAATAAGAGAACCATATAAATACAAAGTTATGAGTCCATAATGAGGTACTGAGCACTAAACACTACTATCATCACCTAATCTTGCATCCATCAAAGGCTCCATTTTCTTCCATCTAGCTCCATCACAATGCATAAGGTTGGTTCATCTGCATCACACTACATAAGAGGGAAGTTTATTCTAATCTATCCACCATTCTATTACGTTTTTGACACATAATTTCACAAAGTGTGACTGGCACAAGAGTAACCTATGGCATGATTGCACACACACACATACAGAACTAAATAGGGTCTGAAATGTAGTACAACACTCAGTTAGTAAGTCTACCATTGTGGTCGTTGAGTACAGTCTAACCCCTTCATTTGCATTTTTATTTTTTTAGGTTTGATGCTTGTTTCTGGGTCTTGTAGATTTATTCTTCATCACTTGTCATTGGTGAAATTTGGCATTGAGCAGCAAGTTATACATGATATACAACGAGGGTTTCACATCATTATCTGACTCTATAAGTTTGGTTTCTTGACCTCCTGCACATAATAGAGCACCCAAAACTCAGACTAGGTTGCTCGCGGGCACCCTGATCCTCTCTCATGTGCCCCGGTCCAACTAAACAACTCAGATCTGTGTCTTTTAGAGCCCATGTGTGGTCGCATCTACATTTTTTTATCCATTTCATCCTATGACATAGTCTAGATCATCTTGCGAATTGGCTAAGTCACTTCCTTACTCTTCTTACACATTATGGTTTCTATTTTCATTAGCCTAGTTGTTTGGGTTACTTTCTTACTATTGTTCCTAGTTTATATTAACTATAATAAATCAACATTTTAGTTAATCATTTACACCATTCATAGGAACTATGTATGCCTCGGATAATGCCTACACCATAGCCTATCAAACTCATCCTCCTCTTCCCTTTCATCAAGGAACTTCAATGTTGGAATCTTATGCAATGGCCGTTTATGCCGAATATTTTAAAGAACCCTTAATTTCACCATACGGGGTATCATTCCTCCATGCCCATTTCTCAATCTTCCTAAATTTAAAGGAGGGGGGATCCTAACACTCATATCAAGGTCTATGACAATGCAGTTAGAGAGCTTCTTCTATGGAATGTGGTAGTGGCTAAAATATTTCCAAAAACATTGAAGGGCTCACATTAGATTGGTACTATTGAATCCCTAATGCTTCTATACACTCTTTCAAACAACTTGTTTATGAGTTCATCAAATCCTTTGACATGGAATATTTGTTACAAACTGGAATCAGGGAGTTCTAGCATATTAAACAGGAGAAAAACAAATCCATCACTCATTTCATACAGAGATGATGAAAGGTTCTTTATTCCTCTGTAAGTGTACCTAACATGGACCAAATAGAACTATATGACCTATTTCTCCACTCACTCAATTGATAACCAAGGAAGAAGTGTAGAATTTTCCTTTCCATAGTTATGAGGATGTGCTAGAAGGTTCCCTTTGCATTGACCAAGTTACTATTGACAACATACGTAAGACTTGTGGTCCCAATAGAAAATTTTTATTTCCTAATTAAAACAACACAAACTATCCAAAGAATAGAACCAATATCCAAATACCTAAAGTTATTAATCAAAATTGTGGTGTTACCATAGATGGTGTTACTGACCAATTAAATAATCCTAATGTTACAAACAATGGTAACACTAACAAAAACAATAACATGGGGAACCAAATAATTCTTAATTATATCCCTTCTGTCAATGTGGTTGATTTCAACCACCCTTCCCTTTGTAAGTCTCAATCCCAAGACCAAAACCAATATCAAAAATTTTGGCCAAGGGGCAACAAAATACAATTATAATATTCAATTCCAAAACAACAACTGAGGTTATAACCAATAATAGAATCTAAATCAAAGTTTGAGGGAATACAATCCCAATTTATAGTTCGGTTATCACCATGTCGTTAGTCATGATTCATGCTCTTATAGATACTACCACAATTTCATTCAAAAACTCATATAAGATCAATGATAATTCTTCATATATTTTTTCTAGAAAATTCCAAAGGATCTTCACAACCTGGCTATACAGAACTCGTTACACCTCAAAACACAAACTTAGGAATCTATCGAGATTTGTTTCCTGAATTCCCTTAAGATGATAAAGTAAGTGATCAAAACATAAACAAGGGTATTCCTATTTAAGCAAATGGCAATGAATCCTTAACTTCTAAACATTGTTGAGCCAACCCTAACCTAGATCAATTAAATAAGACAAATATTTTGGGACTAGTCAAATTAAAAATTAATCCAAAAACCAACACGATGACTCAAAACAAGTGTGCAATGTCAATATCAACAACTTATAAAGAAAGATTTCCAAATTTGATTGTTTACACTCATAATCGGGGAAATAATAAACTTGCATATAGAATGGATTACTCACTTCATTCTTGGAAGAAATTATCTCTTGGTAAAAAATCCCTACTTTATTTTATTCTTTTTGTAAATTATGATCCTCCCTTGAAGGAAGGATTCCCTACAAAACTAGACCAAGTTCCAAGACTCTTCGTTCTTTTGAACCTATTCCTTGTCAATTTTTATGTGTTATTCCTCAAGTGATAAGGTGTCTAATTTCTCATTTCTCTTACTAACTAGAGACTCTCTACAATAGTTGACATTGGGACATTTCCTCTTAAGGTTACCCATTTATTTGCATCCATTACAATGAACATCGAGGTTCTCAAAATCAAGTGGTTGAATCCATTTACCATTGCTTTGTTGAAGGGTCATGTCCCTAGATAAGACTCAATTCTCATAATCCCTATTCTAGCTTTAATCATATCGGTTTTGTGTTTCAAATTTCGCTCTATTTGTTAAAGCATATATAGGTATTGACCCATGACATCCCCAATTTTAGTGGATATATGTTCACCCAAAAATTATATGTGTAGAGCATATAGATAAACCCATATAGGAATGTCATTACTGTATAGTGAAGTTGAAGTGAAGAATATTGAATATCATTCATGATTATTTGGTTTTTCTAGTTCCTACTCCTCTTTGACTATTATTCCATCTTGATATTGATATGATCCAGACCGATATTTTATACATTTGATTATAATAGAATTGATCGGTAGCATGATATATTTTACTTAAATTTGGAAGGTTACATTGACCTCATTATCAATGTTTATGATCTCTTATTTCCATGATGCACCTATATAGTGATGTTAGATAGTTTGGCCTTATGATATGAACAAATGATTTTCCATGATGTGAAATCTTCTAAATATAACTCACATGTTATGTCATTACAAATGTTGGAGTATAATTGTAATCTCAAATGGATTGTTATGTTCCAGATCCCTTTGACAGTATTGATGGACTCTCGACCATACATTGTTAAAGGGGAGCCCTTGTCTATCCCTAAAACACCATGACTTTTATATGTATATTTTCTCAACTTCCTTAATACAGATGAATGCCTGGCCAGAGAATTATTCAAACTTGTGTACTCATAGAATTTTATTCCCATCAACATTGCATCCTGGGGATAGGGAACCAACTAATGGAAAGCATGATGGGTGTTGAACAACGAGGCCACCATCTCATCATCGAATATCTCCTATGCATACCATAGTTCCTTCATACGAAACCTGTAATGTTTTACACATCTTGTTTAGAAGTCTCCCATGCGGGGGTGACTTCACATGTGAAGGCTCAGTAAAGGTCAAAATATGCGTCCCTTTCTTTGAAATTTTTCATGTGCTTTATTTATGAATTCTCCAACTATTTAAAATTCCTGGAACCATTTGTCATCATTTATTAGCATCTTCATCAAATATGTGTATCTCCATTAGACTTAACTCCATTCTCAGTTTTATCCTATAACCAAATTACAATACATGTGAAAATTATTTATAGATTAAGATCTTGTAGTCCTTGTGTACAGTAAAATTTACTGTTGATATTGGGAGTGTTAATTACACTAAAAGGCATTCAAAATGGGAGTGACACCTCCTTTTTCTGACTAGCGACAAGGGCACTTTTGGCAAGGACTTGTGGGATACGAAAGACTTGTCCGATGCCTCTTAGTTTCACGTAAAAATCTTACCTATGTGATCTGAAAATAATCAGATTATTACTACCTGATCTCGAAGCCTTGTAGGCTTTAATTATTTGTCGATAATTTACTCCTTTTAAGTAATCAATTTAAAATAATGAAAACAATAATGAAAATTGCACACAGATTGATTATGGAGTTCAGAAATTGCCTACGTCTCTGAGTTCGTGGTTGAACCGTTCCACTACTTTAAAACTTGTAAGTTACAATAGTACTTTCCACAAGCAAAACCTAATGGAATTTTACTTGCCTATTAGTACACCAATTCTTCAGATGAAAAGTTCCGATGATCAGTTGCAATTGTTCTTCCACCTTCCTGATGCGTACAATCTCCTTTAGCTGTCGATCGGCCTTCCCGACGCTATCAATGCGACGCTAGCACTCCGGTAGACAATCCAGGATTTGCAAGTACTTGGTGTGGCGCTATGGGCCGACTAGGTAGTTTGAATAACTCCTAGCCACAAATATTTAATTTATTATTGCCTAACAAATAATAGGTCAATAACAATAAAAATATTTGTGGCTAGGAGTTATTCAAACTACCTAGTCGTCCCATAGCGCCACACCAAGTACTTGCAAATCCTGGATTGTCGACTGGAGTGCTAGCTTCGCATTGTTTGCGTCGGGAAGGCCGATCACAGCTGAAGGAGATTGTACGCCAGGAAGGTGGAAGTCGGGTGCTATTTTTCACCCTTGTCGTCTGAAGAACTGGTGTACTGGTAGGCAAGTAAAATTCCATTAGGTTTTCTTGTGAAAGTACTATTGTAACTTGTAAGTTTTGACTAGTGGAACGGTTCGACCACGAACCCAGAGACGTAGGCAATTGCCGAACTCTGTAATCAATCTGTGTGCAATTGTCATTATTGTCTTGCATTATTTTAAATTGATTACTTAAAAGGAGTAAATTATCGGCAAATAATTATAGCCTATAAGGGTCCGAGATCAGGTCGTAATAATCTGATTATTTTCGGATCATGTTTGGTATCAGAGCTGGTTATTGGCTTGCAAACTTGCTAATCTCTGAAGCATGTTTGGTATCAGATCTGGTTTAGCTCCATAGTTGTTTTTCAGTAAATCTGATTAACAATGTGATTGCTTCAAGATTGGTGCAGTTGGTTCATTTTGTGTGAACAGGGTATAAGTGCACTATGGGCAAGATGTCTAAACAGGCGAAGATCGATGAGATTGAAGCGTATAATCACCAGATCTAGGAAGAGAATTCTCTCCTGTGATCAATGTAATCCTCCTTGGAAGAGGAGTATGCTCATTTGAAATTGGAACTGCAAACCAAGGATGAGCTCTTGGCAAGGTTGTAATGTGGTGATCAGAGGAAGGAAATACCTTCAACTTCAGATGCAAAGGCCATGGCAGATGATTGCACTGTAAGTTGTTCACCACGGGAATCTTCTTCTTCCTCCCATTTGGTTTTGGATTCAGGTAATAAAGTCTTTGGTTTGTTTGAAAAGCATAATAGAGGCATTGGATCCAAATTACTAGATAAAATGGGATTTGATGGAAGAGTCCTTGGTAAAAATGGCCAAGGTATTGCTAACCTAATACAGGTCGAGGATCATCCTCATTTTGCAGGTTTGGGTTATCCTAGTGCGGGAATAGAAATTGGAGAATGATCCAAGAATGCTAACGGGATACAAGCTTCCGAAAGCAAAGTGATTACCCCACTAGTCCTGCAAGAAGATTCTGAGCAGGAAAGTTGTGCTTTGTCGTCACAGGAAGGATGTGGTAAGAGAAATCAGTGAAGAGGTAATGAGATTCCACCTCTAGTTTCTTACCATAATCATAAGCACAGTAAAACTTCTGATCCACTTTTTCAGCTTAAGAAGTATGGTTATGATTTTCAGAAGATGTGGAATTATTTTCCATGTAATTTTTGTGGATTGCATAATCATTCAGTGGCCAGATGCTGGAAGAGAAGGACACTGATGAAGAAGTTGATGCCGTTCATCAGGAACAAGGCAAATCAGACATGCAGAGTCAAGAAATGGCAGAAAGAGTTCCTCATCCCAGAAGAAGGAGATTAAGAGGAATTTTTGTGCTCATTGCCAGAGGAATAGGCATCGGGTGGAAAATTGCTGGAAACTACATCCATCTCGCCATCAGAGTAATGGCAAGCCAAAGATGGAATGGAGGCCTATTGCAAAGGCAGAAGAAGTTTCTACTTAACCACCAGTTGACAATTCAACCTAGGACCAGGTAATACCTGAAAGTGAAAGTCCTTTAAAATGGGTAAGTCAACAAATTTTAAATTATATATTGCGTAATTCAGATTGATGAATCGTATGAAGTATTAAGTTTGGAGATCAGATATTGTGAGAAAATGCTGAGAGAAAGTTTTACAATACTCAGTGGATTTTCTTACTTAGAAAATTTGATTAATGCTCCAAACATATCTCCTAATCAGCTTGTGAGTACCTGTTATAGCTTAGATATAGGAAATAACTCATATAAATCTTGGAGATTGATCTGCCATTTGTGCAGATAGTAGAGTTCGTAGAGATCAGCTCGGAACTTCATTCTGTGTAGAGGCATTATGACCGTGCAGCAGAATGGTAGCTGAATCACCGTTGGCATTGACGTCAGGTCAAACCTTCATTCTGTGTAGAGGCATTGCGACCGTGCAGCAAAATGGTACCTGATATTAGTATGTCAACAAGAGGAGCTCTCAAAGGATTAGCTCGGAACATCATTTGGTGTCAAGGCACTGTGACCACATAATTGAATGGTAGCTGATCAACAGACTTAGCATCATGCATTGGAGGCTCGAAGTCTTAAAAGAGGCTTAGCATCATGCATCGGAGGCATTGAGGTCTGTAACAGACTTAGCATCATGCATTGGAGGCTTGAGGTCTTAAAAGAGGCTTAGCATCATGTATCAGAGGCGTTGAGGTCTGTAATAGACTTAGCATCGTGCATTGGAGGCTCGAGGTCTTGAAAGAGGCTTAGCATCATGCATCGGAGGTGTTGATGTCTACAGAGACTTAGCATCATGCATTGGAGGCTCGAGGTCTTGAAAGAGGCTTAGCATTATGCATCGGAGGTGTTGAGGTCTATAGAGACTTAGCATCGTGCATCGGAGGCTCGAGGTCTTAAAAGAGGCTTAGCATCATGCATCGGAGGTGTTGAGGTCTGTAAAGGGATAAGGCATTGTCCATCATTGACATCGGATCAATGAAAGCTCTACGTAACATGGAGTTCCTTCAAACCAGTTCGGATTCTGCGGAATCAACTCGGAGCTAGGAGCTGTGTTATAGAGTAAAAGAAGATCCTTGTTGTCATATATCAAGAAGCTTAGCACCACACAGAAGGAGCGTTGAGGTTTCATTCAGAAATTTAGCACCATAAAGCAGAGGCGTGGAGGTCTTCTTCGGATATCAGAGTGGTGTAGTAGAAGTGTCGTTGGCCCATAATCCACAGGTCCCAAAATTGGAGCAGAGTTTCCGAAGTGAGAAGGTTGGAGGAGAAGACCCAACGGTCTACTACAACAGCACTTTCGAGGTGGCAGCAGATTTTTCAGATTCAGGACAGTATGGAAGCTTTTTGGGACAAAAAGCTTTTCTCAGTGGGGAGGTGTGATCAGGGGATCATTTTTGAAAGTTCCCTAAACATCCCTAAATGGTGTCAGCGTATAATATCATCTTGAGATCTTTCCAACGACTGTGAGAACGTGGCAAACGGACATCGGGAGCTCTAGATATGTTCGGTCAAAGTTCAGATAGCGGGAAAGTCAACTCTGGTCAACTAGTCAATATTGGACCGAATTACACTGTGACGCGTGGCTTTGCCAACACTCGTCAAATTTTCTTGAGTTTCCTTTCGGGAGATGACAAGTGGACTACAGGATTACCGAGTTAATTATTTCTATACCACATTATATTGGACAAAATTATATTATCTTGGTAAGGCCACTTTCCAAATGCCACATATATATATATATTAATGTTTAAAACATTAGTATGAACCACCAAATCAAATGCATATGCTTTGACCACATAGAAGGTGGTGAAGTGGTTGTTAGGGGGCATTAGACCCATGCGTGGAAAACTTCCACGTGGAGAAGGAGGATGAAGCGGTTGAGATGGGGGCGGTTAAGTCTACCACTTTACATGCGTGGAAAGGCTTTAAATCCTTAGACATTTTCTCCCACCGCCCAACATGTGGGTCCTTATCCAAATGCACCCCTTATGGGATTTTTATCATGCTACGCGCCAAACTTGGGATTTAATCCCATTAAACATGTAATCTGCCCAAATGGAAATATTTTATCCCAATTTCTATGCTATGGGCTATGGTATTTTTAGCCTAAGGATTATATGGAATGCATTATTTGAGGGCCCTAAAATTTTATAAATAGGGTACCTAGTTCATTGTAATGGACACACACCGATGCAATGGAGAAGCTCATTGCTAGAGCGTGGAACGGTGGACACCGGTGCAACAGTGCGACACACAACCCGAGCTTATTATTTAAGCTTATTTGTGGGATGTGTCAACAGGTATTGTCTATTGGCCTATTTTAGGTAATAGTAGATGAAATATTTGTGATTGGGAGTAAATTATAAACTACCCAATAGGCCCATTGAGCCACACCAATTACTTGCAAATCTTGGATTGTCGACCGGAGTGCTAGCTTCACATTAATTGTGTCGGGAAGGCCAATCGAAGCCGAAGGACATTGTACGCCAGGAAGGTGGAATTCGGGTGCTATTTGTCACCCTTGTCGTCTGAAGAACTGGTGTACTGATAGGCAAGTAAAATTCCATTAGGTTTTCTTGTGAAAGTACTATTATAACTTACAAGTTTTGACTAGTGGAATGGTTCGACCACGAACCCAGAGACGTAGGAAATTTCCCAACTCCGTAATCAATATGTGTGCAATTGTCATTATTGTCTTGCATTATTTTAAATTGATTACTTAAAAGGAGTAAATTATCGGAAAATAATTAAATCCTATAAGGGTCCAAGATCAGGTAGTAATAATCTGGTTATTTTCGGATCACTAAACCATGACACAATGGCAGTCCCGAAATCTACCAAAAAACCCACAATCAGTAAAATCCTTCCCAAGCAGTGTTTACGAAATAAACTTGTAGTAGAATGAGAAATGAACCAACATTTCTATATAACATGCGGTAATTTAACTCCATGAAACAACATTATTACAAGTTACATAGTACAAAGTACACATAGGGAGGTAAATCTTTGTCTTTCTCATGAAGCTACATGAAAACAACCATAATATGGATTTTTTCCTTTTTGACAAAAAAATAATAGTGCATGAGTAGGAGTCGTGCAAAAGTAACATAACATCAACCTGAACTGGGGCATTATAGAAAGTGTGTTATTAGGAGTTAGTTGTCGCTTAAGATAATGAAGACGAGCCATCAAAAATCCTCTGCCACCATCTATCCTGCCCTGCTACAAATCAAAATTCCACGTGGATGGTCCCTACTCTATCATGTATCAACGCCATCAAAAATCCTCTGCCACTGTCTATCCTGCCTTGCTACAAATAAAAATTCCACGTGGATGGTCCCTACTCTATCATGTATCAACGAATGCACCTATCTCTTGGGCCTTTTTCCCAAGCCAAGAATTTTAGTCTATTTCTTTTACTAGAGCCCAAAATTTTGGCCTGCTTATTTTTCTTGAGCCCAAAAATTTAGCACAAGTTTTACCCATTTCTTTTTCTTAAACTTGTAAGGCATATATAAACACAAGCCATAGATAATATGATACACTTTGAAGTTATTATTAGTCAAAATCCCGCATCACAAGTCAACAAGCAATTTGCACTAAATAATGTAAGAAATTATATAGAGTCTAAGTTTATAACTTATGATTGGTAGATAAAATATACTTAGCACTCATCTTTCTACCTGTTGGAGGGGTTCAATTATCCTTGATTATTCATGCATCACTTTTTTTTATGCAATTAATCCAGCTTAAAAGTGAAAATATGGGCCCAACAAAGTGTTATAAGAAGCCAACATTATGGTTGGGTTTCAAACCTAGAATCACCTATAATTTTTTGCCTTTTTTGGGGCCCCTTTAAAGTGCAAATATGGGCCCAACAAAGTGTTATAATAATGTGAACATTGAGGTTAGGTTTCAAACCTAGAACCTGGAGCACATATTTTTTCCTTATTATTGGGGCCCCTTTAGGAATGCAAATCTGCAGCTCATGTAACTAATGCGAATGAGGTCGAGACATGTAAAATGGTATTACATATAGTCCCATATTATTTAAGTCCAGGAATAATCTAAGCCATGTACTAAGTGTATTACATTTAAGTCTTCATCTTATCTAACAAATTAAATGTTTCCCAAATGAAAATGTTCACATTGTAAAATAAAAAATTAGCAAATCCCATTTTCTCTATTTTTCTCTAAATTTTCCATTTCTTTCAATTGTGTAAGAATTCGGTGTTAGCACTTGGAAGTGATCGAAAAATTAACAGTGTTGACTGAGTGACCCCTCTATATTTCCAAAGTAAGATGAAGTACAAATATATTCTTAAGCTCTATACTATTTTTGTTTAAGTACTCATGATACTCGATACTTATTTCATCATATCCGTGCACCTCATGATACTCGATACTTATTTCATCATATCCGTGCACCACCCCCCTAAATATTATCTCCTTTTCTCTTTGATATGCAAAATACTCTAATCATACCTTCTAAATATATGTCAAAATATGTTTCCTAATTTATCACCTCTTAAAAAATTAAAAAAAATATAAACTAGACCAAACGATGAAAGTTAGGATATTGAAAAGTTTCGTGGTTCTACCCTAGATATTAGTTGAAGATGTTTGCATTGATAGAAACCCAGTGTTGTGATTGACACATGAAATGAACTACATTCATTGATATTCATGGTTGTTGATTTAAATGATCCTAGTCGTTTCCTAGAATTTTTTGTCCCCCTCCTGACTCTAACACTAATGTTAATGCCATAATCTAGTACAAATAAGTTTTCACATGATATTTACAATTTGTAGTAATTGGAAATGAGGGTACATGAATCTCAAAAATTATATATTGTGTTTTTTGTCTTCTAGATGGGCACTTTTAGGTTTATGAGTAGACAACACATGGCCTCAAAAATTATCAATTGTGTTTTTTGTCTTCTAGATGCGCACTTTTAGGTTTATGAGTAGACAACACATGGCCATGTAAACCTCTTATGTTTTTCCCCATCTAGGATTTCTCCCTTCTCATGAAGTATTTTGATATTGTTTCTCCCGATGCAACTAACAAATGTCTGCTCCAATCAGTTCACGTTTGATAGCTTGTTCCCAACATGTGCATAAGGAATATGTTTCAAACCTATACATTCATGGTACACTTTAATGTTTTTATTGGTAAGAATCCCTCCATGTAAATGAGACCAATTTTCACTTGGATATGATATAAATCACATGGAGCCTCAATCTAAAAAAATCTCCATGTGATTTGCTGCAAATAAAATATACTTCTCAAACTTGGAATCTCATGGATGTTTCCCCATTTTTTTTATGGTGATCCTATGCACAAGGAATCTATTATAGACATGTGCATTCCATGGTACAATTTGATGGTTTTATTAGTAAAAATATATCATAAATCAGTTAGCACTATGCTCTTAATATCATAACAAATCATATAATTTTTTAGTCTGAAATTTTATTTACATATCACTCATATGACCAATTAGTACAGGGGCTCAATTATTGATGGTTGTTCATACAATGTTTGTTTTCCTCCACTTGAGGTTAAAACTGAAAATAGAGGTCACAAAGTGCTACAAAAAGTAAGAATTACTTTCGGATTTAGAACTTACTAATTTTTCCCATTTAATGAGGTAAGTGATACGGAGATGTTAAAGTGGAGCATGGAATATATAACAAGTTGTTTGGGTAAGAACAATATGATATGTGGGATAGTTGTTAGATATGTAAAGATTTAATTCCCCCTTTTTTCAATTTTATATTCATTTTTTTGTCTTATTTAACCATATAATTGAACATATTAATGTTGTGTGTGTGTGTGTGTGTGTGTGTGTGCGCGCGCGCGCGCGCGCGCGTGCGTGCGTGCGCGTGCGTAATTTTTTCCATATTTTCTTAATATCTTAATGTTATATATATATATATATATATATATATATATATATATATATATATCTAATTCCCTATTTTCTCAAAAAAATAATTTTAATTTAAGGCGCATGGTTAGTTAGAATTGATAGACAAGTTAATGGTATTGACGAAGTGGCCCCTCTATATGAGTTGGAAAGTTATATATATATATATATATATATATATATATATATATATATATATATATATATATATATATATATATAATTCCGTATTTTCCATATTCTCTCAAAAAAATTATTTTAATTTAAGGTGCATGGTTAGTTGGAACTGACGGACAAGTTAATGGTGTTGACTAAGTGGCCCCTCTATATGAGTTGAAAAGTATGCAGGATAACATTATTCTTAAGCTCCATACTATTTTTTATTAAGTAGACTTGTGTTACTCAATATTTATTTCATCATATCATATCCACCACTTAAAAAATCTCCCATTATCTCCTTGATATGAAAAATGTTTTTGGTTTAATGGAATCATGTTACTCAATATTAGTTTTATTGTATCATATCTACCCCCAACATTACTACATTTCTCACATTTCATTTTTAGTCTTTTTCATTTCAATCATTATTTTTAACATGTGGAAATTGGATATTTCATCAACGTCATTATTAAATTTCTAAAATAGAACAAATATTATGTTTATACAAGTCAAACATCATCTCTCATCCCTGAAATATTGCAACGAATAAGCCCACTATAGTGTATTACTATTTTTTTTACAGATAAAGTGGGTTAAAGGGACCCATTCCCTAATTACATAGTAAGAGACCAAACCTTAGATAAGATTGAAAAACCAAACCAAAAAAAAACCTAACCTTGCATACTAAACATGTATACATGATATCTATAGCATACTATGAGACTAACAGGGAATGATTCCTTTTATCTTATGGAGACAAAGATAATGGTTGTTAGAGACCCCTGATCCACAGCTTCCATATCAGAATCCACTTCCACGTTGTTGGCCTTAACCTAGCCCCTCCAGAGATAGTCATAGGTGCCTCCAGCTGAGACACGAAATAACTCCCAATACTTTGGCAAATGCTCTAGAGGTATATTCAGAATCTTCAGATTCAGAAGTTTGAGCCGAGTACGACTAGAATCACAATCTCGGGCCAAGGTGAACAGCGTCTCAGTAAATTCAATTAATTCCACAAACATTTTCTCTAGCTCCTTGAAGGCACCAACCGCTACCATTTGAGATTCATTCTCAACATCACCCACCAACCAGCATGTCAAATTACAATATGTCACTTAAACCACCAGGTTATCACAGAAGGAAGGTTTCATCTAGTGAGATGATATTTTAATTGCTTCTACCTTTAAAGGGTGAATAACCAACAAATTATCCACAAAAACTAAAGCAATTCCACTGTTAACTCGTGGCCAAACTTCCAAGCGCAGATAATCTTCCCTTATAACTGGCTTGATAACTTCCAGATCCTTTACATAGGCAATATTGAAAATATTCTTCAGTTGGGCATTAGAAATACCCAACCAAAAATCCATTTCATGCTTATCACAGAGCAATATAATGTGAGGAACCCTATACTCAGCCATTAGAAGAGAGGCAAAAAACTATTGCTAAAATTGATTCATTCCTTTCTTTAAAAGACCCAAACTTGTCACACGAGCGAGATAAACTCAACGCCGCCAAATGAAGAAGAATCCCTTAAAATGATCATTTCAAGGTCATCCCATTTATTGTATCCCTTAAAATTATATCCCACTTTTTCCAAATTATGTTTCTTGATTCCTTCGTTGGCTAGCCAATTAGTACAATGATTTCCTTCTCTAAACACATGCTTTATACTCCAACAATTTAAATTTGAAAGCTGTCATAATATCCTTTGAATACCCATATCCAACTTCCATGACAGAGCCTTCCTGTTAATGATAGCATTAAAAATAACCCTAGAATCACCTTCTATCTCCAATTTTTTAAAGTCGGGAGAAATAACAAGATCTAAGCCCTTACTTAGAGCCTACAATTCCACGGCATTACAAGTTCCATATTTTAATTTATGCCAAGCAACCCCAACAACCTGACCCAACTCATTATGAATCACACATCCAATGACCGAGGCACCAAAATTACCCCTGGCCATGCCATAAAAATTCAATTTATAATATCCTGGGGAAGGGGGCACCATTTCGTAGAGTTCCTGAACAATGAAGAAGGAACAACACACTACTTGGCCCCATCCTAGGGTTTAACTATGCTAGGTCACTTTTTCTCCACTTCTCTATCAAAATTAGAAAATGAGCTATTCTGAGACCAATTAGAAGCCATTACCTCAGAAATGGCCTATTCCAGCCTATTCAAAAATTATGCTATAGAGTTCCTTTCATTCTAGAACATCCTTATATTACGTTCCCAAAAAATATGCCAGAGAAGGAGTACTAAGATGCATATCCAAATTGAGGAGAGAGCCCGTCTATGCAAATTATTAGGCTATGAGAGAATGGCTTCAGGAAGAGAATATAATTGAACCCAAGGAAGATTGAGCTTAGCACACAACCAATTCAAAAACTCAACAACAAAGGGACAATGAATAAGAAGATGATCTTTGTCCTCCTTGTTTTTCTCATAAAGATAACATCTAGAAGGACCCTAGAATACAATTTTTTTCCTTCTTTCCTGAGTAAGGATTTTACCTTTAAAATCCATCCAAGAATAAATATTGGATTTTGGAGGGAAAATGGAAGCCAAAAAATCTTTCCATATTTTCTATTCTACACCCACCTCAAAGACCAATAATTGGTATCCACAATTTGGGGAATCGGAGCTAGAAGAGGCATCCATCCAAACAACTTGATCTTGCTGATTAGAGAACATAAATTACCTTTCTTGAAGAGCTGAAACAAACCTGATTTTAACTTCCTTAGGTAAGTCCAAACGATCAACACTTTTCCATTAAACCAAAGAGGGGGGATGAACCCTAATCAATACATAATTAGAGACATAAGGTCCCCAGTCCTCAGAAAGCTTCCTTTTCAAATCCTCAAAAACATGGTCTTTACCTAAAGTGGAAAAACCATTCCAAGGATCATCCCAAAACAATTCTCTATCCCCATTACCAAGCTTCAATGTTGTATTATTTAAAAATAAGGATCGACATTCTACAATAAATTTCCAAATAGGGGAACCCTTGGGAAGATTCTTAATGCTGAGAATAGATTTAGGGAGGGGGGTTCCCAAATATTTATGCTTCGTTACTTGAATGTTAGAATTGTTAGGTTTTGTAAGAAGTTCCAAAACCAACTTGGCCCTAAGAGCCAAGTTTTGGAAACGAAGATTAATAATACCCTTACCCACATATATTTTGGCTTCGACAACACCTCTCGGCTTATCAATGGAAATTTTCTTCCTTCTAAAAGAACCTGTCATAAGAACTTCCTTAAAATACTTTTGATCTTAGCAAGAACAACTTTGGGAATTCATAAAATGGAAAGCATATACAATGGAGAAGAAATGAGAATAGACTTAATTCAGAGCATTCTACCAATGAGAAACAACCATTTTCATTTCCAAGAACTCAATTTAGATTCCATGGAGGAAAGAAGGTCCTTGCACAAAGAATCTCTATGAGGACCTCTAAACAACGACACTCCAATATATTTAACAAGCAAGGAATCTTTTTTGAAATGAAATATAATAAGGATTCTTGTCTCAAGATGAGGGGAGACATTGAAGATATAATTGAAGGATTTTGAATCACTTACCTCTTACCCAGCTGCCCTCAAATAAGTATCCAAGATACCCTTCAATTCCTTGGCTTCACGAATGCTACCCTTACCAAATAGGAAAGTGTCATCAGCGAATTGCTGATGAGAGATGGAATTGACACCTTCCGTAATTTTCAAGCCTTTCAAATTGCCATCCTAATTTTTTTCCCCAATAGTTCTACTGAGGGATTCAACAACCAAAATATATATAAAAGAAGAGAGGGGGTCAACCTACCTAATACCCCAATTACTTTTAAAGAAACCTTCCTCATTCCCATTAATTAGGATAGAAAATGAAGGCCCTGCGATGCAACTAAAAATCCATTTACACCACTGCAATGAAAATCCAAATTTCTTGAGAACCCTGATAAGGAAACACCAATTAATTTTATCATAAGCCTTACTTATGTCGATTTTAGACATCATGCCCTGAGAGTTATTATTGGAAAGGGAATGAGTCAATTCATACGAAAGGAAGATTCCATAAAAAATAGATCTACCAGGCATAAAGCATGTTTGCTCTTGGGATATGAGAGGATTGAGAACCTCTTTAATCCTAGAAGCAATGGCTTTAGAAATGATTTAATAGGTTGTATTGTAGAGATACACTGGTCTGAAATCAGAAAAGGTAGAAGGTTGATTCTTCTTAGGAAAGAGACTGATGAATGTGCAGTTCAACAATTTAAGCACCGACTGAGATCTTATAGATTCTTCCATAGCTGCCCAAACATCATTGTTATCAATTTCCACCCTCTGGTGAAAATTTTGGATGACAGGATAGGATTGCATTGGGAGGTCCTTAAAAGTAAGGGGACTTCATTCTTAGAAGGGTTCCTGAAGAAGTAAAACATTCACAAGAGGAAATTTTTCCTCTTCTTGGTTTTATTTGAATTCAAAGTTTCACTCAGTTTTGGGACCCACCTTGTAGGTAGAATGGAAAAAAATCCAGGGTGTATTGTTTCATGAATATACTGGGTGTCTTCTTGTAGGCCAGAGAGAACTAAAAATCCAACAGGTCACATAGAATGTATGAGTGGGCTTGAAGAACAACCTGAGTTCTAGAAAGGACTCCCTGAGCTTGTTCCATTAGCTTGGCGAGTTGAAGGATGGATCGAGCTCCCCAGATTCATAAGTAGTGTATCGAGCTACTTCATATTTTTAGGGAAACTAAGCCAAGTTTATCATAATGATTGAGCCTACCTCTGTGTCATCAAGTTATCACAGAAGTATTTAATAACTGAGCCAATTATCTCCATGTCAAGCCACATAGAAGAGACAAGTTTTTAGCTAAAATGGAGTTCATGGAAATTTTAGATTCGAGTTCATCATGAGAGGAGTGCAATGTGGGTATAACGGGTGTAGGCATCCCAAGCATCCCAAAAGAAGTTGTGCATCGTGGGCAAAAAATGCCCAAAATGGCCGTAGGGTAAGCATTGTTTGGCGAAGTTAGGTGAAACCATCCCAAGCCACACTGAGACATGCATGACGTCGAGGCCTGAATTTTCCATGACGCATTGTCAGTAGGTGGAGTGGAGGTCAACAACCCACATGGTCTAGTCAACATGGGACATTTGGACCCCGAAAACCCGCATTCACTGACTTAGGCAGTGTTGTGAAGCATTTCGGTAAAGGTGGAAAAAATTGGCCCATAGAGCAAGGCCAAATTAAAGGTTAGGAGCGCCCTAGGCAGTAATTGAAGTGGACGCCCTTCTTAAAATTTTAGTTAATAATTTATTCCCATAAAATAACTAAATAAAAACCACACACATTATCATTTTTTAGAATTTACATAAGGATCATAATACATCATTAATTTAGAGAAATTGGTATACAAAAGGATTAAAAATATTCTATAAAATTATCAAATAAGGACAAGTGCAATCCATGGATGGAGAAAATTAATCATAGGATGTGCTTAGAATACGACAAATACAATTTCATAAACAAGCTTGGTTACTTGTCTTGTTTACCAATATCAAGTAGGTGATGATACTTAAAGCTAAAAAAGCACCACTTTTTTGAAAGATTTTTTTTTAGGTGGCTCTGTCGACATTAAAATTTTCCTCCGTAATTTCTATTTTATTAATGTATGTATTAGGAATAGGATGTTGTTAAGTATAATTAGTAGTAACATCCGATAGAAGATAACGGCGCTGCTGGTACGATGCCGCCAATAATGTATAGTACGGTAATAGTCAAAAGTACAATAGGAATGTTGTGGTAAAAAGTAAATATTTGTTGTAAGTGGTTCGGTAATGTTAAAATGTCAAAGTTAGGGTAAGTAGAGAAGTAGGGTCTACATGATTAGGAATTAGAAATATTATATTGGTAATAAGGACAAGGAGTGAGGTCATAAATATTTTGTGTATTTTATTTGTAAAAAGTCTAAAAATGTGGAACCCATGTGAAATGATAAGGTTTATCTTATCTTAAAAGATAAGCTTACATGTACAGATAAGAGTTAAGGTATGGAATATGATTCGTTAGAGTAGATTTCTTATCCTATCTTAGAGATAAGATGGATAAGCCTGGAATTTCTATAAATAGAGAGGCCACCCCCCTCATTTAGCATAGAAGGAAGTAGTGAGAAATATTGTATGAGTAAGTGTGTAAAGGAAGCCATCATTTTGAAGGTGTGTTAAAGAAGCCATTAAGAGGTGTAATTGTGAAGTTTCTCCCCTAGTAATTATTGGAAGGCAAGTGAAGTTAGTAACACTTGAAGTACCTCATGGGTGAGATTGTAACAATTTCATGTTGATATTATAATTTACACTTATATTTCAGATTTATCATCATTCCTTCTTATCATAGTCTATGGTATTCTTGTGTTATGTTTTTGTTGTGTTTCCAGATTCCATCCACCAAACTAAAAGTTGTGCATTAGTAAATAATCATAGCACAAGGAGTTCCCGGTAAAGAATTATCATAGTGCCAGATTGGTGATGACATTTTGGTTCCGTTGCCGGGACCATTCCTCGTTGGTGGATTTTCTGGAGAGATATTCCCACTTAGTCAGAAAACATTTGGAGGGTAACCTTGTTTTTACTGTGCATAGTAGTTACCATGGTAAAGTCACTTTTTACCATGAATAGTATTTATCGCAATAACTTCACTTTTTACCGTGAATAGTGTTTACCATAGTAAAGTCATTTTTTACCACAGTAAGTCAAGTTTTACCATAGTTTACCGTGGTCATTTCTATTTTACTGTAGAAAGGTGTAAAGTCACTTTCTATTATAGTGATTCCAATTATTTGTGCACATAAGTCTTGTTGATTGTACTTGTGGGTTGGTATTTCACTGTGGTTATTTTTGAAAATGGGGAAGATTCCTATTTTTTCAGCCCAATCTAATGAAGATTCTTCCTCTTTCATTCAAGAGTTTAAACGATCTTGCATTTGTAATGGCCTCATAAGAAGGGAACAATGGACTGAATTTTTTCCTACCTTTTTGGATGGTTTAGCCCTTAGGTGGTTTGAAACACTAGGTGATAATGTGAAAAATTCATGGGATTTATTAACTGAAAGTTTTCTTGAAGAATTTGGTGAACAACAGAAATATGTAGATCTCATGATCGATATCACAAAGCTATCCCAAGGAGAGAAGGAGAAGATAAGGGATTATCATGCTCGTGTTCTAGAGCTAAGGAGGAAGCTCGATGCCCAGATCTGGAAGGAAGGATTAGCGGATGGGTTGATGAATGGCATGGATAATCTCCTCTGTAAGCACTTCATTCTTGGGATGAAGCCAGAGATCAGACAATGAGTGAAGTATGACTGCCCAGCTACCATTGAACAAGCAAAGGAGATTGCAAGAAGGCAAGAAGAAAGCATGGAAGAGGAGCCCAAAGAAATTGTTGCTAAGGTAGAGCCTACACCAACACCTTTGGTCCATAATCCACAACCACTCTCGGTGAGCACAAATATTTTCCCTAGTACATCTACTGAGTATGAAGATCTTCTCAAGAAGATGGGTCAGTTAACTATTAATCTTCTTCAAGGAAAGGAATTTAGTTCTCAGGGAGGAGATAGAGGTCCAAAAAGAAATATTTCTGAAGTTGTATGTTATGGTTGTCATAAAAAGGGTCATTATAAGTATAATTTTCCAGATAGAGCTTCTACATCTGGTACAAGAGATAATGATAAAGGAAAAGCACCTGTGAATTCTTTTGATGTAGTAGATAAGAGTATAAATAATGAAGTAGATGTGTTTGTAACAAAAAGAAAGAAAGAAAAAGATAACCAAGATGGAAATGATCCTAAGAAGATGAAAGGAGAAACTAGTAAGAAACATAGGAGAAGAAAGTTGGGTGTGCAGGATTTTCTGATTTCACAGGGACAAGGACCATACTCCATCTTAGAAGATCTATCCAAAAGGCCTGCAAATATTACATATGGTCAACTCTTGGCTATGTCTTCTAAGAAGAGGCGGGAGCTGCGAAGTGGACTCAATGCTCGACGAAGGAAGGAGGTTGAGGTCCCTATTTTGGAGGTAGAGGCAGATCCCTACGCTCCACAAGCTGAGGTATTATGTAATGGTATTTCAATTCATGATGTCTTAGTTGATGGAGGTGTTGCAGTTAATGTAATGACCGAGTCTGTAATGAATATGTTGGGTTTAAAAATTGATCGCCCCTCAACACTTATGTTAAGGTCATTAAATAAGGGAAAAACTAAACCAGAAGGTGTTGTTTCAAATGTGGCAATATCTGTTATGGGTGTTGTATGTGTGGTAGACTTTTAGGTGATGAAAAATGGTATTGTTGCGTACCCAATGTTGTTGGGAATACCATGGCTAAGGAGAGTTCATGCAAGAAACTACTGGAATGAAGGCTTCATGACACTTGGACGTGGCAGAGAGAGGGTGAAGATAAATGTGATCCCTCGGCATCATAAGGCAAAACCTGTGGATTCAAGTGATGAAACTGATGATTGGACATCCTCTGATTACTCTAGTACCAATGAAGTGGACATAGAAGATGAAGAAAGTGAGGTTGATGTTTCGGTCATGGATATCCTTCCAGTCACACTGACTCATGAACCCATAAAATTATCTGAAGAAGAAATTGATGATCATCTCCAACAAATAAAGATTGGTGATATTGTGATGGAGAGTGAGAAGGAATGCTACCTCCAGCTCTTTCGAAGGTACATACACCTATTCACTTTTGATTACAAGGAACTCCATCAAGTAAGTTGGGTAGAACATTCTATTGAGCTAGTAGATGGTGCTAAGCCCATAAAGCAAATGCCATATAGAATGAATCCTAATTTCTCCAAGACTGTAAAAGAAGAAATAGATAAGTTGCTTGATGCAGGATTCATATTTGCTGTGGAGAATTAGAATGGGTTTCTCCCATTGTGATATCAATAAAAAAGAATGGGAAGCTACACATTTGTGTTGATTATAGGAAGCTCAATAAGGCAACAAAGAAGGATCATTACCCTCTTCCATTCTCAGATCAGATCTTGGATGAAGTAGCTGGCCAGGAGTGTTATAGTTTTGCTGATGGATATAGCGGATACAACCAAGTTCGTATAGCGGAGAAAGATCAGCTGAAGACCACGTTCACCACTCCTTGGGGAACATTTGCTTATAGAGTTATGCCTTTTGGGTTGTGTAATGCTCCAGCAACGTTCCAGCATTTGATGAATAGGGTGTTTGAACCCTACATTGGGAACTTCATCAGAGTATTTCTAGATGATTTTTACATCTATGGGAGCAAGATGGACCACCTGCACCAGATGGAGACAACATTTCAAAGGTTAGATGAAGCACAAGCCTCACTAAACCCTACAAAGTGTGTCTTTGGATGTTCTAAAGGCATTTTGTTAGGGCATGTTGTATCTAGAGATGGTATTGGTACTGATCCTGATAAAGTTTCAAAAATCAAAGAGTTACCATTTCCTATGAATAGAAGTAAGTTGAGATCATTTTTAGGCCATGTGGGTTACTATAGAAGGTTCATCAAGAATTTCTCAAAAATTGCACAGCCACTAACCCAGTTCTTGAAGAAGGATGTTACTTATGAACCAGGAAATAAGGCACATGAAGCTTTTAAACAACTGAAGGAAGCCCTGGTGTCTTCACCTGTTTTAAAGAATCCAGATTGGAGCAAGCCATTCATTGTGTATAATGATGCCTCAGATGCAGCACTAGGAAGTACTCTGAGCCAAAAGGATGAAAATGGGAATGATCATCCAGTTTACTTTGGGAGCAGACAAATGATCAGTGCTGAGGTAAATTATACTATAACAGAAAAAGAGACTCTAGCTATCATTTTTGTTGTAAAGAAGTTTAGAAATTACTTGCTAGGGCAGAAATTTATAGTTGTAACAGATCATCAGGCTCTAAAATATATTGTAAATAAGCCTAACCCATCAGGGAGGATAGCAAGATGGATAATTTTGCTACAAGAATTTGAATTTGATATTATAGATAGGCCAGGAAAGAAGCATGTCAATGCAGATGCACTCTCTTGAGCCTATGAGGGTTTAGGTTCATCTTGTGATGATGATGATTTTCCAGATGCAACATTGTTATCCCTTGACATAATCCCTAGTGAATACATAGATATTTGGAATTATCTGAATGAATTCAAGTTTCCTGATGGTGCCAATGTAAAGACTAAGAGGAAGATTACTCAAGCCAGTCGTCCATATTCTATTCTGCATGGAGTATTATTTTGAATAGGACCTGATGGATAGTACAAGAGGGCAGTTGGACGTGATCAAGGGAAGGAGCTGATAGAAGAATTCCATAATGGTACATGTGGAGGAAACTTCTCTAGACAACTTACAGCAAGAAGGATCTTGGATGCAGGTTATCACTGGCCCACTCTTTTTAGAGATTGTTATAATTATTGTAAGACATGTGATATTTTTCAAACACATGGTAACCGTAAGACTTCATCAGCTCCATTATGCCCTATTCTTCCACTTGGTCCCTTTGAAAAGTGGGGAATAGACATTGTAGGTCCACTTCCAACTACCCCACGCCAAAATAAGTATATTGTAGTTGCCACAGATTATTTAACCAAGTGGGTTGAAGCTAGGCCATTGAAAACAACTTCCATGGATGAAGTGGCAAGGTTCATATATGAACGCATTGTCACCAGATTTGGTTGCCCATTAGAAATTGTAACAGATCAAGGAAAGCCACTTCATTAATGAGGTGGTAGAAGCCCTAGTCAACAAGTTTTCTATTAAGCATAGGAAGGAAACAACATACAAGCCAAGCACAAATGGACAGGTGGAATGAACAAATTTTGTGTTGTGTCAAATTCTAGCAAAAGATGCAGCCTTGCAGGTACATAAGTGGGATAAAAGGATTCATGCAGCATTGTGGGCATATAGGGCAACATCAAAGTCAGCAATAAGATACTCCCCATTTCAGTTGGCTTATGGCATTGATCCAGTTCTTCCTATTGAGTTTGATATTCCCAATGTGAGAGTTATGAAAAATGAAAGGATGGATGAAAGTGATTCAGTAAAAGAAAGGTTGGTACATCTTCATTTGCTAGAGGAAATGAGGGAAATAGCGAAGGATACAAGCTATAAGAAGAAAATGAAGCAGAAGGAATACTTTGATCAAAAGATCCATTGGTCTCCATTTCATGTGAATGACTTGGTTCTAGTATATGATTCCAGATACAAAAAAGAAGACAGAGAAAATTTCTTCCAAAATGGATGGGGCCCTACAAAATAGCAGCTGTGCATGAAAATGGTACATACCGACTGGAGGAATTGGATGGTACTCCCATTATGAAATGGGTCAACCATGACAAGTTAAAGATTTTCCAAGCACCAACTTCAGCATGTCCATAAGAGTCTACTCCAAGGATGGAGTAGAATCTAGGAAGGGGGAAAATGTCGACATTAAAATTTTCCTTCGTAATTTCTATTTTATTAATGTATGTATTAGGAATAGGATGTTGTTAAGTATAATTAGTAGTAGCGTCCGATAGAAGATAACGGCGCTGCCGGTACGACACTGCCAATAATGTATAGTATGGTAATAGTCAAAAGTATAATAGGAATGTTGTGGTAAAAATAAAATATTTGTCATAAGTGGTTTGGTAATGTTAAAATGTCAAAGTTAGAAATATTATATTGGTAATATGGACAAGGAGTGAGGTCATAAATATTTTTTGTATTTTATTTGGAAAAAGTCAAAAAATGTGGAACCCATGTGAAATGATAAGGTTTATCTTATCTTATTAGATAAGTTTACATGTACAGATAAGAGTTAAGGTATGGAATATGATTCGTTAGAGTACATTTCTTATCATATCTTAGAGATAAGATGGATAAGCCTGGAAGTTATATAAATAGAGAGGCCACTCCCCTCATTTAACATAGAAGGAAGTGGTGAGAAATATTGTATGAGTAAGTGTGTAAAGGAAGCCATCATTTTGAAGGTGTGTTAAAGAAGCCTATTAATAGGTGTAATTGTGAAGTTTATCCCATAGTTATTGTTGGAAGGCAAGTGAAGTCAGTAACACTTGAAGTACCTCATGGGTGAGATTGTAACAATTTCATGTTGATATTATAATTTACACTTATATTTCATATTTATCATCATTCCTTCTTATCATAGTCTATGGTATTCTTGCGTTATGTTTGTTGTTGTGTTCCAAATTCCATCCACCAAACTAAAAGCTGTGCATTAATAAATAATCATAACATGAAGAGTTCCCAGTAAAGAATTATCATAGTACCGGATTGGTGATGACAAGACCATTCTGGATATTATAGAAGGTTTATACAAGACTTCAATAAAATTATAGTGCCACTTTTTGCATTACTAGGAAAGGATGTTGATTTTGTATGATTAGACGCTATGAAAGTGTTTTTCAAATTTTAAATGATACATTTACTACTTCTCCTGTGTTTAGAGGACATGGCTAAAACATGCCTTTTCACATCCACACAGATGCATTAGATCATGTATTTGGAGTCATCTTAGGACTCAAAGATGGTAGTATGAATTATGTAATATAATATGTCACCAAGAATTTTCAACATGCCAAATTGAACTATACAGTAACATAAAAAGAGTTATTAGAAGTAGTATATTCTATAAATAAATTCAGACATTTTATCACATAATATCACGTGTTTATTCACACTGATCACGCTACGATAAAATATCTAGTAAACAAACCAACAATAAGTAGAATAATCATAAGGTGGTTGCTCCTCTTACGAGAATTTGATGTCACCATTAGTGGACAAACCTGGTAAAGATACTATGGTGACAGATTTCCTCTCAAGGATGGAGACAAACAGTGAAGAACAAGTAGTTTATGATTAATTTTCAAATGAGCATATATTTATTATTTATACAAGAACACCTTGATACAAAGACATAGCCAACTACTTAGTCTCAAGTAAAACACCTTCACATTTTCATCTTATGAGAAAAGACATTTATTTGAAAAGAGTTTACCCTTTTCTTGGATAAGTGGAACTCTCTTTTTTATAGGTCAAGATCAAATAATAAGAATGTGTATATATGATGAGGAAATAATTAATGTCCTTAGAGCCTTCCATAATGAGCCTTGTGGAGTGAATTTTTATACAAAGAGAAAAATAAATAAGGTGTCGACTAATTGACTGTATTGGCCAAATTTAACTAAATATGGAACACTATACACTAAGAGATGTGAAAAACTCCAGAGAATGGGTTATACCAAAAAGTCTGATGAGATTCCATTGTAACTGTACGTCGGAAAAGCAACAGGCGAGCGTGAGAATCAACAAGTGACTCTTCCACATACCCGACCTCCCGAGGTCGTGCCGAGACAGCCGGTGGGGGTAGAATATGCAGACAAACTAGTTGGGGAGTCTAATGTCTTCGACACGCACTAATGGTATTTGCGAATCTAAGGCAAAGAAGACCCTTCTAACTTGGACTGGTGTGATAGATCGATCAGCGAGGATGACTGCTCGAAGGCTCCAATCAATATCGAGCTCTGGCGTGATTCGATCTATGGGTTGTGGGATGCGTGGAAAATGACCCGGGATGGTTTCGTGTATTTCTCCTGATAGGGTCATATGGTGAATATAGTCAACTCTATGGATGATTCTCTGGCCTAGTCCAAAATTCTCTAGCTTTGTTAGCTGTTGTGTCTAGTAGGGACAACTGTTGAATGATGATAGGTGGAATCGGAGTAGACTGAAATACTAATGTGCGTAGGCCAGTGTCTATATCTAACTGACTTGTGGATTCGTTAGGCTATGGGATTTGTGGATCACAACCGTAGACTCTTGGTTGTTGCGGTCCTGTTATGGTCATACGTGAGATCAAGTTCTAATCCCTAGTATCCAGTAGTCGTAAGCTTTCTCAGCCTCTACGTTTAGAATCAGTAATTGTGCGATTTTCTCAGAATACCTCACAGGTGTTCTAGCAACTTGAATTCTTAAGCTGGTATCTATATCTACGAGGGTGTCTCCAGCGTCTGGCTGTGGAACTAAAGGATCGCACCTGAATATTTGTTCTCTTTCAAATCCTTCTACAGTCATGCGGATGTTTTCTAGGATAACCTGTAGTTTGGTTGATTTGACCAAAATGTGTGTGCTTGGTCATCTTCTACGTTTAACCCTCTCAACTGTGACCTGATCTGTTGGAAGACTGTTGTTGTTTGGAAGACTTGTATCCTAAGGTTTTGGTCAATGTCAGTTACTGCCACTACGATATTGGGCTGGGGCACAATTGGCTCGAAAATGTATTCCCTGGGCTCCCTAGGTCCCGTAATTGTCATGCAAAAGCAGTAATGAAACAAACTATAATAAAGTAAAATCTAAGTACACTTCTAGCATATATAATTCCTTTTTTTGTATTTTCTGGCAATTTATAAGAAAGCAGCTATCTAAAAATATTTAGAATTGACAACTAAATTAATAACGTAAAACAAACAAAATAGCCGAGTGTAGCTATTTGTCTGTGCAATTTTGTATATCTATTCTAAACAACGAAATAACTAATCTATTTGCAAGACTCTCGATCCTACCTTAGAAGTGAGGAATGAATCATAGTTTCTCAGAAACTATCAATCCCCACAACTTCCCTGGCAATATCGAGAATGGAAATAACTGAAATAAAGTGATTAACTACTTTATTTGATAAGTTCTAACTAAAACTTTGAAAGATGGAACCTGGATTTCGCAGAACAGTGGCGAATCCGACGGTGTGTGTGTTCTTGTCCCCTCAGTATAATCTCCTCGTTCTTTGTGCTCACGTGAATCCAGAAAAGCATGTAATGCTTGCATCAACAGGAATAGATATTTGGATCAATGGATAGCCTTCAGAATGCAGACAGAATAGAATGCGGATAGGAGAGGGATAGCGCAAGAGTACAGAGCTTGGCCTATGCAATTCCTAGCGGGGTCTACTGCGAATCATGCAACAAAATGCATCCAGAACCTGAAACTCGTATGTATGAAGAGCAAAACCTGTAACTTTAATGGCTGCCTAAACTATTCTACTCCAGAAACAATAATATTGTTTTCACAAGTTGGATCTGTGGCTTATCAACAGCTGAGTAATGCAACTAAGCATGTAAAAGATTTAAACTATCAAACTTTAAGCAAACTAGAAGACTGAACTACTGAAAGTGGTGAGTTTTAAACAAGAATCAGGAGCCACAGCACTGCCTGCACAAGATGGGTCTGTGGCTTACCAACAGCTGAGCAATGCTAAACCAAGTACTAAAAACCAGAAGACTCTAACAAGGAAAAATGGTGATCAAAACTCTAGCTCAAATTCTTCACACAAACCCAGCCAAAATTTAGACCAAGATCAGACCAAAAATCAGAAGCCATTTACATGAACACAAACCATGCACTTATAGGAATTCCAACACTCAAAAACCAAAATCAAATTGAACTCCTAAACAATAAACAAAGGAAAAACACTGTTCCAGGGGACCAAAAACATTAATGCATGCTCAAGTCGGCAAAGAAAAGCTGGTGAGTCATGATATTTCACGCGGGTCACGCCAAAAGAGCGTTCTGGAAAACGTGCACAGGACCGCCACCCTGCTCAGGGCGGCAATTGCAGGACCGCCTCCCTGTTCAGGGCGGCGGTCATGAGACCGCCGCCCTACAGGGCGGCGGTTTCGTCACTGAAGGTTCAGAGGCCGAGGAAAGAGGGAAAAAGGGGAAAACAAAGGGCGCGGGGGCTAAGCGGGGCATGTGGGATGTTAACGCATATCCGAAGAGCTCTTTCTGGATCCCAAACACCTTGCGAGGAGACCTGTATCATCATTGGGGCACTTGTTACACCGTTTTTCAGTGCAGTACCTTACAATTTTGGGTACATACATATTGCCCCCTCGGAGAAGCGTTTTAGCCATGAAGAGGCGTAAAACGGTGGGTCCGAGTATGGCAGTCCCGAAATGGGGAGTTAGAAATTATACCTTACACGTCCATGTGTCGAAATGACGCCATCCAAAATTCCCACTACCTGCAAAATGAAAAGAGAACTCAAGTGCAGATAGATACAATAATTTGGAAAATAAACGCTAAAATAATAGGGCAAGAGGACGTACTATTAGTGCGAGGATAGAAACTTACCTCCGTTGGCGCTCTGAACCTGTGAAAAGGGGATTTAAAATGAATTAGAGCGCTATATATATAAAAGTGGGCCCATTTTCCTATTCATTTGCGCGAGTCGATTTGATAGATTTTGAGCTCTGGGGCCCACGGTAACGGTTTCTTACGCGAGTAGAGTCAAAACGTCCACAGCGAGATAGTGATCATGCCTCCACGTGTGGAACGCCACCCCGCGAGATCACAGGTTGGTTCTCTTTAATTTTGCATTTTTCCCCCTTTGAATTTGAAATGGCAAATTACTTGTAATGGGGGGGTTATTTTCGAAAATGTTTGGTTCAAAAGGTCCGTCTAGGGGGGGCGCCTACTGGGTAGGCTCTTTTTAAAACTAAAATGGTCATTTTTTGCCATTTTTTTGGCTTTTTGGGGTTAAAAACCCGCGCGGGTTTTCGGACCGCGACCGCCGCCGTGGCCAGGGCGGCGGTTACATGACCGCCGCCTTGTTCAGGGTGGCGGTCACGAGACCACCGCCTTCAAGGCGGCGGTTACAAAACCACCCCCCTGCCCAGGGCGGCGGTTTTGCACAGAATGCAAAAGGACCTCTTTTGAAAACTTACACTTGTATTTTTATCATTTGTGTATGTTTTTATGACTCTCTTGATATCGTTTAGATACTAACTTACTCTGTTTTGTGTGTTTTGGGTGTATGCAGGCGAAGGAGGAGTATATTAGATGGAGCCGGGAGAGAGAGTGTGACTGGCTGCCTGGGGTATTGGATGCCCTCTCAGCAGATGAGGAGGACACATTGCAGAGGGCCGGCATATTGCGGATATCGCGTGTGCCTCACGTTGCTCCATCTAGTCACATACTCTGTGACTTGTTCTCATACTGGGATGCAGATCGGAACACTTTCTGATTGCCAGGGGTCCGTGGTGAGTGGGCCATTACATTAGAGGACGTCTACCGCATTCTGGGGGTCCCGATCATCGGGAGGCGACTTACATTAGAGACAGCAGGCTCACGGGCACAGATTGCACAGTGGGCGACATATATGGGAGATGCAGTCATCTCCACGGGGTCGAAGAAGGGGGTGAGAGTCAGATCCATCCCTTCTTTGCCCATCCCCATATTTCGACAGGCCATCATGGGGATCCTTGCCTCGAGACTGATCGGGGACAAGGGAGGGGACACTTTGTTATATTGTTGGGCCCCCATCATTGCACAGATAGAGGGGCATGGCCGGATATACGCCTGGGGGGCAAACATTTTGGGGACCACCTATCACGACTTATATAGGGTGGTCCGTTTACAGGGACAGTCGTTGAGCCACCCAACTCTAGTCATGAGTTGGGTGTATGAGCATTTTATTCCTTATGGCAGAGGCGTGGAGGTGGCAGATCCTGGGGCTGTGAGGGCGGCCAGATGGTCAGATATGTCGGTGCTTAGAGCACCTCACCAGCCAGTAGCCTCCCTCACTACAGCAGACATGGAGGCCACACCGTACTAGCTTATGGCCGGCGTATGGGGAGAGGAGGCCATGACATTGGTCTCCTGTTCCACAGGGCAGCTTATTGACTGTGTGGGATGGGTGGAGGTACATCCTTTCAGTAGGGTTCCTCAGCAGTTCGGCCTCCCATATGTGGGCATGCTTCCTCCAGTGGCACCAGTCTATAGATCAGTCCGGGAGGCTAGAGGGGGGCCTAGAGGCCGTGGTTGGACAATGGTCACTCCTGGTATTCCTATTGCAACCAAGGGGATTGTTCGGGCCAGAGGGAGAGCTGGTGCGCCTCGGGCACCTTTACTTCGGATTACTGCGGGTCCTGCTCATAGTAGTGATGACCCTATAGATATTGACTCCGATTCTGAGGAGTCCACAGAGGGAGGGTCGGAGGAGCAGACGGACGAGAGTGATCCCGAGTGGCATGAAACTCAGGATATCATGAAGGCGGAGAGGGCAGAACAGAGCGTAGAGAGAGAGACTCTAGTTTTTGAGGAGCCAGTCTCCCGGGGCCATGGTGGAGATGATGAGTCCGTTGCGGGGCGTCATGTTGCCCCAACTACAAGAGCAGCTCCTCAGTCGGCGGCGGCATCTGCAGCGGGTGCTGGCCCTAGTGACCCATCTTGGAGGCCCGGTGATCCGAGTAAGTTATCCTCTCCTCTTTTAGTGTTAGTTTGATTTAGGACTTGTTTTAACTGCTATCTCTCCTTATATTTGTATCTTGTATATTTTAGCCGCTTGCCTAGTTTCTAATTCGTCTTTCTTCTTTGTTTTGCAGAGACTGTTGACGAGTGGCGAGATCTAATCCATAGGGTATGTACTGATTCTCTGATGATCCCTATGGATAAGACCCGTGTAGAGCTATCTGTAGATGCCGGGGAGCCCTCAGTAGCCGGCAGGCACACCGACGTCTTCGCTCCCGTTTGGCATGTGGCCAAGATGGTGTCGACTCTCCGCACAGAGTTGGCAGGCTATAGGACAGCCGAACGTCTTATGAGGAGCCACTCTCATGGCGAGACCATGGCTGCTCCTCGGGACCCTGAGCCCTCCGTCCATTCAAAGCGCCAGCGTAGCTGGAGTCCTAGGCGAGGGCACCCACCTTCGGCGGGATCGCGCAGGGGTTGAGAGGCCACTTGGCTCTCTGTATTTTTGTATTATAGATTCTTTTGTGTATCACGGGCTCTTTGAGCGTTTTGACCATGCCTAGTGCATGATGGCATTGTATACAATCATTGATTATTTATATATATGCGTCGATTTTGGATCAAAACTTTGTTACTTGTGTTTTCCCTTTCTGTTTCCAACTTTCTTGTGTATACTACGATGTATGTTTTATATGCTTTCTAGAATGTATGCAATGGGAAATAGATGATGCAAATGTTTGCTTTCTTTTTGTGTTTCATGATGCTGATGCATGATATTGTAGATATACTGTGATCTTAAATCTTAGTTTCTGTGAGCAATTTGGATACCTCATGATTTGTTTTGGCAAAGTGATGAGAATAACCAGTATGATGAACAGATTAACTTGCCCCACTCCTAACTCCACGCAACTAGTAAGATGCGAGGGCTCATCACCAAGAGCCAAGAAGGGCGCAAGTTATGAAATATGGTGAAGTGATAGTGATGAAAGATAGACAAAGCTTTGGTGGAACCAAATTGAAAACTACAAGCTTACTCTACCTGAACGACTTCATAGTTTTGAGTGCAACTTGCTTTGTGGTTTATCCAGACTTAGACCCGTAGATGGCCACATAGTAGACAAAATCTGGTTTTTAGGATTTTTAACTCTCTTAGAATTTTGAACATCTGATTCATTCGTTTTTGACTCAAAGTTTGAATAGTTTGTTTATGACCTTTTAACGTTTGCATTGTCTAGAGGACCCCCTACACTTTGCCCCATGCTACCTGTAAGAAGCATGGGTTTATCACCATGGGCAAGGCATAGTGGAGTAAGGGCATTTCCATCCTTTCCCAACCCTACGTCACTAGTAAGAGACGCAAGCTCATCACCAAAGGTTGGTGGGGCAAGGAAATGTGTAAAAATAAAATTTTCTATTTAATCACTTCTTGACTTGTTTGTTTGAGTAAAATGTCAGTATATTCTTATTTCCAAAGAGATATGTATATGGGATAGATGTGACACCATGAAGCTTCTAGAACAGACCATAGGTAAGACACCTATCCTAAGAAGAAATCAAAGCGAGAACAAACTTGCAGATCTTGGTATGGTTACCGTTAGGACTTCATCATGTTTGATTTTATTTGATAAAAGATTCCAGGATGACTTGATGATATAGGAAGATGGAGAGGTATGATTAAAGAACTTTATGCTAGAAACATCACGAGTTTGTAATGAATTGCTTTGAGAATAGATTCTTTGATCACAATTTATGTAAGAACAAGTGGACAGAATGATCCTAATCTATATGGAAATGCAATGTAGATAGTTATATAGGCAGGGCTTGCTGCTTATGCATAGAAACGTTTGAGGTGGAGGGAATTGACTGTTTCGCCAAACTCCTCACCTTCTAACGTACATAAGAGATAAGCACCATTCCCGTAGTCCTTCATGACTCGGTATGGGCCCAACCATTTGGGCCGGAATTTCCTTCCTTCGCCGGTCTTCTTGTCGATCTGGCTATCTAGTCTTAGAACTAGATCACCTTCGTATATGTCACGTTCATAGACTTTCTTGTTATACTGCCGGCACATTCGGTCGGCATAGACTCTATGTCATTGTTCAGCATCTAACCTAGCTTCATCCAGGCTTTCTAATTGAGAAAGACGTGCTTCTCTGTAAGCGTCCTCATCCAGAATCCCTTGTAGTGAAATGCGGAGACTGGGGATTTCAACTTCAAGTGGGAGAACTGCTTCTGACCCAAATACCAGCGAGAAAGGAGTTGCTCCCGTTGGTGTTCTTATTGAGGTTCGATGGGCCCACAAGGCCGGATATAACTTTAAATGTCAATCCCGTTTGTTTTCTTTTACCGTTTTAAGGAGAATGGCTTTCAGTGTTTTGTTCGTTGCTTCAGCCTGCCCATTGGCTTGGGGATAGTACAAGGAAGCCGTATGATGGCTGATTTTAAATTTTTTGCATAGCTCATGAACTTCTTCATTCTTGAAAGAAGTTCCATTATCTGAGATAATGATTTGCGGGATACCGTACCTGCAAATGATTTGGTTCAAAATGAACTTAGCGATTACAGAACCAGGTACAGTTGTAAGAGGCATAGCCTCTACCCATTTGGTAAAATACTCAGTGGCCATGATTATAAAGTTATGGCCGTCTGTGGATGAGGGAGAGAATTTCCCTATTAAGTCTAGACCCCATGTAGAAAAGGGCCATGGAGTGGCGATTGGTTGCAGAGCCTGTGCTGGCATGTGGATCTCGTGAGAGAATTCTTGGCACTTATGACACCTGCGTACAAACTCTATCGCATCATGTTCTAGAGTGGGCCAGAAATAGCCCATTCGATGTATTTTTTGAGCAGTGGCATGGCCGCCGAAGTGGCCTCCACATATACCGCTGTGGGATTCATGGAGAATCTTCTTGGACTCTTCTGTGTCAACACACCTTAAGAGCATTCCATCGAATGCTTTCCGATAGAGCACCTGCTCTATAATGACGTATTTAGCTACGATAATGCGTAACCGCCTTCTTTGTTGAGGTGTAGCTCCTTCTGGGTACCTATGGTCCATGATATAACTAATGATATCAGCGTACCAAGAACACTCAGATATAGCAGGTCGGGTTTCGACGTAGTACACGCATTCATCTGGGAAGTCTAAGTCTACTAAGTCGCCTCCGTCTAGCGGGTTATCAGCTAGCCAATCTGCGATGATTTTCCCTTTAACTGACTTTTGGTTTAAAAAAGTTAATTCGAACTCTCCCATTAAGGTTATAAAGCGTCCCGCCTTTTTAGACAGGGACCCTTGTGTAAGGAAGGTTCGTAAGTGGTCAGTTTTTACCATGACCCTTGTCTCTTGATTTAGCATGTAGTGTCTTAGGTGTTTGGTTGCGAAAACTATGGCAAGACATTCTTGCTCTGCTTGTGTATAGCGTGTTTCATAGTCGAGCAATGTTCGGCTAATGAAATAAATTGCGCGTTCTCTTTTGTCATCGTCTTCTTGGGCTAGCATGCAAGCTAACGAAACATCGGTAGCCTGTGAGTACAAAATTAAAGGGCGATCTAGTTTAGGTGGCATTAGCGTAGGTGGTGACAACAGAAAGTGCTTAACCGCATCAAAAGCTTCATTGCAATCTTCAGTCCAATCAATGCTATAGTCCTTCTTGAGTAAATTGTTGATTGGATGAACGGCGAAGCTTAGATCCGGGATAAATCTCCGGATTGCGCCCAGCTTCCCGAGAAATGATCTGATTCCAGATTCACTCGAAGGTGGGACCATTTCGAGGACAGCCCGAATTTTGGTTGGATCAACGTCGATCCCTCGTGACGATATGATGTAACCTAGGAGCTTTCCTCCTGTTACACCAAAGACGCATTTTTCCAGATTTAGCGTAACTCCGTATTCTATTAAACGTGAAATAATGACACGGAGTACTTCGGGATGGTCACAACGCTTCTTGGCTTTAGCCAACAAGTCATCTACGTAGGATTCCATGATTTTATGAATTAAATCGTGAAATATATAAGTCATAGCCCGCTGGTACGTGGCACCGGCGTTCTTGAGACCGAATGGCATAACAGCGTAGCAATAGGTTCCCCAAGGAGTTATAAAGGTGGTTTTAGCTTGATCTTGCTCGGATATTCTGATTTGATTGTATCCCGAGAATCCATCCATGAGAGATAAGTGCTCAAACCCAGCTGTTGCATCAACAATGACATCGATATATGGCAATGGGAAGTCATCCTTAGGACATGCTTTGTTAATGTCCCGGAAATCTATGCAGATGCGTATCTTTCCATTCTTCTTGAGAACGGGAATGATATTTGATACCCATTGAGAGTAGTCAACTAGCTTGATGAATCCTACCTGAAGGAGTTTTATTACCTCCTCTTTTACCATAAGGGCTACCTTGGGCTTCATAGGTCTTGATTTTTGCTTAATTGGCTTCGCATCTGATCTAGTGACGAGGTTGTGCACCGCAATGTGGGGTGCGACTCCTGTCATCTCTTTGTAATTAAATGCAAATGCCTTCTGATGTGCTTTTCGAACCTGAGTATGTATTTCTACTTCTTCTGGGGTTAATGAAGAACCTAGTTTCAATATCCTTGGTTCATTTTCTGTCCCAATGTTGACATCGATTGTTTCTTCGATTAAAGAGGCGTTACCGTCTTCGAACTCAGGTGGTGCTGGAGGTAGATCTATATCATCCCCATTTTCTATTGCGTATATGCTAGATTCCCTTTACGAGGGAAGATCCGTTACAGGATTTCCGAAGTAGGAAGATGAATGCGGGATCAGAGATAAATCTAGTGTGTGACAGGAGCGATGTAATGCTGCATAGGCATTTAAGTAATCCAAAGTAGCCGCATCATTTCCAACATGGTCTAGAACGGTAGATTCATTTCCGCTTGAAAGAGGATTTGTCATTGTTTTTATCAATGGTTCGTTATGAATGGATACTGTGAAGTGAGTATCTTCTAGCTCATTACTTGGAGTGAAACGTGATGCCGAAGTTGCTATTGAATCGGCAAGAAGATTTTTCTCTCGCGGGATTGCTTCAATGGATATGAAATTAAATGCCTTGCTTAAACCTAATACAGCGCTTTTGTAGAGTTGTAAATGTTCGGCTTTAGTTTCATATATTTCAGAAACTTGGTTTGTTACTAACTGCGAGTCTCCGAGGACTCTGATGTTATCAATACCGATTCTTTTGGCTAAGGTAAGGCCAAGGAGGAGAGCTTCGTACTCAGCGCCGTTGTTTGTGCATTCAAAGTTCAACTTAAAAGAGAATGGGAGGACCTTTTCTTCGGGCGAGGTAAGAATTATACCTGCCCCCGCTCCATAGCGGCATTTAGCTCCATCGAAATGGAGAGTCCAATACTTAGCCGGGAGCATAGATGTAGGGGTATCTTCTGTGTTTGCACACTCTACTTCTACCATACAGAGATCTTCTGCTGGCAAGGAACCAACACCTAGGGAAAATCCCATGCCTGTCGAATCAAATGGTAAGAACATTGGTAAATCTTGTTCTATTAATTCAACGATTTTCGCAGTAGTCCCTAATGATACAGTTTCTTTAGTTTTACCGCCAGGAATTGGGGTTGTTTTGGCTATGCTGATGGTTTCAAGATCCGTCGTGGGTATCAACTTTTCCTCTGGCTTTGGGTCAGAGGGTTTATTAAGTTGATTTGTTGGCAGTTCGAATTCTGAGTGCACCCCTGGTCTTTTCTTTAAATCAGCTAGGTGCAAATCGAAAGGTTTTGGGTCACCTTTGGCTACAAATACCTTTCCCAGATGCAAGAATCTTACTTCTTGAAATAGCGTGGAAGGGATTGCCTTCATTCGATGTATCCACGGTCGGCCGAGGATCATATTATAGTTAGTTTCCCAATCTATAATATAAAACTCAGTCAAGATTGTTTTAGGTCCCAAAGTGACCGGTAGTATTATGGTTCCTATCGATGTGGCTTTAAGGCTATCGTAGCCTCTCAAGGTATTTCGAGTAGTGGAGCAGTTTGTTTCACCATATCCCAATTTTTGGAGAAAAGAGAAAGGGACTATGTTAACCGCAGCTCCATCGTCAACCATTGCCCGTTTTACATAATTATTATAAACTTGTACCTATAAGTGTAGGGCTGGATCACCTCGGCGTGCGATCTCAGCATCTGTAGGCATTTTACTTATTTCGAATATGAATTCGACATCCCTATCCGCCTGTCCCGGAGGATAAACATCAAAGTCTATATGATTTACTTGTGCTTCTGGTGGTGGAGTGATACTAATTAAATGACCCAAACCTAACGCCTCTAAAAGAGCAGCCATGTGAGCAGGGGAATTCTTTAGTAAATCAAGGAATGAAATATGCGAGAAGGTTTTTGTTAGATCATTAATTAGATCGTAAGCACCCATAGGTTTTGCTACGGTTTGCTGGATGTTATCTGTTTCTGGCAGATGGCTTGGACTTGGTTGAGAGAAATACTCTCATGTCCTTGTAATTGCTTCAACGGGTAATTCGGAGTCTAACTCCACTAATCCAACTACCTTAGGTCGTGGTTGACTTCCTAGTTGTGGCGCGACTAACGGATTTAGCGAAGTTGAGGCCTCGTGATCGTTGTTTCCTGTTATTGCGCCTTTGTTTGTTCCAGTTGGATTCTGCCTATTGCTATCATGATTTGGGAGCGGATCGCTAAAGATCCTGAGGGGAGCATTCTGAGGGGAAACTGCCCCTGTGAGAGTATTTGGTGATGATGAGACGGGATCTGCCAAAAACAAGTCTGTGAAGAACTGTCTTTGTTCTTTTGGAAAACGTTGCATAAATTTATTGTAGTCACGGCACGTTCTAGTGTCGTGACCATGAATTTTATGGAAACCACAATAAGAATTGGGATTATAATTCCTGTTTTGTTGGTTTGGTGTGTATTGTGGCCTAAAATTCCGATCAAACTGTTGCCTATTAGGACCAAAGTTTTGGAATTGTTGTTTTTGGTTTTGACTTTGGTTTTGGTAACCAAATGAGTTTTGGCTTGGCCCTTGTATGGGATTTCGCCGTTGTTGTTGTTGTTGTTGTGGATGGTTAAAATCCACTATATTGATCACCAGGGTAAAGTTGTTGTTTCGCTGGTTGTTTGTTTGTGATGGAGTATTAATGACATTTACCCTCTTGGGCTGGTCGGTTACCCCATCCGTTGTTACCCCACGATTTTTGTTAAGGATTTTGGGTCCTTGATTAACATTTGTGGTAGTTGTAGTATTTTGAGTGGAGGTGATTAACCTCCCGTTTGCTCCGTATGTCTTACGACCACTATCTATCGCTGCTTGATCAATTCGCAGAGCGCTCTCAAGTACCTCATCATAAGTCCTTAGTGGGAACTTCTAGACTTCTTCCTTCACTTCTCTACTGAGAGAATGAAGGAATAAATCGCATAGTTCCACCTGATCCATGTTTGGAGCACTTGCTGATGAATAAAGAATTGTACGCCACCTCTGGATGAAATGGGCGACAGATTCATTGTGTTCTTGTTTGATATGCAAGAATTCCCTGATTCCTGTTCTCAATAGTTTGTTCATGTCAAAGGCTTTGATGAACTCTGACACGAGTTGTTTAAATGAATGTATGGAAGCTTCAGGTATTCTATAATACCAATCGAGAGCGATGCCTTCCAAGGTTTTGGGAAATATTTTAGCAACAACCCCATCCCAAGGGAGTAATTCTCGTATGGCTGTAGCGTAAGCTTTGATGTGCGCGTTTGGATCTCCTTCACCCTTGAACTTGGGAAAATCAGGGAGAGGTCTTGGAAGCATGACGCTTCGTATGGTGAAATCTAAGGGCTCCTTTAAATATTCTGAATACGTCCCTATTGCATAGCTTTCGACCATTGATGGTGGTTGCTGCAGAGGCGGTGGCAGAACGGGTTGTTGATATGGCATAACGTACGCGTTGGCAGGGGCATAAGGAGGTCCCTGCGTTGGAGCAAACATGCCAGGAGAGGAGAACACATCTCCTTGTGGTGATTTAGAGTACATGTTTAAATAGGACTGGGTATTGTCAAGGAACGGACTGTTCGACACTAGACCGGGAGGAGTAGTGTTAGAGATGATGGGCCTTGTTGGCGTTTGCTGTGGATATTGAGGAGGCATGCCTAACGTGCCTACTCTTGTGAGGAGATCTACTTGGCTAGGATGGTGCAGAGGATTGGAACTCCCTGTTTGTATGAATTTCAAATTTTGACTTGCTTGGGCAAGTTCTAATCCTCTAACCTTTTCTATTAGAGTTGAAATGACTTCGTTTGGTGAAGTCACGATATCGTGCCTTGGTGGCATTTGTTGTATAACATGGCTTTGCGGAGGTATGTGATATCCTGCTATGAACTGATCACTATCCTGCCAAGCATCTCTGAGAGTATTTTCTATACGTCATGGCATAGAGGTATTTTCTTGAGGAGAGAACTCGGGCTGTATTTACAAAATTCCTACACGTGGGTACATGCCTTGAGAGCGTTGTTCATTCCTAGGATAACGTATTGAGTACTCGTCATCTAGAACTGAGTATGGATTTGATTGTCTGCTAATATGTGGTCTAAGTAGCACCTGAGGAGATGAAGCAGATTCTCCAGTCAATGTCATATTGTTTGAGCTTGAAGGCTTTGTTTTTGTTTGAGTGAGTTGCTCCAACCCCTCTGCTTGGAAGGACGAACTATATCTAGTCCTTGGCGTTTGCGTTGACAATTGATTAGTTGAATAGTTGTCACCCCACATTGAGAGTGAGGGTGATGATTCCCTATTCTGTTGGGCGTAGTATGCCTCAAGACCCAGGAGGGGTCTGCCGTAAGCATCAAATCCCGACATATTCGGGGGGTATATGAATACCCGCAGAATAATTAGAAAGAGCGAAGGTGAAAGAGATAAGATGAAACTTCTCAAAGAGAAGGTGAAATAATTGTTTGATTCACGTCGGGTTCACCAATTTTTTACGTCGGAAAAGCAACAGGTGAGTGTGAGAATCAACAAGTGACTCTTCCACGTACCTGACCTCCCGAGGTCGTGCCGAGACAGCCGGTGGGGGTAGAATATGCAGAAAAACTAGTTGGGGAGTCTAATGTCTTCGACACACACTAATGGTATTTGCGAATCTAAGGCAAAGAAGGCCCTTCTAACTTGGACTGGTGTGATAGATCGATCAGCGAGGATGACTGCTCGAAGGCTCCAATCAATATCGAGCTCTGGCGTGATTCGATCTATGGGTTGTGGGATGCGTGGAAAATGACCCGGGATGGTTTCGTGTATTTCTCCTGATAGGGTCATATGGTGAATATAGTCAACTCTATGGACGATTCTCTGGCCTAGTCCAAAATTCTCTAGCTTTGTTAGCTGTTGTGTCTAGTAGGGACAACTGTTGAATGATGATAGGTGGAATCGGAGTAGATTGAAATACTAATGTGCGTAGGCCAGTGTCTATATCTAACTGACTTGTGGATTCGTTAGGCTGTGGGATTTGTGGATCACAACCGTAGACTCTTGGTTGTTGCGGTCCTGTTATGGTCATACGTGAGATCAAGTTCTAATCCCTAGTATCCAGTAGTCGTAAGCTTTCTCAGCCTCTACGTTTAGAATCAGTAATTGTGCGATTTTCTCAGAATACCTCACAGGTGTTCTAGCAACATGAATTCTTAAGCTGGTATCTATATCTACGAGGGTGTCTCCAGTGTCTGGCTGTGGAACTAAAGGATCGCACCCGAATATTTGTTCTCTTTCAAATCCTTCTACAGTCATGCGGATGTTTTCTAGGATAACCTATAGTTTGGTTGATTTGACCAAAATGTGTGTGCTTGGTCGTCTTCTACGTTTAACCCTCTCAACTGTGACCTGATCTGTTGGAAGTCTGTTGTTGTTTGGAAGACTTGTATCCTAAGGTTTTGGTCAATGTCAGTTACTACCACTACGATATTGGGCTGGGGCACAATTGGCTCGAAAATGTATTCCCTGGGCTCCCTAGGTCCCATAATTGTCATGCAAAAGCAGTAATGAAACAAACTATAATAAAGTAAAATCTAAGTACACTTCTAGCATATATAATTCCTTTTTTTGTATTTTCTGGCAATTTATAAGAAAGCAGCTATCTAAAAATATTTAGAATTGACAACTAAATTAATAACGTAAAACAAACAAAATAGCCGAGTGTAGCTATTTGTCTGTGCAATTTTGTATATCTATTCTAAACAACGAAATAACTAATCTATTTGCAAGATTCTCAATCCTACCTTAGAAGTGAGGAATGAATCATAGTTTCTCAGAAACTATCAATCCCCACAACTTCCCTGGCAATATCGAGAATGGAAATAACTGAAATAAAGCGATTAACTACTTTATTTGATAATTTCTAACTAAAACTTTGAAAGATGGAACCTGGATTTCGCAGAACAGTGGCGAATCCGACGGTGTGTGTGTTCTTGTCCCCTCAGTATAATCTCCTCATTCTTTGTGCTCACGTGAATCCAGAAAAGCGTGTAATGCTTGCATCAAAAGGAATAGATATTTGGATCAATGGACAGCCTTCAGAATGCAGACAGAATAGAATGCGGATAGGAGAGGGATAGCGCAAGAGTATAGAGCTTGGCCTATGTAATTCCTAGCCGGGTCTACTGCGAATCATGCAACAAAATGCGTCCAGAACCTGAAACTCGTCTGTATGAAGAGCAAAACCTGTAACTTTAATGGCTGCCTAAACTATTCTACTCCAGAAACAATAATACTGTTTGCACAAGTTGGATCTGTGGCTTACCAACAGCTGAGTAATGTAACTAAGCATGTAAAAGATTTAAACTATCAAACTTTAAGCAAACTAGAAGACTGAACTACTGAAAGTGGTGAGTTTTAAACAAGAATCAGGGGCCACAGCACTGCCTGCACAAGATGGGTCTGTGGCTTACCAACAGCTGAGCAATGCTAAACTAAGTACTAAAAACCAGAAGACTCTAACAAGGAAAAATGGTGGTCAAAACTCTAGCTCAAATTCTTCACACAAACCCAGCCAAAATTAGACCAAGATCAGACCAAAAATCAGAAGCCATTTACATGAACACAAACCATGCACTTATAGGAATTCCAACACTCAAAAACCAAAATCAAATTGAACTCCTAAACAATAAACAAAGGAAAAACACTGTTCCAGGGGACCAAAAACATTAATGCATGATCAAGTCGGCAAAGAAAAGCTGGTGAGTCGTGATATTTCACGCGGGTCGCGCCAAAAGAGCGTTCTGGAAAACGCGCACAGGACCGCCGCCCTGCTCAGGGCGGCGGTTGCAGGACCGCCTCCCTGTTCAGGGTGGCGGTCATAAGACCGCTGCCCTGCAGGGCGGCGGTTTCGTCACTGAAGGTTCAGAGGCCGAGGAAAGAGGGAAAAAGGGGAAAACAAAGGGCACGGGGGCTAAGCGGGGCATGCGGGATGTTAACGCATATCCGAAGAGCTCTTTCTGGATCCCGAACACCTTGCGAGGAGACCTGTATCATCATTGGGGCACTTGTTACACCGTTTCGCAGTACAGTACCTTACAATTTTGGGTACATACAGTAACCTCAATTGGTTTTACAACCTTTTGATAAGTGAGGCTTAGATTTTTTTGGCCCTATAGACCCTCCATCTCAGTAAAAAGAGTATATCCTAGTCTACACATATTGCCTAACCAAGTGGACAGAGGTAAAAGTGAGAAGGTGGATGATTCCTGTATGAGAACATCTTTACCAAATATGGATTCCCAAGGGATATTGTAATAGACTAGGGTACACATTTCATTGTTGATGTGATTTCTAATTTGGTTAGTGAATATGAAATCAGACATAGGAAGTCTACAACATATCATCCCCAGTCTAATGGCCAGGCAAAGGTTACAAACAGAGAGATAGAGGCCATATTGATAAAGACTATAGAACTCCATAAAAGATACTAGGAAGAAAAGATTCCAGAAACAGTCTTGGTATTCAATACAACTTGGAAGACAACAATTGATTTCACACTATTTGAACTATTATATGGAAAGAGTAATTTTTTATCAATATAATTTGAGAATAAAACGTTGAGAACTACACTTGAACTGGGAATAGATTTATAATAATCTCAAAGAAAGAGAATTCTATAACTCAATGAGTTGGATGAATTAAGAAAGCAAGCATTTCATAACACATAGGTAGTGAAAAAATAAAGAATCAAAAGACATGACAGGTGTATTAAAAAAAGACAATTCGAGGAAGGCGACTGGGCACTTTTGTTTGACTCAAAATACAAGGATCACATAGGGAAGGTCATAAAAAGGTGGCTAGGGCCCTATGAAATTGAGAATATATTCCCTAATGGAGGTGTAAATATTACTACTATTGATCCTGTGAGATTCAAGTTGTTGGTGAATAGACATAGGTTAAGATTGTATAAAAATCCAGTTGATAAAGGATCATTTATAGAATTGTTTAGAGGAAATCAGAGAATAATAGAGAAAGAAACATTAGAATTAACCTCATAGGTTGAGCTTGTTGGCCCACCTTCTAGGATTTTAGAGGATTGATGAGATTTCTGTAGCCTTGGATCATTCAGCTTGCTAAATATTTCAAGGCTAAATAAAAGTGTTGAGGTCTACCTTTTTAGGTGATCATTAACACTCTGATAACCCATATTATTACAAGTTTTTCATTTTACAGGTCTTATTGACAAGTAATTACAGGAGAGCATGATATCCATCACAAGGAGAAAGTGTAATAACAAATATTTTTACTTAAGGCCACATGAAATAATACCCTATTTGTTTGAGCATCTGGAGAACTCATGGTTTCATAATAGACATCAAGGAAGCATGTGCACGTGGATGCTATACAAGGAATGATTAAAACCCCAACTAATTGGAGTTCCCTTAATGAGAAGCATATTTTTTCACTAATGATCAATCAACACAAGTTAAACCCTCATCCACGACATCACAAGGCACTTGCATGCAACCAAGACTCTAGTGCAATAAGGAATGCACACAAATCATTAAGAGTAACAATAAGATAAGTGTAAACATTTATTAATTTAATAAATCATGATTAGATTAATTATATCTAATTATTAATTATGCCAAGTCATCATGCATGTAACACATTAAAAGACCATTTCCTTTCAGTTATGATTGTGTCTACTTAAGCCCTCAACATAAGCCAACATGTCACATCATTTTGCTTCATGAGCTCAATGTTGTCACATCCACCTAATGATTACTCACCATTAAATGTATTTCTTGTCCCCTCAGTAATAAAGAGAAAAGTAATCAAAATCCATTAACACAATTCATTTGTACAAATTTGTTTCATGGAAAAATTGTGTGATTATGTATTACACCTGGGAGGAGCCGTGTATCTTCCATGAGAGGTGAATTAATCACATACGATCCCTCTGCACATTTTAACCTTCTGAGTAATCCTGAGATTGTGTAGTACTTTGAGAATCATGGCTGGATGCAATACATACACAAGTTTCAAGGTTTTGATGAGGCAATTGTGGCAGGATTTGAAAATACCCTGAACGATGGAGAGACAAAGGTAAAAGGGTTGACAATCAGGGTAAGTGATGAAATTTTAACAAAGGTCACTAGTTTTCCAACTCAGGGAGAGTCATTTCCAGATAAAGCCAACCCAAAAGCAACAAGAAGGGATTTTACAAACAATGATGACGAGTTCATCTCAGACCGCTAAGGTACTTTTAAAACATCTCTCAAACCCTTATGGGCACAAGATGCCAATTTTTTCATTCAATATTTTACTTGTGAAGGGAGATATTCAAGGTTAAATACTATGTATTTCAAATTACTAAATAATTTGAAGAATAATCATCAAGTAAATGCTCCAAATTTATTGCATGAGATGCTTAAGAAAATGAGCAAAGAGGTTCATAGGGGTAGGGCAGCACTGTCACATCACTATCTAGTAACCCTAGTGGTTATGCACACCTTGCAAAGGGAGTATCCTTATATATCATGGGATGAATTTTTTAGGGTGGATAATATTGAGACCTTGTTGGGAAATAAGAGAAAAAGGAGAATAAAAAATGAAAGTTCTTATGCACATATACCAAAGGTTGCACCATTCTCTTCCAAAACTCAAGAGCCAATACATTTTGAAAGTATGTCTTCAACAAAAGAAACCCATGTACCTTTTTCAACATAAAGAATCTTTATTTCTGTAACCTTATTAGAATTATCCTCCCATGAAACCTCCATTTCCAAACCAAAAGGAAATCTACTCATTGTGATCCAAAAAAACCTAGGCGCTCCCATACGCTTAGGAAAAAGAGGAAAAAAACCTCCAATTCAAGACAATCTCAACCCATCTCATTGGAGAGTCATTTGGAAGTCATAGATGAATTTTTTTAGCATGAACCATCAGAAACAAAGAATTGAGATACTTCTCCCACAGTAACTCAAGAGCTAAATTACTATGAACAACCAATGGAAGGGCAATAAGAATTAAATTAGAATGAGGAAACAATTCATGAAGTGATACAAATGGAATAGTTAGTGTTAGGAGGAAGTGAACAAGAGCAATTGACTACAGATGATGTCAATGAACAAGTCATTGAGAAGGTTGTTCAAGAATTAAAAAATGCTAGTCTGTAAGAAGTAGATGTAGACCCAATAAAGCCATAAATTATTATTCATGAAATCATAAGGGAACCTGAAAAATCATCTTGTAGTGAGATGAGAACACAGACTATGGGGCCCAATATTGACAATCTGATGCTGTAAATGGATGCCTACACTAACAAGCTCAAGAAAAAAAGGGAAAAGGAGAAGGAAATGACAAATAGATTAAGAAAATGAAACAAAAACAAGAGGTAAAAATGCAGGTAGCATTTGAAATGTTGAGTTATAGACCCCCATCAAGTGTGTATGTCATTTACCTAAAAGAAAAGATGGTGTACCACAATTTTACTTGCATAAATTTTGATATGGTATATGACACTATATCAGCCAGGAAATTATTTACTCTGTATCAACATAATATACATAAACTCCAAATTTTTTTATATGATTTATATTTGCATAATTACGCCCTTCCATATGATAGAGATTGGATCCTAATTCTTTATATTGGGGATGTAAAGGCTAAGGCATTATATTCTCATTTTTCAAATGAATTGGAAAGAGATAAGTAAATGGAGGAATATATAAATTTGGAAAAGGTTACACCATTGTATATCAAAGATGATGCAAAAATAACAAATGAAATTGTAGAAGAATATGAAAACTATATGGAAGTGGATGAAATCAGAGATAGAGTGTTGCGAATGAGGATGAAAGCACACACAAAAATCAACAACATGATCTGGGAACATGGAGTTTAGGTTTTGATGACATGTAATGTCAGATGGAAAGAGTTATCCCTTGCACTCCAAAGGAAAGAAATAAACTCCTATGTAAATATAATTCCAACATTATGAAGGGTGAAAAATTTAACAAATGAATGTGGGGAAGAGTTGTTTCCTATAGCTTATCATCCTTCAATATTTCATTTCCCAATTGTACCTTAGACAATAAATTTACCAATTAATCAAAGGGTGAAAAAAATATTTTGGGACATATTCATGAGGAATGGTGGGTATTATTATAATAAGAAGAAGGAACAAACACACCCATAGATTTCAGGAGAGAATGCAATTTCCAACAGAGAAGATATGAAGCTCTTGAATTAGGACATTCAAGTGTTTAAGCCTGGGGGTTTGATAAGTTATATTAATTTCTTTCATAACAACTCATATTTTTTATTTTTAGAAGATTATTATATCCATGACTACGTATTTCCTAAGTACATTTTTGAACATTACTATTATAGCCATGAAATTTTGACATAATGACTAATTGTTATAGGCATATCTAATTGTATTTATTTTGTGATATTATGTGTGCATTTATTCTTGTTATACTAATAAATTATTTGGATGATTATATGTGTTGATGTCACTCCTGGTTGTAAGCAATTTTCCATATGCAACAGAGGAACCTGTCCGCAGTAACTCGTCTGTAGCCAAAGAAATTTTCTGCAACATAAGGAAATCATTCACAACAAAGAGCCCACATTTATGAAGATCTTTTGAAATATGAAGTGATGAAACTCAAGTCCTTATGTGCCATTGGAAAAGTAGTTACAACAGGAATGTGGAAAAATGGGAAACAAATCAATCTTTGATTTGGTCATTGATAAAGAACTAGTAAAGAATTGATTGTTAGATTAACACTTGTTGTGTGTTATGTGAAGAACTGATTGTTATTCGAACACTAGTTTATTTCAAACATGTGTAAGATCTCTCAATTGCTTCTTTGAACATCCCTCACTTGGTTTGTTGAAGACTCCTTGTTGTATTCTTCTTCTCACGTGCTATAAATGATAAGGTATAAAGGAAAGGGATGGTGCCTAGTAACAAGTCAATCAATGAGTAGAGGAGAGTCAAGAGCCAAATTTGGAATTAGGGAAAAGGATTACTCTGATATTTTTATTCTTAGATGTAATGTTTCATACAAATAAATAAATATTTGAGTTTTGTCATTTAGTTTGTAGTTACAGAGTTAAGAAGGGATTAATACCCAAGTCAGGTCCCACTTGAGGTATGCTAAATCCCATCCATTGTTTCATTTCATGCATATTTCCTTAGGAACAATTTTTTTTATGAATCTGCAACTTTGTTTCAGCAATAACATTTAGCACTAGTTTATTATCAAGTTTGAGTTTCCTTTTACTTTCAACATTATTATTTAAAAATTATTTCCTTTCCAACCTCCTAGATCAACTATAAATATACATACAACACTAGAAATATTTCAAGTCTACATTCCCTGATTTGATAATTAAATGATTGTAATTCAATGTATATCATATTAACTGCTACAAGTTTATTTGCACCACCACGCATTGACATATTGGATGTAATTCTGACTTATTTGGTTCCCTGTGATATTGTTATTGTTATTAGTGTTACCATTGTTTGTAACATTAGGATTAATTACTTGGTTGGTAACACCGTATATGATAACACCATGATTTTGATTTATAACTTTAGGTCTTTAGCTATTGTTTCCATTGTTTTGATAGTTTGCATTGTTTTGATTAGGAAATACCAATTTTCCATTGGGACCATAATTCTTACATATTTTGTCAATAACCACTTGATCAATTCAAAGGGCACCTTCTAGCACCTCCTCATAACTACGGAAAGGAAATTTCTACACTTCCTCCTTGGTTTCTTGATTGTGTGAGTGGAGAAAGAGGTCATAAAGTTCCATTTGGTCCATGTTAGGTGCGCTTGAAAAGGAATAAAGAACATGTCACCATCTTTGTATGAAATGAGATGCATATTTGTTTTTCTCCTATTTAATATATAGGAAATCCCTGATTCTAGTTCGTAACAATTTGTTCATGTCAAAATATTTTATGAACATGGAAACACATTGTTTGAAAGAGTGTATGTAATCCTTAGAGATTCGATAATACCACATGGAAGAATCTCTCTAACTGCAGTGGTATAGGCCTTGATATGAGCATTAGGATCCCCCTCTCCTTTAAATTTAGGATGATTGGGAAATTGGCATGTAAGCATGACACCTCACATGGTAAATCATATTGTTCTTTCAAATTTTTAGTGTAAGTTCCAATTGCATAAGATTCCACTATTGAAGTTCCTTGATGAAAGGGAGGAGGAGGAGGAGTTGGATAGGTTGTGGTGTAGGCATTAGCTAGGGAATATGAAGTTACTTAGAATGGTGTAAATGACCAAAGGAATTGATACATGTCTGATTGTGTGGATTTTCAGTACATATGTAAGGAGTAACATTATATCATTCATTCACGGGTGTTTGGTTATGAAAGCATGAATTGTTGGGAGTACTGTATGGGAAATAATTTCCAACTAGTCCTTGTATAGGGTAAGTGTAAGAGTGAGGAACCATCCCTAATGAGTTATATCCCAGGAGAAGATCACCTGGGTTTGATCAAATTATATGACCTTTTTCCATAAGGTGTTGCATTGGTTGCGTATTGGTAGGAGTGTATCCTTTGTTATATATAGGATACCCCATGTCTTTCCCCATTCCACAAGTCATTTTTGGAGTTAGGGCACTCTCTAACTCTATAATCCTCCTTACTAGTCCATAAATGAAATCATTTGACGAGGATTGAGCCCCTTGTTTGGGTTTGTGTTGTATATGGTTTAACAGAGGGGACATGTGATACCCCTTTATAAATTATTTAACATTAGTATTATTATTATCCTTGAAAGAGGGATCTTCATGGTTTATAGCTACTACATTATTATTTAACATCTTGGAGGTATGAGTCTTCATCATTTCCAAAGACTTGTCTATTATGTGAAGTTTTTTAGTGATTCAGGTAGAAATATCATCCTCCATTGCTTGCATGTTAATGTGGGGCCTTGATAAGACCATAGTGAGGGGAGAAATTTCTCCCATAAAGTTCATATTATTTGAATTAGATTGATCATCTTGAGTATTTAGGGGTTGATTGACCTCCTCTATCATCACATAATTGGTAGGATTTAAAATATAGCTAGGGGAAGCTTGCACATTATTTGTATAGTTGTTAGCGCATCTTGGAAAGGAAGGGGATCGTTGAGGTTGAACATGAGAATAATATCTATCAATGTCAAATGGCCCATCAAACTCTTTACCGGACATATTTAAGGGGAAATAAACTACCCACCGAATAGTAGAGGAGGAGGAAGGTGGAACAATAAAAAAGAGAATAAAATGGAAACGTGAAAGAATTAGTACTTCACGTTGGGTTCACTAATATTTGTACATAGTAAAAATGACACAAGGTTCCCTGTGTACTCAAATTCATGAATTCATACCGAGACAGTCGAAATGTTGAAAATGGGAAAGTTAGTTAATAGATAATAGGAGGGTATGAACATGTAGCGTGAATTCCTAATAATTGAGTTGGCCTATGGAGAACCAGAGGCTCTGAATGGGTAGCGTGAATTCTTAATGGCTAGGTTTTTTGTTTTTATTTGAGCTCCTAAACTACACTAAATTCTAGTTTTACATAAATAAGGAAAGAATTCTAATTTGAATAAAAGAAGAGTGAGTTTAATCTAGTAATTAACAAAATTCCTTCCCAATTAATTAATCTAGAAGAAATTTGGGACGTTAGTAGTTCCCTATATCTCCCTAAACTATGATATAGTGGAATATAATTCAGTGAGATTTCTGTCGATACCTGGAACGTGGAAAATGGACTTTGTAGACTCAAGATACAGTCGGTCAAAGTTTGGTCAACAGTAAAACCCGACAGGGGCAACTGACTAACGTGGCGGAAGCGAAGTGCATTCAGGAGCGTAAAATAAAATTGTTATTTTGTGACACCAGTCTTTGATATTGGTTTTGTCATTGTGTTATATATTTCACCATGTGGTGGGTCCTCAGGCCACCATGTGCCCTGCCACCACAATGATCATGATATTATCCAACTCAGTTTGGGCTAGCGCTCTACCTCCCTCTACACATTGTAGGGTGATCTCTTTTCATATCTTAGTGAGTTGGGTATTTTCATTGTAGGGTGAGTCACTACATGCCTCAGCAAGCTCATATTACCTTGGGTGAGCTCACACAACTCGGTGATGGATGAGTTTATTATTGGCCGGGCGAGCTATATTGGAGACCGAAGTGATTATCTACTATGGCGAGTTCATGGTTGGTGAGTTATTCTATGTGGCCTTAGCATCCATATTCATTTTGGTGAGCCCATATTACTCATCCACACACATCCACGTGTCCCCATACCACTCGGGCCCTAAGTATTTCATGGGTGAACAAAAGCATTTGTTGTGTTCCATGCCACATACTCCTATGGTGAGCTAAGACTTTTTAAAGGCCTTTAATACCCACCGCGGTGTGTATATGGGACAATGTCCCAACATGGAGAATAATAAATTGCAGACTCACGTGTAGGCCTTGGATGACGCATAACAAGGCACATGGATTAGTCAAATCCAAAGGTAAAAGATATGTATAGAGCGGCACTTATAAACTATGTGGCGGTTATAAGTTATGTGTCATGGGAGGTTGAAACGCGGGCCATAGAAAATAGGATGTATAAAATGTAAAATCCATTAAATGCCTAAGCATTATTAAAATATTTTTAATAACCTATGGTTATATTTAGCCTTTATGGGATTCAAACCCATAATTATCGTCTAGCTAAAAATAACCCTTACCGATATACCATTATTTCTCACTTAGATATAAAAAGGAGATCGTGGTATTTATTTGGTAAGTATGACCTGTGCAAGGCCACATGCCATAAAATGTATATTTCACATATCGATAATTTTGAAGGAGTTAAGAGGCAAAATCTGCCTTTGGTGTAAAAAAGGGAAATTGTAAGAATTTTCCCACGCTCCTAGTGATATAATTATCTTCCCATTTTTTAGGCGTTTAGACACCATTTTCATCTACAGAACTCATATCTACATTTGGTGACCATCCAGAGTCTTCGTCTAGCATGCCACTCATCCAAGGAAGAATATTGAAGACACATATTTCCACACGGACACATATTTTTGCGATGGTCAACATTAGTTGAATCCTACTTCTCGCGGACAGAGAAATTTTTCTTCATCATTCCAGTTCAGAGTAATCTACTAAATTTTGATCACTTTATTTTATCTGGGTCAAATTCATGTGTAATCGGCTAGGTTTTTTATCATAAAGGGCGAAATCCCTATACCACTATCAAAAAGGGTGGAATCCCTATACCACTATCATTTGGCAGAATCCTTATACCACTATCATATGGGTGGAATCCCTCTACAACTATCATTTTGGGTACTTAGATAATATACGTTCCCTAGTATCCTCATTTAGATTCATAGCTTCATTATATTTTTGTACTAGTTTACATCTCTTTGAAGTGTAATGAATTAGTTTGTTTGAATCCAGAGACGTAGGCATTGCCAAACTCCGTTATCAATTTCTTTGCAGTGTGTATGTGTTTTATTTTACATTGCATTTCCCATTTGAAGTTGATAATATATGTGGAGTATAAAATGAGAAAGTACCTATAGGGGTCCACAACAGTTAGAAATATTTACCCCAATTTATGGATCATTAATTAAATAAAACAAAAAAACTATCTATTATATTTGTTTGTATTATAAAAAACTTTTAAAAGAAATGAAATTGAAAGAAACTAATTAAACAATTGATTTTGAGTTTTCAAGATTAATAAAAATAAAAATAAAATCTACAGACAAAGACACAAGAAAATGATCAAAATTGAAATTATTGCTTATTTTAATAAACTGAAACTAAAATAGGGAATAACTAGATGTGGTTATTCCTCTATCGCATGGTTGTTTGATAATACTATTCTAAAAGAAAGCACTCAAAATTTATTAATATAATGGGACAAATCTTCCTCTGGAAAAGCTTCTGACTAAAGTTTTCTTGAAAGGGAAAATATTCTTAGAAGAAATTTCCCCTTTAACTAATTGAAAGAAAGAAATAATAAAAGAAGTTTAGGGATTTCTTCATTTCTTCCTCTAACTTATTTATCGAGAAATTCCACATGTATAATCTGGGAAGAAGTTATCAAGGGAAGATTTATGTAAAAAATAATTTAGAAGAAATGCTAGATTAACAATGTCTACGTGAAGTGATAGAATCTTCCGCTTCTAACAATCTAAATACACAATTTCTTCTAAAATCAACAAATAACAACTATGCAAAGCCTTAAAGAATTTAAATACAACCCCAACCTTGTGATTATTGTACTACAATAGCTTTTGATAGGTGAGATGTGCTTATTTTCTCCTCATCTTTCGGTCCTCTTCCAATGATGAAATCCAAATGATCCAAGGATGCATGAATAGTAACTGACAATAAATAAATTAAGAATATTAGATGTGTTTGGCTTTGTGCAAAGGAAATGATTGAATGTGAGCAATAAGGAAGAACACAATTAATGTACTAGTTTATCTTTGTGACCTCTCTCCGAATTTCAACAACATAACACTTCACCAAAAATATCAAATGTTCAACCCATCATATGGGTAAAAATGTGATTTTTATAGATTGTTGGAAGAGAAGATATCAACTGTAAGTGCCGATCAAGAAATTACAACTCATCCAAAAATCTTATTCTTAGTTAATTTGACAAAGAAATGGAAAATAAAATCATGTCAAAATCAAAACACGCATTCCAAAATGCATGTTCTAATTTCACGCTCAATGATGACATGATTGTCCTTGTTACCAGAGGGGTGGTTATGCAGCTGCCACTATTTCCAGAGGGGCAGTTGCACAACCATTGAGCTTACCAAAATTAGACTACACCATATCCACACCATAAATGAGATATACATATAAGTGAAAACTATATTTTCCCTAAAAGTGGGAAACTATTCATCCATGAAAAAGTACCAAAAATCCAAAGACATTCACTTATACTTTATTCAGCTTCTCTAATGAAAAGGCATTGCTAAAATCAAATGTATACTCTTTCTGCACTATCTTCATCCTCTTTAATGGATAGATATGTTTCATATTCCAATGATATTTACCCCTTTCCTGTCATGCATGCAAATCAATTTTAATGAAACTTCACAATAACAGTAATAATTTAGAAGATGCAATATAAAATTACTTACATCAAAATTTCTAATATCCATGTTGAGTTCCTCCAGGTTTGGAAGAACATTGAGGGTGCCAATACACGACCAATTAGAATGATAGCAGGGGTTATTTAAATTAATTTTTTTAGTTGACAGAGACTTGCAGAGCATAGTTTTAAATTTCTAAGACCTCTACATTCATGAATGACTAGGGTTTCAAGACACGGGAAAAATAATATCAACTGCTTGAGGGAATTATCATTCAAATGAACACTCTTAAAATAAAAAGTTTTAAGGTGTTTAAAACCACAAAAATCAACATGTAGTTTCATAAGCAGGAGAACTAAACTTTCCAGACACATGTGTTGAATAAATTCATAGGAAAAAACTACACTTGGAACCTCTTCAAAGCATTTGGGGATGGAGAAAGGAAAATTTTTCATTTCAAAGCATTCAATTCGCACAGATTGAATTAGCCTTAGGATGTTATTTATCTTACCCACAATTTTAGATGGATTAGCATTATGATAAAAATCAAAATCAAATTTAAGAATGGGTAGCTAAGTCCATAAAAATTCCCACCTGTAAGAGAGCAAAAAACATTTAAAAACATCTTTTGGACTGAGTTTTCTGAGAATATGATAATAAAGTAAAGAATCTGGCACCATACTCATCATGTCCTTTGCTCTAATTGCCATTTTTTCTATAAATAAAGCTTGGTTTCCAATAAATAAAAGGAAGAAAAAATAGGGGTCCTTCTTATCTCAGATCAAAATAGGTAAAACAAAGGTAAAGTAGGGTTTTTTCGTTCTTTCCTTCCAGTTCCTTCCTTTCTTCCTTTCTTTCTTCGTCTAGTTGCCATTTTTTTTGTAAATAAAGCTTGGGTTCAAACATTGAAAAAGAAAACAAAATAAGCTGCGGGCCTTCACATGACAATGCAATTCTTATCTCGTGTCAAAATGGGTAAGTTTTTTTCACCAAAAAATCAAACAATACAGATTATAATGTTAGTTTTTTTAATAATTGAACTATTTTTTAGTTGTGTTTATTTTTGTTGAAATTTGATAGGTCTTAGACCACCATTCTCCATGGGTGAGGTGGGAATATTTCTTCGTCTAAGTGTCCAAGGTATGAGGGGAGGGGTTTCCATTCCGCCAAATTCACTCGGGGCACGATCCTAGCCTTATCCCTTATTTGGTGGGCTCTTTATGAGCCAAGCAACTTCACCAATGGGCCAATGACTGTTCGATGTTATTTTAATTTTAATTTGAAGGTTCATAGAAATTATATGTATTTATTTTTAATGAAATATTTAAAATTAAAAGATATATTTTAAATCATTTTTATTATTTATATATAACAACTAGCAATCACGTGCGACCGGTGCAATGGAGATACCGAAACGAATGCATTGAGGAACTTAAATTTGAAGGAATGTGAAACATGTCTTTCCTTAGAGAAGATACATATGTGTAGCCTATGTTGAGCTGATGTAGTAGTTGAATTCAATAAACAAAACATGGTAGGTCAAGTGGTTTTTCACCATCTTTGTAGATTATTATTTTTTTCCATCCTCTAATATTTTCCCAATAATAACATATATCTTATAGAGTTACCCTTGAGGATTTTTATTCCACATCATCTCCTTACTATTTCAAGTTTCGGAAAAGTATGCACTCTAAGCATTAATCACAACAAAATATGAGACATAATTTTAAAATACATATTGATCTTCCTAGAAGATATTTGTTGGTTGGAATGGGTAATGTATGGATATTGAAGACAATGTTCTTCACCAATAGTGAAATACGAAATAGTGAAGCGTTAACTCATAAGATTTTTGGAGGACCTCAACTAGATCCAGGAGATTTTGCGAATGGGATTCCTAAAATTCCTTCCAAAAAGCATAACCATTTACACAATCCAAATGTCGAGAAGAAAGAAACATAACTATTGGTTCATTAAATTTTATCTTCTAATATTATATAGACATTTTCTATATTGAACCATTCAATATAATTATGTGGACTGCCATTAATCGTCATATTTGAACGTAAATTCAATAAATTTAAATATTATAAATAAAATGTATGCTCCTTAGATTGGAACATGGGGTATATTAACTACAGACACAAAATCAGTCAAAAAATAACTTTAACTTTTGCATAAGCAAAATTCCTAGAGCATTAATTACAGATCATTAATCTTCAATATTGGTGAAAGATTTAGATGTAAAAAATATGTGTACAATGATAAACACCCAAAATTGAATGGTGGAGAGGCAGAGAACATTCCATCATCCCTATTGGTGTCCTACGTAGAGGGGAAGCTCTCGACAGGGAATAAAAAAGTTCTTTTAATGTGGATTGCTATAAAAATAGAAGAAATAATTAAATTGCTTCATGCTATTAAACTAAGAAGACACAAATTTTTATAGGAGTTGTTAGCGGAAAATATCATGTTGATGAAATCTTTTTCAAGGGGGGAGGGAAACTATGAACTACTAGCATCAATGATGGTAAATGATGGTCATAATTACAATAGATTATCTGGTCCACCGGGAATATATTCAATGGCCAACATAGTAGTGTATTGATATTGAGGAAAATGATTTTTTCCAATAATGATACAACAAATAGTGAAGTACTATATCACAAAAAAATTTGAGGACCTCAACCAAATTCACGGGCTACTTTGAATGGGCTTGCTAATATTCCCATTGAAAAAACATAACTATTCACACAATGCACATACAAATTAGAGGAGGAAACACAATTAAAATGTCTTACTCGATTCCAAATACGACCTCTTTGCAGGTATTGATGGGCCCCTATGATCCATGCCTAAGGGGTTGAGATTCAAGTCATTGACCTTGATAGCCACATTCTTCCCACCTTCATAGGATTCAAAGAGTCTACTTCACCATTGTTTGCAGATAGGAATATTACATATATGATTTCTTCACATTTTTTCCCTTTCCCAACATGCCCTTCAGCTCATCTTCATCGTCCAAATTATCCTCTATGTTAAGATAAAACATATCATCAACAAAATCAATCAATGTAGTTGATGGAACTGTGGATGTTCACACCCTTAAGTCAATTCTATTGCTCAAGGAGAATGTCAGTCCAAGTTGCTCCATTAGCCCATTCATCTACATTTTCACTCGAAAGCATAATCAATAACCTAACCAACAAGAACTAGGAGAAAACTATTCATATCTTGAAATGGTCCTTAATTTAAACTTTCATATTTTTAAAAAATATCTACCCTTTACCATGTTATACGACTTACTGCTTAGGGTTTGTCACGTGAAAGCATGACAAGGATACTTAAATGTGTGTCAAAAAATCTTATATTCAACCTTGTGAAGAAGCTATTTCATCTTGAGGACAGTGTTCATGATATTGTTTTGATGAGGAAATGACCTAAAACAAGTTTCTTTCACATAATGTTTTCTTGAAATACGAAACACATGATATTTTGATGTAACACTTAACAATTGTGTTGAAATTTATTCTTAATATACCATATTTTTTATGTGTTTCTATATTGTTTTTATATTGTCCAGAGTTGAACATGGTTTCTTTGCATGAAATACTTTATTGAGTAAGATTGGGACATCATAAAGCATCATTTTCGAAATTGAAAAGGAAAACCCAAATCAAGAAAAACTTATTTGTATTTTTTTCAAATGGTTTTTAATGTGTGGATCAACATCAACACTAATACACTATAGTGGGCTTATTCGTTACAATATTTCAGGGATGAGAGATGATGTTTGACTTGTATAAACATAGTATTTGTGCTATTTTAGAAAGTTAATAATGAATTTTTTCATGAGATATCCAATTTCCACATGTTAAAAATAATGATTGAAATGAAAAAGACTAAAAATGAAATGTGATAAATGTAGTAATGTTGGCGGCAAATATGATACAATAAAACCAGTATTGAGTAACATGAGTCCATTAAACCAAAAATAATTTTCATATCAAGGAGATAATGGGAGATTTTTTTAGTGGTGGATATGATATGATGAAATAAATATTGAGTAACACGAGTCTACTTAATCAAAAATAGCATGGAGCTTAAGAATACTGTTATTCTACATAATTTTCAACTCATATAGAGGGGCCAATTAGTCAACACCATTAACTTGTGCGTCAGTTCCAACTAACTATGCACCTTAAATTAAAATATTTTTTTGAGAAAATATGGAAAATAGGGAATTAGATATATTTTTTATTTTATTTTTTTATAGCATTAAGATATTGAGAAACTATGGAAAAAAGTACATACACACATACACACATATATACACAACATTAAGATGTTCAATTATATGGTCAAATAAGACAAAAACATGAATATAAAATTGAAAAAAGGGGAATTTAATCCTTACCTAGCCAACAAATATCCCACAAATCTGATTGTTCTTACCCAAATAACCTGTTCTATATTCCATGTTCCACTTTATCATCTCCATCTCACTTACCTCATTAAATGGGAAAAAATTAGTAAGTTCTAAATCTGAAAGCAATTCTTGCTTGTTGTAGCACTTTGTGACCTCTATTTTCAGTTTTAACCTTAAGTGGAGGAAAACAAACATTGTATGAACAACCATCAATAATTGAGCCACTGTACTGATTGGTCATATGAGTGATACGTAAATAAAATTTTAGACTAAAAATTTGTATGATTTGTTATGATATTAAGAGCATAGTGCTATCTGATTACGAGATATTTTTACTAATAAAACGATGAGAGAAGACCTTGCACTGTACAAGTCCAAAAGAGATAATTAGATATTTTCCATGTTATATTTAAATAGGGAGCGTGAAAAATAGAAATGCCACTTTTCAATAAAATAATTGGATCATTTGTGCCTACTAAAAATTATTCCCTACCAGCTTGGGAAAGAGGTGTATCTCGAGTCTATGTGGAAATGGACCTAGTTTCCCCGCTGCCAAGATCCTTTAGTTTGAATACCACTCGCGGTACCTAGATCCAAAAACTGACTATGAAGGATTGAATTTGAAGTGTTTTTAGTATGGGAAGTTGGGTCATATGAGAAAGGATTTTCCTTTTAAGATTAAAAAGGAGATAGGAAATCTCTATCTCCAGGAACAAGAAAATTCTCCTGAAAAGGTGGCTCCTAGCTTCGACCCTAAAAAGGATATCCCCTCTTCCCAGGAGTGTTTGAGGATTGGGAAAGAGACCAGAATATCTAGTGGTCCTTGTGCGACTACAATTCCTTCCATAGATTTGACCCCTTACTCCTTTTTGAAAGAAATGGAAGAAGTTCATGGGGATTCTGGCGAGCTTGTATCTTTGATTAAAGAAGTTATAGTTTAGGGGCATGCTTATTCTATGGAAAACTTAAATGGTTGGATAACATAGAGCTAGGGTATGGATTTTTCTTATTCTCTGGAAGTGGGAGGTGGATTTGAAGATGGAGAGTGTGTCCCTGATAATCTGGACACCATGTTGGTATCCTCAAAGTTGGCAGATGGTCAGGTGGGAATGAAAGCGGCTATCTACGGAGCCTCAAGAAAAAGAGGGAGAAAATCGAAGCATCATATTGCTCAGCAGGAAGTAGATTTGGGTAAACAAAGCACCCTGATATTTGATAAGTTTGTACTCGGGAAGGTGAAAATGCTTCCCTATGGTCAATGAAGTTGCTTAAATGGAATGTCAATGGATTGAATATCCCTGACAAGCAGCGCTTGTTAAAGCACTATCTTTACTCATCGGAGACTAGTTTAGTTTTACATCAAGAAACTAAAATGTTTGTTGCGGAAGCAAATAGAGTGTGGAGTAAATATTGTAAAGGATGGAAATGATTTTTTCATATTTGTATGGGGAACTAGGTGATTTAGGTATTATTTGGAAGGAAAATCAAATGAAAGTGGTCGTATATGATCAAAATAAAATCTAGTAGCAGGTTTGTATCAGCCCTCGTCACTCCTAATCAATGTTCTATCTTTTTAATGTTTATGCCCCAAATAATATCATTACGAAAAGGGAGTTGTGGTTGAATATTTTAAGGAAATTGCAACAGATGGATGAGCATCTCTTTATTTTGGGTAGGGATTTTAATGCTATCTCTTTGGATAGGGATAAAAAAGGGGGTTTAAGAAGGAATTTTCAATCTCAATTAGATTTCTGCTTGTTTTTTAGGAATGGTTCTTTACAGGACATTAAGAAAAAGTAAGGTTGGTTTACATGGAGTAATAGACGGAAACATTTCTGTAGTATATCGAAAAGGTTGGATAGATTTTTGGTTGGTTCTAACTGGGCTTTGAATAACATTGTCCTTGAGTGTAATGTGTTTCCCTGGTCAGGGTCAAATCATTTTCCTATTTCCCTACTGATTAATATTGATTTGGCCCCTTATATATCTCCTTTTAAGTTTGAATTGATGTGTCTTAAGGATCCTTCTCTTGATAGTCTTGTTGAGTAGTGGTGGAAATATTATCAAGTCAAATGCTCAAAGATGTTCATGTTAGCCCAGAAGATGAAGCTTCTTAAGGGGGATTTTCTGATTTGGAATAAAAATTGTTTTAAAAACATCTTTCAGGAAAAAATCCTGGTGGAGCAGGAGTTGAAATATCTTAATTTAAATTTTTTGCCTCTGGTATGGGGCAGGATGAATACTGTTTGGAAAAGGCTCTTCTAAATGAGTTAGGAGAGTTGCTAATTAGAGAGGAAATGTTTTGGAGGTGAAAATCGAGGGATCTATGGGTTAAGGATGGGGATAGGAATGCAAGATTCTTTCATGCCTTAGTTAAATTCAGAAGATCGGGGAATTATATCATGGAAATTAAGAATAGTGAAGGAGTTTCTGTTTCTGCTCCCAAGGAGATTGTAGAAAAAGGAATTAGGTTCTTCTCCTCTTTATTAGGAGGTGATTTGGCTTCTTTTGAATCATCACAAGCTGATATGTTGAATTTTATTCCTAAAATTATTAATGAGGTCCAGAATGCTACCTTTCTCAAGCCCATTTCTATGCTTAAGGTGGAGAAAATAGTTTTTTCCATGGAAAAAATAAAGCTCCGGGCCCTGATGGTTTTCAAGCTGATTTCTTTCAAAAAAATTGGAATATAGTGGGTTATGATTGTTATCACCGAATCAAAACACCCTCCAATTTACACAAGTGAACATGCTTGAGCTCATGGTGTGATTGGGTAACATGGGCACTATCTCAAAGTTGTGGGACTTGCTACTTGAGATAGGCCTCAAGAGAAAGTTGGTTCTTTCTCCTAAACTACTTGTCACAATCTACTCTAATACAGGAAAAACTATCTAATCCTAATCTAACTTTCCAAGGGACTAGGGAGAGAGAGTGCATGAAAAAAAATATTACACTAAAGCGGTGATACACTATAGGAGGGAATGAGAATAGCTTTCTAATGTGTGGAAAATAGAAGCAAAATACATACTAGAGAGGGTGATAACAGTTCTCCACAGTCTAAAAACTATATTCACAACAATATTTCATACACACACAATGATAATAAATCCCTACAAGAGCATAAAATAGACACAATATATTTGCAATGAGGTTCAAGACGCAATAATAATGCAAAAAAACACAAAAATGGAAGATACATCCATGAACTTACATTTATTGCTTCATTGTTATGCATAGTTCAATCTTTTACAAAATAAAAGCCTATATAACCATACAAGGAGTCCACTATAAGGGATTACAACACATTAGATTCACAAAACAAAAATGACAGAGTTTTTCTACTCAAAAACTATCCTCCTCCTTTTACAGATGAGCCCAACATTCCAATTAATAGAGTTTTTTGGATGAGAGAGAGAGAGAAGGGATGTAAATCCAGAAATCCACTTTCTAACCACTTGAAATATGTCATAAATTTCCCATTTTCACACTACATGTTCATATTCTCTTATTATCTATTAACTAACTTTCCCATTTTCAACATTTCGACTATCTCGGTACGAATTCATGAATTTGAGTACACAAGGAACCTTGTGTCATTTTTACTATGTACAAATATTAGTGAGCCCAACGTGAAGTACTAGTTCTTTCATGTTTCCATTTTATTCTCTTTTTTATTGTTCCACCTTCCTCCTCTACTATTCGGTGGGTAGTTTATTTCCCTTTAAATATGTCTAGTAAAGATTTTGATGGGCCATTTGACATTGATAGCTATTATTTTCATGTTTAACCTCAACGATCCCCTTCCTTTCCAGGATGCACTGACAACTACACAAATAATGTGCAAGCTTCCCCTAGCTATATCTCAAATCCTACCAATTATGTGAGGATAGAGGAGGTCAATCAACCCCTAAATACTCAAGATGATCAATCTAATTTGAATAATATGAACTTTATGGGAGAAATTTCTCCCCTCACTATGGTCTTATCAAGACCCCACATTAACATGCAAGCAATAGAGGATGATATTTTTACCTGAATCACTAAAAAACTTCACACAATAGACAAGTCTTTGGAAATGATGAAGACTCGTACCTCTGAAATGTTAAATAATAATGTAGTAGCTATAAACCATGAAAATCCCTCTTTCAAGGATAATAATAATACTAATGTTAAATAATTTATAAAGGGGTATCACATGTCCCCTTTGTTAAACCATATACAACACAAACCCAAACAAGGGGCTCAATCCTTGCCAAATGATTTCATTTATGGACTAGTAAGGATGATTATAGAGTTAGAGAGAGCCTTAACTCCAAAAATGACTTGTGGAATGGGGCAAGACATGGGGTATCCTATATATAAAAAAGGATATACTCCTTCTACCAATACGCAACCAATGCTACACCTTATGCAAAAAGGTCATATAATTTGATCAAACCCAGGGGATCTTCTCATGGGATCTAACTCATTAGGGATGGTTCCTCACTCCTCTTACACTTACCCTAAACAAGGACTAGTTGGAATTTATTTCCCATACAGTAATCCCAACAATTCATGCTTTCATAACCAAACACCTATGAATGAATGATATAATGTTACTCCTTACATATGTATTGAAAATCCACACAATCGGACATGTATCAGTTCCTTTGGTCATTTACACCATTCTAAGTAACTTCATATTCCCTAGCTAATGCCTACACCACAACCTATCCAACTCCTCCTCCTCCTCCCTTTCATCAAGGAACTTCAATAGTGGAATCTTATGCAATTGGAACTTACACTGAAAATTTGAAAGCACAATATGATTTACCATGTGAGGTGTCATGCTTACATGCCAATTTCCCAATCTTCCTAAATTTAAAGGAGAGGGGGATCCTAATGCTTGTATCAAGGCCTATACCACTGCAGTTAGATAGCTTCTTCCATGTGGTATTATTGAATATCTAAGGATTACATACACTCTTTCAAATAATGTGTTTCCATGTTCCTAAAATATTTTGACATGAACAAATTGTTACGAACTAGAATCAAGGATTTCCTATATATTAAATAGGAGAAAAACAAATATGCATCTCATTCATATAGATATGGTGACATGTTCTTTATTTATTTTCAAGCACACCTAACATGGACCGAATGGAACCTTGTGACCTCTTTCTCCACTCACACAATTGAGAAACCAAGGAGGAAGTGTAGAAATTTCCTTTCTGTAGTTATGAGGAGGTGCTAGAAGGTGCCCTTTGCATTGATCAAGTGGTTATTGACAAAATATGTAAAAATTATGGTCCCAATGGAAAATTGGTATTTCTTGATCAAAACAATGCAAACTATCAAAACAATGGAAACAATAGCTAAAGACCTAAAGTTATAAATCAAAATCATAGTGTTGTCATAGATGGTGTTACCAACCAAGTAATTAATCCTAATGTTACAAACAATGGTAACACTAATAACAATAACAATAACATGGGGAACCAAATATGTCAGAATTATATCCAATATGTCAATGCGTGGTGGTGTAAATAATCTTGTAGCAATTAATATGATATACATTGAATTACATTCATTTAATTATCAAACCAGGGAATGTAGACTTGAAATGTTTTTGGTGTTGTATGTATATTTATAGTTGATCTAGGAGGTTGGAAAGGAAATAATTTTTAAATAATAATGTTGAAAGTAAAAGGAAACTCAAACTTGATAATAAACTAGTGCTAAATGTTATTGCTGAAACAAAGTTGCAGATTCATAAAAAAATTGTTCCTAAGGAAATATGCATGAAATGAAACAATGGATGATATTTAGCATACCTCAAGTGGGCCCTGACTTGGGTGTTAATCCCTTCTTAACTCTGTAACTAAAATGACAAAAATCATATATTTATTTATTTGTATGAAACATTACATCTAAGAATAAAAAAATCAGAGTAATCCTTTTCTCTAATTCCAAATTTGGCTCTTGACTCTCCTCTACTCATTGATTGACTTGTTACTAGGCACCATCCCTTTCCTTTATACCTTATCATTTATAGCATGCGAGAAGAAGAATACAACAAGGATTCTTCAACAGACCAAGTGAGAGATGTTCAAAGAAGCAATTGAGAGATCTTACACATGTTTGAAATAAACTAGTGTTCGATGAAAAAACAGTTCTTCACATAACACACAACAAGTGTTAATCTAACAATCAATTCTTTACTAGTTCTTTATCAATGACCAAATCAAAGATTGATTTGTTTCCCATTTTTCCACGTTCTTGTTGTAACTACTTCTCCAATGGCAGATAAGGACTTGAGTTTGATCACTTCATATTTCAAAAGATCTTCATAAATGTGGGCTCTTTGTTGTGAATGATTTCCTTATGTTACAGAAAATTTATTTGGCTACAGATGAGTTGCTGTGGACAGGTTCCTTTGTCGCATATAGAAAATTGCTTACAGCCAGGAGTGACATCAACACATATAATCATCCAAATAATTTATTGGTATAACAAGAATAAATGCACACATAATATCACAAAATAAATACAATTAGATATGCCTATAACAATTAGTCATTATGTCAAAATTTCATGGCTATAATAGTAATGTTCAAAAATGTACTTAGGAAATACGTAGTCATGGATATAATAATCTTCTAAAAATAAAAAATATGAGTTGTTATGAAAGAAATTAATATAACTTATCAAACCCCCAGGCTTAAACACTTGAATGTCCTAATTCAAGAGCTTCATATCTTCTCTGTTGGAAATTGCATTCTCTCCTGAAATCTATGGGTGTGTTTGTTCCTTCTTCTTCTTATAAGAATACCCACCATTCCTCATGAATATGTCCCAAAATATTTTTTTCGCCCTCTGATTAATTGGTAAATTTATCGTCTAAGGTACAATTGGGAAATGAAATATTGAAGGATGATAAGCTATAGGAAACAACTCTTCCCCACATTCATTTGTTATAATTTTTTCACCCTTCATAATGTTGGAATTATATTTACAGAGGAGTGTATTTCTTTCCTTTGGAGTGCAAGGGATAACTCTTTCCATCTGACACTGCATGTCATCAAAACCTAAACTCCATGTTCGTAGATCATGTTGTTGATTTCTGTGTGTGCTTTCATCCTCATTTGCAACACTCTATCTCTGATTTCATCCACTTCCATATAGTTTTCATATTCTTCTACAATTTCATTTGTTATTTTTGCATCATCTCTGATATACAATGGTGTAACCTTTTCCAAATTTATATATTCCTCCATTTACTTATCTCTTTCCAATTCATTTGAAAAATGAGAATATAATGCCTTAGCATTTACATCCCCAATATAAAGAATTAGGATCCAATCTCTATTATATGGAAGGGCCTAATTATGCAAATATAAATCATATAACAAATTTTGGAGTTTATGTATATTATGTTGATACAAAGTAAATAATTTCCTGGCTGATATAGTGTCATATTTCATATCAAAATTTATGCAGGTAAAATTGTGGTACACCATCTTTTCTTTTAGGTAAATGACATACACACTTGATGGGGGTCTATAACTCAACATTTCAAATGCTACCTACATTTTTTCCTCTTGTTTTTGTTTCATTTTCTTAATCTCTTTGTCATTTCCTTATTATGTTTAGAGATGAGGTCTTCCTTCTCCTTTTCCCATTTCTTCTTGATCTTGTTAGTGTAGGCATCCATTTACAGCATCAGATTGTCAATATTGGGCTCCATAGTTTGTGTTCTCATCTCACTACAAGATGATTTTTTAGGTTCCCTTATGATTTCATGAATAATAATTTATGGCTTTATTGGGTCTACATCTACTTCTTACAGACTAGCATTTTTTTATTCTTGAACAACCTTCTCAATGACTTGTTCATTGACATCATCTGTAGTCAATTACTCTTGTTCACTTCCTCCTAACACTAACTATTCCATTTGTATCACTTCATGAATTTTTTCCTCATTCTAATTTAATTCTTCTTTCCCTTCCATTGGTTGTTCATAGTAATTTAGCTCTTGAGTTACTGTGGGAGAAGTATCTCAATTCTTTGTTTCTGATGGTTCATGCTAAAAAAATTCATCTATGACTTCCAAATCACTCTCCAATGAGATGGGTTGAGATTGTCTTGAATTGGAGGTTTTTTTCCTCTTTTTCCTAAGCGTATGGGAGTGCCTAGGTTTTTTTGGATCACAATGAGTAGATTTCATTTTGGTTTTGGAAATGGAGGTTTCATGGGAGGATAATTCTAATAAGGTTACAGATATAAATATTCTTTATGTTGAAAAAGGTACATGGTTTTCTTTTGTGGAAGACATACTTTCAAAATGTATTGGCTCTTGAGGTTTGGAAGAGGATGGTGCAACCTTTGGTATATGTGCATAAGAACTTTCATTTTTTATTCTCCTTTTTCTCTTGTTTCCCAACAAGGTCTCAATATTTTCCACCCTAAAAAATTCATCCCATGATATCTAAGGATACTCCCTTTGCAAGGTGTGCATAACCACTAGGGTTACTAGATAGTGATGTGACAGTGCTGCCCTACCCCTATGAACCTCTTTGCTCATTTTCTTAAGCATCTCATGTAATAGATTTGGAGCATTTACTTGATGATTATTCTTCAAATTATTTAGCAATTTGAAATACATAGTATTTAACCTTGAATATATCCCTTCACAAGTAAAATATTGAATGAAAAAATTGGCATCTTGTGCCCATAAGGGTTTGAGAGATGTTTCAAAAGTACCTTAGCGGTTTGAGATGAACTCGTCATCATTGTTTGTAAAATCCCTTCTTGTTGCTTTTGGGTTGGCTTTGTCTGGAAATGAATCTCCTTGAGTTGGAAAACTAGTGACCTTTGTTAAAATTTCATCACTTACCCTGATTGTCAACCCTGTTACCTTTGTCTCGCCATCGTTCAGGGTATTTTCAAATCCTTCCACAATTGCCTCATTAAAACCTTGAAACTTGTGTATGTATTGCATCCAGCCATGATTCTCAAAGTACTACACAATCTCAGGATTACTCAGAAGTTTAAAATGTGTAGAGGGCTCATATGTGATTAATTCACCTCTCATGGAAGATACACAGCTCCTCCCAGGTGTAATACATAATCACACAATTTTTCCTTGAAACAAATTTGTACAAATGAATTGTGTTAATGGATTTTGATTACTTTTCTCTTTATTACTGAGGGGACAAGAAATACATTTAATGGTGAGTAATCATTAGGTGGATGTGACAACATTGAGCTCATGAAGCAAAATGATGTGACATGTTGGCTTATGTTGAGGGCTTAAGTAGACACATCATAACTGAAAGGAAATGGTCTTTTAGTGTGTTACATGCATGATGACTTGGCATAATTAATAATTAGATATAATTAATCTAATCATGATTTATTAAAGTAATAAATGTTTACACTTATCTCGTTGTTACTCTTAATGATTTGTGTGCATTCCTTATTGCACTAGAGTCTTGGTTGCATGCAAGTGCCTTGTGATGTTGTGGATGAGGGTTTAACTTGTGTCGATTGATCCTTAGTGAAAAAATATGCTTCTCATTGAGGGAACTCCAATTATTTGGGGTTTCAATCATTCCTTGTATAGCATCCATGTGCACATGCTTCCTTGATGTCTATTATGAAACCATGAGTTCTTCCAGATGCTCAAACAAATAGGGTATTATTTCATGTGGCCTTAAGTAAAAATATTTGTTATTACACTTTCTCCTTGTGATGGATATCATGCTCTCCTGTAATTACTTGTCAATAATACCTGTAATATAAAAAATTATTAAAATATAGGTTATCATAGTGTTAATGATCACCTAAAAAGGTAGACCTCAACACTTTTATTTAGCCTTGAAATATTTAGCAAGCTGAATGATCCAAGGCTATAGAAATCTCATCAATCCTCTAAAATCCTAGAAGGTGGGCCAACAAGCTCAACCTATGAGGTTAATTCTAATGTTTCTTTCTCTATTATTCTTTGATTTCCTCTAAACAATTCTATAAATGATCCTTTATCAACTGGATTTTTATACAATCTTAACCTATCTCTATTCACCAACAACTTGAATCTCACAGGATCAATAGTAGTAATATTTACACCTCCATTAGGGAATATATTCTCAATTTCATAGGGCCCTAGCCACCTTGTTATGACCTTCCCTATGTGATCCTTGTATTTTGAGTCAAACAAAAGTGCCCAATCGCCTTCCTCGAATTATCTTTTTTTAATACACCGGTCATGTCTTTTGATTCTTTATTTTTTCACGACCTATGTGTTATGAAATGCGTGCTTTCTTAATTCATCCAACTCATTGAGTTATAGAATTCTCTTTCTTTGAGATTCTTATAAATCTATTCCTAACTCAAGTGTAGTTCTCAACATTTTATTCTTAAATTATATTGGTACAAAATTACTCTTTCCATATAATAGTTCAAATAGTGTGAAATCAGTTGTTGTCTTCCAAGTTGTATTGAATACTAAGACTGTTTCTAGAATCTTGTCTTCCCAGTATCTTTTATGGAGTTCTATAGTCTTTGTCAATATGGCCTCTATCTCTCTGTTTGAAACCTTTGCTTGGCCATTAGACTGGGGATGATATGTTGTAGACTTCCTATGTCTGATTTCATATTCACTGACCAAATTAGAAATCACATCAACAGTGAAATGTGTACCCTAGTCTATTACAATATCCCTTGGGAATCCATATTTGGTAAAGATTTTCTCATACAGGAATCATCCACCTTCTCACTTTTCTAGTTTAGAAACACTTTTACCTCTGTCCACTTGGTTAGGCAATATGTGTAGACTAGGATATACTCTTTTTACTAAGATGGAGGGTCTATAGGACCAACAAAATCTAAGCCTCACTTATCAAAAGATTGTAAAACCAATTGAGGTTACAATGGAATCTCATTAGACTTAGTGGGATAACCCATTCTCTGGAGTTTTTCACATCTCTTAGTGTATAGTGCTGCATATTTAGTTAAATTTGGCCAATACAGTCAAGTAGTCGACACCTTATTTGTTTTTATCTTTGTAGAAAAATTCCCTCCACAAGGCTCATTGTGGAAGGCTCTAAGGACATTAATTATCTCCTCATCATTTATCATTACTTGATATTGACCTATATAAAAGAGAGTTCCACTTATCCAAGAAAAGGGTAAACTCTTTTCAAATAAATGTTTTTTCTCAGAAGATGAAAATGTGAAGGTGTTTTACTTGAGACCAAGTAGTTGGCTATGTATTTGTATCAGGGTGTTCTTGTATAAATAATAAATATATGGTCATTTGAAAATTAATCATAAACTACTTGTTCTTCACTGTTTGTCTCCATCCTTGAGAGGAAATCTGTCGCCACAGTATCTTTACCGGGTTTTTCCACTAATGGTGACATCAAATAATTGCAAGAGGAGCAACCACCTTATGATTATTCTACTTTCTATTGGTTTGTTTACTAGATATTTTATCACAGCATGATCAGTGTGAATAAAAACGTGATATTATGTGATAAAATGTCTGAATTTATTTATAGAATATACTACTTCCAATAACTCTTTTTATGTTACTGTATAGTTCAATTTGGCATGTTGAAAATTCTTGGTGACATATTATATTGCATAATTCATACTACCATCTTTGTTCCTAAGATGAATCCAATTACATGATCTGATGCATCTGTGTGGATGTGAAAAGGCATGTTCCAACCATGTCCTCTAAACACAGGAGAAGTAGTAAAAGTCTCATTTAAAGTTTGAAAAACACTTTCATAGCGTCTAATCATACAAAATCAACATCCTTTCCTAGCAATGTAAAAAGTGGCACTATAATTTTATTGAAGTCTTGTATAAACCTTCTATAATATCCAGAATGGTCTTGTCATCACCAATTCGGCACTATGATACATTTACTAATGCATAGCTTTTAGTTTGGTGGATGGAATCTGGAAACACAACAACAAACATAACACAAGAATACCATAGACTATGATAAGAAGGAATGATGATAAATCTGAAATATAAGTGTAAATTATAATATCAACATGAAATTGTTACAATCTCACCCATGAGGTACTTCAAGTGTTACTGACTTCACTTGCCTTCCAACAATAACTATGGGAGAAACTTCACAATTACACCTCTTAATGGCTTCTTTAACACACCTTCAAAATGATGGCTTCCTTTACACACTTACTCATACAATATTTCTCACTACTTCCTTCTATGCTAAATGAGGGGGGTGGCCTCTCTATTTATAGAACTTCCAGGCTTATCCATCTTATCTCTAAGATAGGATAAGAAATCTACTCTGACGAATCATATTCCATACCTTAACTCTTATCTGTACATGTAAGCTTATCTTTTAAGATAAGATAAACCTTATCATTTCACATGGGTTCCACATTTTTAGACTTTTTACAAATAAAATACACAAAATATTTATGACCTCACTCCTTGTCCTTATTACCAATATAATATTTATAATTCCTAATCATGTAGACCCTACTTCTCTACTTACCCTAACTTTGACATTTTAACATTACCGGACCACTTACGACAAATATTTACTTTTTACCACAACATTCCTATTGTACTTTTGACTATTACCGTACTATACATTATTGGCGGCATCGTACTGGCAGTGCCGTTATCTTCTATCGGATGCTACTACTAATTATACTTAACAACATCCTATTCCTAATACATACATTAATAAAATAGAAATTACGGAGGAAAATTTTAATGTCGACATTTTCCCCCTTCCTAGCTTCTACTCCGTCCTCGGAGTAGACTCTTATGGACATTCTGAAGCTGGTGCCTGGAAAATCTTTAACTTGTCATGGTTGACCCATTTCATAATGGGAGTACCATCCAATTCCTCCAGTCGGTATGTACCATTTTCATGCACAGCTGCTATTTTGTAGGGCCCCATCCATTTTGGAAGAAATTTTCTCTGTCTTCTTTTTTTGTATCTGGAATCATATACTAGAACCAAGTCATTCACATGAAATGGAGACCAACGGATCTTTTGATCAAAGTATTCCTTCTGCTTCATTTTCTTCTTATAGCTTGTATCCTTCGCTATTTCCCTCATTTCCTCTAGCAAATGAAGATGTACCAACCTTTCTTTTACTGAATCACTTTCATCCATCCTTTCATTTTTCATAACTCTCACAGTGGGAATATCAAACTCAATAGGAAGAACTGGATCAATGCCATAAGCCAACTGAAATGGGGAGTATCCTGTTGCTGACTTTGATGTTGCCCTATATGCCCACAATGCTGCATGAATCCTTTTATCCCACTTATGTACCTGCAAGGCTGCATCTTTTGCTAGAATTTGACACAACACAAAATTTGTTCGTTCCACCTGTCCATTTGTGCTTGGCTTGTATGTTGTTGCCTTCCTGTGCTTAATAGAAAACTTGTTGACTAGGGCTTCTACCACCTCATTAATGAAGTGGCTTCCTTGATCTGTTACAATTTCTAATGGGCAACCAAATCTGGTGACAATGCGTTCATATATGAACCTTGCCACTTCATCCATGGAAGTTGTTTTCAATGGCCTAGCTTCAACCCACTTGGTTAAATAATCTGTGGCAACTACAATATACTTATTTTGGCATGGGGTAGTTGGAAGTGGACCTACAATGTCTATTCCCCACTTTTCAAAGGGACCAAGTGGAAGAATAGGGCATAATGGAGCTGATGAAGTCTTACGGTTACCATGTGTTTGACAAATATCACATGTCTTACAATAATTATAACAATCTCTAAAAAGAGTGGGCCAGTGATAACCTGCATCCAAGATCCTTCTTGCTGTAAGTTGTCCAGAGAAGTTTCCTCCACATGTACCATTATGGAATTCTTCTATCAGCTCCTTCCCTTGATCACGTCCAACTACCCTCTTGTACTATCCATCAGGTCCTATTCGAAATAATACTCCATGTAGAATAGAATATGGATGACTGGCTTGAGTAATCTTCCTCTTAGTCTTTGCATTGGCACCATCAGGAAACTTGAATTCATTCAGATAATTCCAAATATCTATGTATTCACTAGGGATTGTGTCAAGGGATAACAATGTTGCATCTGGGAAATCATCATCATCACAAGATGAACCTAAACCCTCATAGGCTCGAGAGAGTGCATCTGCATTGACATGCTTCTTTCCTGGCCTATCTATAATATCAAATTCAAATTCTTGTAGCAAAATTATCCATCTTGCTATCCTCCCTGATGGGTTAGGCTTATTTACAATATATTTTAGAGCCTGATGATCTGTTACAACTATAAATTTCTACCCTAGCAAGTAATTTCTAAACTTCTTTACAGCAAAAATGATAGCTAGAGCCTCTTTTTCAGTTACAGTATAATTTACCTCAGCACTGCTCATTTGTCTGCTCCCAAAGTAAACTGGATGATCATTCCCATTTTCATCCTTTTGGCTCAGAGTACTTCCTAGTGCTGCATCTGAGGCATCAGTATACACAATGAATGGCTTGCTCCAATCTGGATTCTTTAAAATAGGTGAAGACACCAGGGCTTCCTTCAGTTGTTCAAAAGCTTCATGCGCCTTATTTCCTGGTTCATAAGTAACATCCTTCTTCAAGAACTGGGTTAGTGGCTGTGCAATCTTTGAGAAATTCTTGATGAACCTTCTATAGTAACCCACATGGCCTAAAAATGATCTCAACTTACTTCTATTCATAGGAAATGGTAACTCTTTGATTTTTGAAACTTTATCAGGATCAGTACCAATACCATCTCTGGATACAACATGCCCTAACAAAACACCTTTAGAACATCCAAAGACACACTTTGTAGGGTTTAGTGAGGCTTGTGCTTCATCTAACCTTTGAAATGTTGTCTCCATCTGGTGCAGGTGGTCCATCTTGCTCCCATAGATGCAAAAATCATCCAGAAATACTCTGATGAAGTTCCCAATGTAGGGTTCAAACACCCTATTCATCAAACACTGGAATGTTACCAGAGCATTACACAACCCAAAAGGCATAACTCTATAAGCAAATTTTCCCCAAGGAGTGGTGAACATGGTCTTCAGCTGATCTTTCTCCTCTATACGAACTTGGTTGTATCCGCTATATCCATCAGCAAAACTATAGCACTCCTGGCCAGCTACTTCATCCAAGATCTGATCTGAGAATGGAAGAGGGTAATGATCCTTCTTTGTTGCCTTATTGAGCTTCCTATAATCAACACAAATGTGTAGCTTCCCATTCTTTTTTATTGAGATCACAATGGGAGAAACCCATTCTGAATTCTCCACAGCAAATATGAATCCTGCATCAAGCAACTTATCTATTTCTTCTTTTACAGTCTTGGAAAAATTAGGATTCATTCTATATGGCATTTACTTTATGGGCTTAGCACCATCTACCAGCTCAATAGAATGTTCTACCCAACTTACTTGATGGAGTTCCTTGTAATCAAAAGTGAATAGGTGTATGTACCTTCGAAAGAGCTAGAGGTAGCATTCCTTCTCACTCTCCATCACAACATCACCAATCTTTATTTGTTGGAGATGATCATCAATTTCTTCTTCAGATAATTTTATGGGTTCATGAGTCGGTGTGACTGGAAGGATATCCATGACCGAAACATCAACCTCACTTTCTTCATCTTCTGTGTCCACTTCACTGGTACTAGAGTAATCAGAGGATGTCCAATCATCAGTTTCATCACTTGAATCCACAGGTTCTGCCTTATGATGCCGAGGGATCACATTTATCTTCACCCTCTCTCTGCCATGTCCAAGTGTCATGAAGCCTTCATTCCAGTAGTTTCTTGCATGAACTCTCCTTAGCCATGGTCTTCCCAACAACATTGGGTATGCAACAGTACCATTTTTCATCACCTGAAAGTCTACCACACATACAACACCCATAACAGATATTGCCACATTTGAAACAACACCTTCTGGTTTAGTTTTTCCCTTATTTAATGACCTTAACATAAGTGTTGAGGGGCGATCAATTTTTAAACCCAACATATTCATTACAGACTCGGTCATTACATTAACTGCAGCACCTCCATCAACTAAGACATCATGAATTGAAATACCATTACATAATACCTCAGCTTGTGGAGCGTAGGGATCTGCCTCTGCCTCCAAAATAGGGACCTCAACCTCCTTCCTTCGTCGAGCATTGAGTCCACTTCGCAGCTCCCGCCTCTTCTCAGAAGACATAGCCAAGAGTTGACCATATGTAATATTTGCAGGCCTTTTGGATAGATCTTCTAAGATGGAGTATGGTCCTTGTCCCTGTGAAATCAGAAAATCCTGCACACCCAACTTTCTTCTCCTATGTTTCTTACTAGTTTCTCCTTTCATCTTCTTAGGATCATTTCCATCTTGGTTATCTTTTTCTTTCTTTCTTTTTGTTACAAACACATCTGCTTCATTATTTATGCTCTTATCTACTACATCAAAAGAATTCACAGGTGCTTTTCCTTTATCATTATCTCTTGTACCAGATGTAGAAGCTCTATCTGGACAATTATACTTATAATGACCCTTTTTATGACAACCATAACATACAACTTCAGAAATATTTCTTTTTGGACCTCTATCTCCTCCCTGAGAACTAAATTCCTTTCCTTGAAGAAGATTAATAGTTAACTGACCCATCTTCTTGAGCAGATCTTCATACTCAGTAGATGTACTAGGAGAAAATATTTGTGCTCACCGAGAGTGGTTGTGGATTCTGGACCAAAGGTGTTGGTGTAGGCTCTACTTTAGCAACAATTTCTTTGGGCTCCTCTTCCATGCTTTCTTCTTGCCTTCTTGCAATCTCCTTTGCTTGTTCAATGGTAGCTGGGTGGTCATACTTCACTCGTTGTCTGATCTCTGGCTTCATCCCAAGAATGAAGTGCTTACAGAGGAGATTATCCATGCCATTCATCAACCCATCCTGCTAATCCTTCCTTCCGGATCTGGGCATCGAGCTTCCTCCTTAGCTCTAGAACACGAGCATGATAATCCCTTATCTTCTCCTTCTCTCCTTGGGATAGCTTTGTGATATCGATCATGAGATCTGCATATTTCTGTTGTTCACCAAATTCTTCAAGAAAACTTTCAGTTAATAAATCCCATGAATTTTTCACATTATCACCTAGTGTTTCAAACCACCTAAGGGTTGAACCATCCAAAAAGGTAGGAAAAAATTCAGTCCATTGTTCCCTTCTTATGAGGCCATTACAAATGCAAGATCGTTTAAACTCTTGAATGAAAGAGGAAGCATCTTCATTAGATTGGGCTGAAAAAATAGGAATCTTCCCCATTTTCAAAAAGTAACCACAGTGAAATACCAACCCACAAGTACAATCAACAAGACTTATGTGCACAAATAATTGGAATCACTATAATAGAAAGTGACTTTACACCTTTCTACAGTAAAATAGAAATGACCATGGTAAACTATGGTAAAACTTGACTTACTGTGGTAAAAAATGACTTTACTGTGGTAAACACTATTCATGGTAAAAAGTGAAGTTACTGCGGTAAATACTATTCACGGTAAAAAGTGACTTTACTGTGGTAAATACTATTCACGGTAAAAAGTGACTTTACCATGGTAACTACTATGCACAGTAAAAACAAGGTTACCCTCCAAATGTTTTCTGACTAAGTGGGAATATCTCTCCAGAAAATCCACCAACGAGGAATGGTCCCGGCAACGGAACCAAAATGTCATCACCAATCTGGCACTATGATAATTCTTTACCGGGAACTCCTCATGCTATGATTATTTACTAATGCACAGCTTTTAGTTTGGTGGATGGAATCTGGAAACACAACAACAAACATAACACAAGAATACCATAGACTATGATAAGAAGGAATGATGATAAATCTGAAATATAAGTGTAAATTATAATATCAACATGAAATTGTTACAATCTCACCCATGAGGTACTTCAAGTGTTACTGACTTCACTTGCCTTCCAACAATAACTATGGGAGAAACTTCACAATTACACCTCTTAATGGCTTCTTTAACACACCTTCAAAATGATGGCTTCCTTTACACACTTACTCATACAATATTTCTCACTACTTCCTTCTATGCTAAATGAGGGGGGTGGCCTCTCTATTTATAGAACTTCCAGGCTTATCCATCTTATCTCTAAGATAGGATAAGAAATCTACTCTGACGAATCATATTCCATACCTTAACTCTTATCTGTACATGTAAGCTTATCTTTTAAGATAAGATAAACCTTATCATTTCACATGGGTTCCACATTTTTAGACTTTTTACAAATAAAATACACAAAATATTTATGACCTCACTCCTTGTCCTTATTACCAATATAATATTTCTAATTCCTAATCATGTAGACCCTACTTCTCTACTTACCCTAACTTTGACATTTTAACATTACCGGACCACTTACGACAAATATTTACTTTTTACCACAACATTCCTATTGTACTTTTGACTATTACCGTACTATACATTATTGGTGGCGTCACTGTACTGGCAGTGTCGTTATCTTCTATTGGATGCCACTACTAATTATACTTAACAACATCCTATTCCTAATACATACATTAATAAAATAGAAATTACGGAGGAAAATTTTATCATTTTTCAAATTAGAGAAGATACTCAGGATTTCCCTATGGAATGTGGAAGGTGCATTACACATGAAAAATGGAAGAACTGAATAGGAAAATGTCCCCCATGGAGATGTTAATGTGGTCTTATCTTGCTCCTCTAGTGCAATATGGATCTGATTGTAACCATTGTATCCATCAACAAAAGAGATAAGTACTTTTTACCATAGCTTTCGTATCAAGCACTTGATCAATGAAAGGACAATGGGAAGTGGTATTTATCTTGTGCAGTTGAATTCAGTTCTTTGTAATCCACACAAATTATCTATTTCCCATTATTCTTTGGTAAAATTATCATAGGTGATACCAACTGGCTGTCTAATACGGGTTATATGAAATCCAACATCTAGAAAATTTGGTAGTTCACCCTTCACAATTTCTCTTACTGCTGGGTTCATCCACCTCAAAGTGGCTAGATCTAATTGGTGTACATTATTCTTTAATATATAAATTCTATGAGTTTAAATCATAGGATGAATCCCACACATATGAATATATTTCCAAGCAAATGTCATTTCTTATGTTGTTGAAGAAGAGACAATCAATAGTTATCTCTTGTTTTATACTTAAGCATCTTGCTTACATTTAGTGGAATGCCTCTTAGTATGTAGTTTCTACTTTCTTAAAGAGGTCCATTATTGAACAATTTTTTCTACTAAAAAAATTTAATATGTAGTCATGAGGAAGAAGTTGGTGAAAAATATGATTCTTACCTAGAATACTCATGGTGCTCTGATGTGGTAAGAATTTGTTCAAATGACAGCTCAAGCACCTCAATCTATCATCAAATTCTTCATGTCTTCCATATTTTTTCTACATAATAGTATAGAGAACAACATCCTCCTTCTGATATTTAATAGTGCAAAAGAATTTTCCAACATCATCAACTATTAGACAGAGCATTGATGAATTTCAAGATTCTTCAACCCAAACTGTTTGATTCTCAACATTTAATGGTTGGGAAGGAGGATAGTATTATAAGTTTCTTGGTACCATTTCCATTTGAGATGATCATGTTGCCAGACTTGCACCCTATAAATGCATCAACAATGGCTAGCCATAAATGGACTTCCTAGTATAGGAGAGGGTAACCTGTACGCACCCATAATTGCCTTTGGTACATAGTCAGAAAATGAAATACAACAGCATACTCCAATGAGGAGTCTACTACCTTTCAAGAAGGTGTTCAAGCTTAAGGAATCCTTCAGGATTTACCGTTGATCTATCTGCTAGTTTTAATACAGTAGTTGTTGGCCTCAGTCCTTCCCGCAACTTTAGGTCATCCATGCTTTTTGATTCTTCATAACATGTTATTGGCCTTTATTCCCTTGACCGTTCCCCTGCATAGGCAGCGGTTATGATTACCGCCGCCCAGGTAATAGTAACGGTCCTCACCAAAATACTTCCTAGATCCGTCATGTACTTAGGTAAAAAAAAATGATTCACTTAACTTCACTTTTAGTATGCATCAGTGGGAGAAATTGTCTAAACGACTATGTATGAGTGGATGGATCTTTCCTTCCCTTTGTCGTAGCTTATTTATCCATCGATCCTTGATCAACATGTTACTAAATAGACACATACCTATGATGGCCTTGACTGCAGTGGAAGGCACATACCAACCCCAATTATTATCCTATTATACTGATTGTATTAAACTTAGAAGGTTTGATAAATGATGTAGGGTTATACTCTGCACTCTATTGCTACCACAATCTTGCTAGAAATGGGGGTCCATTGCCAAGCTTCAGATCTTACTTTTTCTTTAATCTCTATTCTACTGTTGATGTGGATCACCTTACAATGCCTTCTCGATTTGTTGTAGCTCATCTTGCAACAACTCATGGTTCATTTATTATCTCAGTGCCATTGTAGGTTTACTTTGCATTACACAAGTGCTCTTCTTGAGACTGAGATGGATACTCATAGATATCAAATGAATAAGCAGTGTATTGGGTTAAATCAGTAGTTATAAGGGATGAAAAGCTTTATTATTGGGGTTAGCTTATCTAGGTTGGAATCTAGAAATGTTAGTTATCTTTATGGTTGAGATCTAGATTGGGGGTTTGACATCAAATAGTTTCTATTGCATATCAAATAGAGGAGGTAAAATTCTAGTCAGGGTTGTTGGTAGGTTAGGCAGGTTGATTTCTCCAGTTGCTTACCTCCTCTCCAAGGTTGTTTCCATGAATTAATGGGTGTGACACCACCAAGTTGTGGGGAATAATTGAGGTCTTCTCATGGTTATGATCGGTATCTTCACCTCTGGAAACTATGGAAACTAATAAGGTTTTTGGGTGAATTAGGGTTATTTAAAAACTTTTCTGATTAGGTTCACATACTTCACAAAACTTGTTAACCAGCTAAATCTGGCTGATTACTTGTCTAAAAGAAAATGTAAGAGAGATTAGAACACAATGTTTTATTTGGAAAACCTAGAAAATGGGAGAAATATTCCACTGAAATCAGATATATTATGTTTGGTATAATTTATTCTTGTGTGCTGACAGTGATTGTGAAAAGTTGAGATGCAACATCAGATTATATTTCCTATGGTAGTAACTCCAAAATTAACTCAGTCATCAACTACAGACCTTTTGCAAGCTATATCTTGTAAGACCAGCTACAATTCCCCATAATTTAATCAACTAAGACATTTATCTTCTATAAGCTCCTACTTATAAGGAGGTTATAACCCCACATGTGCTAAGAATTGATAACTTATTCATTAATTCTTGTGTTTTGGTCACACGTTTCTTGACTGTATCTCACAATTGATGATGGCCTCATAAATTTTGTCACTTCTATTTTTGATCAAGTAATTCCCCTAAACTTTCAATCTGCTACATGCACCCTAAATGTGACTCTAAATCCTTACAAAATAACCTTCTCAAATTACCCGCTATTACCATCACAATGTAAATGGCTTGTTCACTAATTGTCTTACTGGTTGTGAAGCACTACAATTCCCACAACCTGATGCAACTACTAAGCAATAGTACCTATGACATTCTTCACTAATTTGCATACATCAAGTATGTTGATGGTCTTCATCACTATCACACTTGATTAGTATTTAAAATTGTTTAAAACCTTTCCTTACTCAGCCTAGCAACCTATCATTCTAAGAATTAATGGTCTCAGACCAGAAAATTACCCATAAATTCTATGTCGGCTCCAATTTTTCTAAATGTCTCTCATATCATACATTCAACATGAGCTTGTCTCAGACATACATACGAGTATTTTTCAAATGTCAAATTTGTCTAGTAGTGTTCACATCACACATAGTATAAATAAAATATCAGTAGATCTTGAAAAAAATTCAGAGTCTTTGAGAAGCTATCATATCCTTCAGAGACATGACACCACTTCAAGTTAGGACATAACTCTTCAAATTCCTATTGACTCTGTATGTATCCCTGGTATTACACATTGAAGACATACACATCTGCACTATCATCTTTATCACAATAATCACACTTCAAAAATTACAACATTCAATAACTACACTGGCTGTCTTGGCATAAGCTACGAGAGGTTGGGTGCAATAGAAACTCTTTAAATGTCTATTTTATTTTCTTTCAATGACCTCTTGGACTTACTATTTCGGTTATGACCAAAATAATACCAAATGTAGGAAAAAATAGTTTTTGAAACTATTCATGACTATCTACCCTTCTCCAAGAGTTCACTGTAATTCAAAGGAGGATGCATTATGACTGTACACCTATCTCAACCATTCCAATAGTTTCAATACAAACTAACCATTGGCCTCATGAACTTGTACAATATATTTAGGTCATCCATGAATTTTTTTGTCAGTGAACATTGATGCAATAGAACATAACAACACTAGGTCAACCAAGGTTTTCTTGATTGTAGTACCATTGATCCATAACATTCTTTGAATGAAGGATTTTGCTTTTATCTAGCCAACTTGGGTAGCAAAAATTCTATGTAATTTTCATTATAATCATATCTATTCATGCCATTGAATTGAAACATAAACCACATCTCCATGGTTCCTTGAATCATTTTTCATTCTTTAGGATTCTTGGTAGAAATATTTGAATCATTCTTGACAACAACTTGTTCAGTCGAAGTAGGACCATCCTTGATGGCTATGTAAAGTATTTATAATGAACTTAAAAAAAAATCAAAAAGAATCATTCAATTTCAAACCATAATCAATATCATATCTATGTTTACATACCCTTTCCTAGTCATCTTGCAATCCTCTTCTAGAAATGGAGTTACATCATTGACAACAAAGAAGATGCAACATAAACCTCATTTCTACCTCTGTTACAGTAAAACATGATCTTGAAGAAAAAATGTCAAAGAATTATTGGCTTATTCCTGTAATGAAATCAAACAATTATTTTGCAACAGAACTGTAAAAAATAGATAGAGGTTTCTATAAATTTTTAACAAATTCATGCTAGATAGAACTTGTACAGATTTGATCACAAATTATCTTTCGTGACCCTAGAATCATGGATATTATTGCCCACTATAGCAATCCTGAGACCACCACAAAACCAATTGGGTTGATTACAAATCCTGATTACAAGTTGGGTAACTTTATTATTGGGGTTAGGTGTTGGTTAAGCTAACAATTGAGTATGATGATCTCCATTTTCTCATGTTAATCCAATGTTCATTTTTCAAAACCATCCCAATAGCTCCTATTGCACGATCGAACAATTTTAACTTGCTTATAAATAGTAATTGGATTATACATTGTGTGAATGAAGCTTATTGAAACATATGTTCAAGACCTTCAGACAACAGAAAAATCCTCATCAGAATTCACTTACCATAGATCAATTGAGTTAATATATGTGCACTTCACCATTTGGAGTGATGTTTTTAGGGATCAAATGATTTCATGACAATATAGGAGAGCACTATAAACTTAGTCTTGTGAACCAGCACATGACTCTAATTACACCCTTTTAGTTTCATCAAATACTCTTGCATTTGACTCAAGAATTCAAATTTGAGACACTTTATATGTAAATTATACTTGGAAAAATAAATCAGATTGATCTATTCAAGGTCTTGAGACGTTGATGATTCAAAGGAGAAAAGTCTTCAAACATGCTCCTATGCAGATAGTTCAGATTCTTGGAAGCAAAGCTGGAACCCAAACCATATTGGTGGAAGAAAATTTGGTTATCTTTTGTAGCTTACTAGCGAAGATTCAACCCATGATTTTCATAAACTTAAAAAAATTCCAATTTGAAGAGAGTAATAAAAATTTCCATCACAAACAACAATTTTGAGTATTGAACCCTGATGGACCTTTAGATCACCTGATTTAAAGAGACTATTCTTACAAGTCTAGTGATGGACTCCTTCTAGAATGATTATACTTGTAATTTCATGTTAGTAACCACTATGACATTGGTCAAGGAAATCATGTCACAGTTGAGCATATGCACCATTTCACAAAATTTACAAGAAAACAAAAAATGACTCATTTCAACTCAATACTTCAAGATAGTCAAGACCTTCAGGAAGAGAAATAACTTAGTTAAGAAGATTTCTCATAGTCTTCTTGGATACTTATCCAGTTCTTTCCTAAAATTTGTTTCCACACTTCATTCTCTGTAGTTTTATAAAATATTTACTTCTATTATTTATCTAAGATTTAGGGATACAATTTTTTAGTCATTGCGTGCTAAGAAGACAAAAAGGTCACATTTTTACTTCAATAAAGACAACCAATTTTAGGGAAATTTCTATTGCACAAATTTCACATACCTCTTCAGAATTTGATTGAAATTCAACATGGAGCACAAAAAATCACCCCTATACCAATGATACAGGGAGTTTACATTTATTCCTTTCTAAATATTTAGATGTAACCTACAAAACTATCTCACTTACCTCAACCTAAACTACGAATTCTCAAGTTACAATTTTGTGATACTTTTGACTTTTTCCATAGTTAATGAGCTAAAATAAGCCTTGTCTAATTCTCTCTTAAATTTCCTATCTTTTCATTCCTAGGATACTACCATACTGTAATCATGATCATTTCCAGTAACCTTTACTAACCTCTCAAACCTCATTAGGCTCTAGAAATAGGCCTAAATGTTAAGGCCAATGTTCAACTGCAACTCCCACCAAGTGACCTAGAAAACAACTATAAGAGTTCTTTCCCATGGATTTACAGAACATCATGATTATAGCCTACGAGGAACCTCTGATACTAGTCAGATACTAACCATTTCCATGCTTCCAATAGACTCCTAGCTTCACAACCAAGCCTGCAAAGCTATAAAAACTATTCTGGGTAGGGAACCATCATGAATGGTTAATGAACCACTAAGAAGTTTTACTAGCAATCCATTACCTTTCTGCCTTTGACAGAGCTTCATTTCCACCATTAAATCTTTTTTTATCAATTCAACTTGACGTCTAATGAAGACACCAAAGACCAAGGTTGTCATCACTTTTAATAGTCAGCTAGGGTAAGGAGCCCAACCTTGTTGAGTACTAGCCCTAGGTGGGGGTTGCATATTGTTATATAAACTACTAGCCCAACTTTGAAAATATGGCATGGGATATTGTAACATATCTCCTTATCTTTGTCATATCATGTCTTACTTTGGGCAACTTAGAAAAATTTCCCATCCTCCATTTCTATCATTTTGAAATCTAGTGAAGCCTCCTTTACTTATGTAATGTTGTCCAGTCGCCTTCCATTTGCAATCAGCTTTATTTCTTCTACAAGATTGGTAGAACTGTGCAAGTGCTACCTCTACATCCTCTCTCTTCTTATTTTCATGTAGATAGCATCAGCACTGGGTTGCCATTTCATTAACATATTTCTTGTTTCATGTTCTTAAACATGTTTGTAATTTGTGATTTGGATATTTCCCTAAGTCCTTTGGAAATTACTCCATCCTTTTATCTAGCACTTCTTAGTCTTTTCATGGTTTCTCTAGAATAGTTCCTGCAAGCTTCACAAATTTCCTCAAGATTTGATTTATAGATGTATCTAGCTCCTATTAAGTGTGGAAAAAGCATCCATATCTTCCTCACTAATTCCTTTTAAGAAAAGTAACTTTACAAGACTCGAAAGGTAATATTATGTGTCATTTACTTTTGAACACAAAATAGTAATCTCTCTAGGTAATCTTCTAGTGGCTCACCTTCCTTCTATGCCATCTTGAAGATGTTCTTCTCCTCCTCTATAATATTTGGCCTGTAATACTCTTTGTACTTGGTCAAAAACTTCTCCTTCATCTGTTGTCAGGTAATAACAACTTCTTTTCCTTAGGCCCATAAACCATCTCAAGGTTGCAATATCCTTGATTTTAGCAAGAGAACAAACTTCATATCTTGTTTGCACTATTTGTGTAGTCATAACTCCTGCATAAGACATAAAAATATAAACAAGAAAGTGTCTGTGTACTCCAGTCATAGATCCATGAAAGTTAGGAAGAGATGACGGAGATATGTTCTTTATTTTGAGAAAGATCGTTTCTTATTGGAAATAACAAACTAAAATGTGTTTGGATTTCTTCTTCTTCCATATTTTTATTCACCTCCTCTGTCCAATGTTTGGTTGTTCAGAGAACTACCTTTGAAGTCTCACTTGGAAGGGAGTGTTATATCAATTAACCTTATATAGAAGAGGACGTTTCTTCTACAGAATTAGAAGTAATTTCTACTATTTGAGGATTGGGTAGGAATCCCTACGATGGTGCATACATCACACTAAGTCAACTCAATAAACATTAATTAGTGGGGGGGTTTGAAGGTGGAATTTATACAACCTAGCATGTTCTCAAATAAATTCATAAATGTAAAAACTACATAAACTACTATAACTTGGCAATATCCCTGACAACTGGATACCAAAAATGGTGGTGTAAATCAACATGTAACAATTAATATGATGTACATTGAGTTAAAATCATTTAATTATCACACTAGGGAGTGTAGACTTCAAATATTATCAGATGATTGTTTGCATAAGTTATAGTTGATCTAGGAGGTTGGAAAGGAAATAACTTATCACATAACAGGATATTGAAAGTAAAATAAAATTGAAATTTGAAAATGAACTAGTGCTAACTGATATTACTGAATACAAATTTGTAGGTTCCGAAATTAGATAGTTCCTACAGTAAATATGCATGAAATGAAACAATGGAGGGGATTTAGGAAGACCTCAAATGTTGGCCCTTGACTTGGGTGCTAATGCCTTCCTAACTCTGTAACTAAAAAATAAATGAAAACTCAGATTTCTCTATTGAATTGCATAAAACATTACATCCAAGAACAAAATGTTAGAGTAATGTCTTTCTCTAAATCCAAATCTAAATCTATAAATTAATATCTTATCTGAATGAATTATTAAAAGGCACCAGGACTTTCCTTTATACTTTATCATTTACAACACATGAGAATAAGAATAATACAAGGAGAATTAAACAAAACAAGTGAGAGATTCGACACATGTATGAAATACAAAAAAAGTTTTTGAATAACCATAATTTCTTCACGAAACACACAACAAGTGTTAATATAACAATCAATTCTTCACTATTTATTTATCAATGACAGAATAAAGGGTAATTTGTTTCCCAGGTTTCCACATTATTATTGTAACTACTTCTTCAATGGCATGTAAGGACTTGAGAGCCATCACTTCATTTTTCATAAATGCAAGCTCTTTGTTGTGAATGGATTTCTTTATGTTACATGGAAGAGTTTCTTTAGACAAGTTATTTGACTGCAGATGAGTTTTTGTGTACAAGTTTCTTCACTGCATATGGAAATTTTCTCACAACCAAGAAGTGGCATAAACACATATAATAATTCAAAACATTTATTAGAATAACATGAATAAATGCACACATAATGTCACAAAATCATTATGACTATGTATAAATATAGAAATTAGTCATTATGCCAAAAGCTCATAGTTATAATAATGATGTTTCAGAAATGTACTTAGGAAATACATAGTCATGGCTATAATAGCATTATCAAAATATAAATGATGGTTTGTTATGAAAGCAATTAATATAACTCATCAACACGGTCGATTTCAACCATCCTCCCCTTCAGCAGTCTCTAGCCCAAGGCCAAAACCAATATCAAAATTCTAGTCAAGCGGCAACAAACTAAAATTACAATAACCAATTCCAAAATAATAATTAATTCAATAATATATTTCATATGTATTATCTTGGAATATTTAATTTGATAGTTGGGTGCATGTGGATTATTTTGGAATATTTAATTTGATAGTGGGGTGACATGGATTATTTCATAATATTTAATTAGATAGTGGGGTGACATGAATTATTTTAGAATATTTAATTATCAAGTGGGGTGACATGGAATATTTTGGAATATTTAATTATCAAGTGGGGTGATATGGATTATTTTGGAATATTTAATTATCAAGTGGATTTATATGGAGCATATTAGCATATAACGAGGATTAGGGATTTAAAGGGGATCAATTAACCAATTAATATTGATTAATTGAATATTTATTTTTAGTGGGAAATGGGATTTATTCAAATTTATGAGGGAAAATGGATTCAAATGGGAAATCCTAATGAAGGAGAGAGAATGCGGGGTGAAGGGGAGGAACGATATCAAAAATTGGTGTCTACAATTAAAGGTGCATTAATCGGAGGCCATTTTGAAGGGAAGATATTTGTAGACTCCAAGTTTGAATCCTCATTTGGCTGGGTATCAACCATTAAGGAAATCATGGATAAGAAGAAATTTTATGGTGTTTTATGGATAGACAAGGCCTCCACTACAATTTTGTTAGTTGAGGGAAACACTACTCCCAACGGGAATGAACCAACCATTGATTTGGTTTCAACTTTAATATTGATTGTTGAATAAGATTTTGAGTTAGATTTGGAAGTTTTCAAAGAAAGTAAAATCATTTGTTGGGTCAAAGGCCAAATATTAAATGGGGAGGAGGTGAGGAGGAAATAATAACTCTTTTTATTTATAAAAAGGTCCATGTTACTTTCCTCCCTAATAACTTATTTGTTGTAAATTTTCTTTCTTAGAAATTAGAAAATATGTTTTGTAATATGGATCAAGTTAGTTCATATGACAAAGAGGTATATTTAGTAAACATGATATAAAGTATTTATCCCCCAAAATGACAACACTAATGGCATTCCTATATAGGTTGATCTCAATGCTCTCCCCATAGAGTTTTGGGGTGAACACATATTTACTAAAATTAGGGATGACATGGGTGAATACCTATATGTGGATAAAAAAATAGATGAGAATTTGAAACACAAAACCAATATGAGTAAATCTGGATCAACACTTATGATAAATATGTCTTATCTTGGGCCACAAAGTATAACCCTTTAGTCAAGCAATAAAAAATCGATTCAATTGCTTGAATTTGAGAACCTCGATGTTCATTGTAATGGATGTAAACAAATGGGTTAACTTTAAGAGGAAATGTCCCAATGCCAACTATCGTATAGAGTATTTTTTTGGTAAGAGAAACAATATGTCATACACATTATCAGTTGAGGAATAACACATAATAATCGATAAGGAATCGGCTCAAAAGAAGGAAGATTCTTGAATCTTGATCTATCTTTGTAGGGGATCCTTCATTCAAGGGAGGATAATACTCTGTAAAAAGAAAAACAATCAAGTTCGGATTTTTGACTAATAGAGGAGTTCTTCCAAGAAGGAAGTGAGTAATCCATTCTATATGCAAGTTTCTTCTTTCACAGATTACATGAGTGTAGACACTAAAATTTTCAATCTACCCTTTGATAATGCTGATCTTGACATTTTGCACTTGCATGTACAAATGCACTCTCCTCACTTTTTCTTAGCATACCATGAAAAATCTCCGGTTACTTATTTTTATTTGCACACATTTAGAAACATTTATCCTCTCCCATAGAGTCAAAACATGCTTTCTCTCTTGGTCAAAACTGCTAATTTTTGTCAATTTGTACAAATCTAGTAGCCAACCCTACTATGTACAGTTTTGGACAGACATATTGTGCAATAAAACTTTCGATTCCATTATATTCATATGGAGTAATACCCCCCCTTGGTCAGTATTTCATGACATTATAACCTTCAAAAGCATATATAAGTTAGTAAATCATACCTCATTCGGTAACTTGGCACTTTAAGAACTCCTAAAGTCAAAACAAGCACAAAAGGAATTCCAAGCTCCCTAAACTATGAAATAACTCATGGACATCCTTTAGGGTAGCATCCTTTATAGGTTTGATGTCTCCTTGTAGGTTTAGAGTCTCCATCTCACTTCCACAAGTAAGAAAATTGACCCTTCCCAAGTATTTGAGCAAGTGTGAAAATCAAGTTAAAGCATTGTCAAAGCACAATTGTCAAGTTATGATCGCACTATGGTAGATATCACATACTAAGATAATGACATGTAGCTTGAGCCCTCTTTAGAGTGCTGGTGATGTCAAAAGTGCATAGCGGTTCCCACAACCCACCTAGCATTAGTTTGTAGGAGTTCCTTGTACTACAATAATTATAGGTTTTAAGTAGACTTTATAGAACCGTTCTACAGGTGAGAGAAGAATACTGACACACAGGGACACTCATTTCCAAGAATACGAAACATTCAAGAAGTTACAGACCTAGATTCCAACCAAGTACAAGACCATACAAAATGGTCAGGACCATACATACGCTCTTGACCTAGTTGAATTTTTTTGACCAGGTTCAGTTTCAAGTGTTAGTTTTTGTAACGAAGCATTCTCAGTCCCAGATCATCTTGTTCCTATATTTAGATCACTTAGAGTCTTCCATATTCACACATAATCAACTAAGTGTAATTCTTACTCATGTTTATAATAGTTTATAAATCAATAGTCACCTTGAAAAGCATTATTCTTATTTATGAAATTAATGTTGGAAGTTAATTAAATCAGAATATCCACATTTTACATTATGTCATCCTTTTATGTATGTTAATTAGAAACACATTAAAACTTTAAAAAAATGAAATAGGATTCACAAAAATGTGAAGTCAATGAGAAATTGGATGACAATACAATACATTATTTGGGATAATAGTGATCACATTCCTGAGTAGATTCAAAACAACATACAAGCGGATACTTATGAGCATGCAAATTTGGAATAAGATAAATGAGCATTTGGAGTGGATCTTTAAGAATAAGACTTTCACACGTGCTGATAAATTTAAAACATCACTGAAGAAAATCTTGACGGGAAATCAAGGATATAGAAAATATAATGATGATTTAAAGTGGATTTATCTGAAGATTAAAGCCACACATGCTGGAAATATTGTGCCTATAATAGCTATTAAATAGATTTTTACAGATTTTCAAGTTTGTAGTAAGGTTAATGATGATCTGGAGTGGGTTTCTAAGGGGGATGATGTTCGCGCATGCAGGATATCACAGGTACAGAGCAGCATTTATGCAGGCATTCGTGGGAAGTGTTATGACAACAATGGCTACACTATTCATCATTCCCATCGTGTGAGAAAAAATAGAGAAAGGTGGGTTGGAAACAATGTCTATTATAGAATTCCTCATAGGGATTTTGAATTTTACATTTTCAATCACTTAAGCACGGTGAAAATGGGAGGATCCCCTTGTCAGATCGAGCCCAGCGTGGACCCAGAGTGGAATAATAACGAAGAGCTTTAGAATCTTCTCAGCCAGGGAGGCATTACTAATTTTATTGAGAATATACAGGATCACGACCAAAGCATTTCCATGAAATTTGTGAAGGATTGGAAGGACTGCAAAGTTGAATATGGCGGACAGAAAATTTTGATCAATGAAGAGTTAATCGCCAAAGCTACAGGCCTTGGAATGGATGGGTACCGGTTTTTCAATAAAAGGATTGACAGGCCTGCTGAGGAGAGGAAATTTGTGGAGGGTAATGAGAAACTGGTATTTGTCATAGTGGGTTTGTAGGTCATCTCTTTCCCTCCGCCTTTTAACGAGGTCACCCGTATGATGGTGCGATACATCTCTTTAGAGGGGAGATTTGTAACAGTTCCCTTAAAACATCTTGTGTTCCTCAATCACTTCCGTAGAAATTTCACGATATGTTTCCCTCATTATCTACTTAATTCTCTTGAGCACTCCATTTTGGAGTTCCAAAAGCATACTTGTGCGGTCCCTTTACATCAAGGTCTCATTTTCTTGTTGCATAAACTTTGTCTTCTTAAGCTTCCCAGCATTCCAACTTCCCCCATCTATGTTCCATCTTTTCCCCTCACCGCTGCTAATACCCCAATCTCTTCTCCTTCTATCCCCATCACCACTGCTGCTACCCCTATGCCTTCCTTCTCAGCTCCCCCTGTCATCCCCCCACCTCTGCTCCCACCCCCTTCACCTCCACTTCGACTAGACCTATAACTAGGTCTTCTAAAAGACTGAATCTGGATACCCCTATTTCGGGGAACGTCCCTCAGGACTTGGAGGTTGCTCATAATATCCTTCATATTAGCAGTACGAGTTCTAAGGAGACACACACTGAGAGCTCCACAAAAAGGCTAGAAGCATTAGAAACAGACATGTTGCTATTGAAAGAAGAAGTCAAAAACTTGGCTAAGAAAAAAGGTAAGAGGATGAAGGAGGAGGAGGCTGATATTGACAATAAACAGGTTGATGATATCTACAAAAAACTTTACTCCCTGGAAAACCATCTAGGGAAAACCAAGACTTGCCATGACTATAATATGGCTATATTTAGTGTAATCGAGGAATTTATTGAGCAACATGTTCATTGCGTCTCTAATCTCAGTGGAATACCAGCAAATCTTTGGGGCACGGAAAAAGAAAGCAAACAAACCATTCAACAGCTGGATATTACTGACCCTACTCATATGACAGCATTGGCTATGTTCACCTCCTGGCAGACTATTAAATCCAGAATTGCCAAAGCCGCTAAGAAGTAATTATGGATCTGCGCTACTCTTGCTGCCTTCTATCGTGTTTTTTGATTTTTTTTTGTTGTTTTTTGGCTGCTCTTCTGCAGTGTTCAAACTGGTTTGATGTTTTGGGGTAGCTACTCTTTGGTTACCCTGGTTTTTTATGTCTTATCTGGATCTTGATCCTTCTTAGAATGTTTTTCATTCCTATTTTGGCTTCTAGTCCCTCTTTGAATATAAGGATATAGTCCCTTTCAAAAAAACTATTTGCCAATAATAAAAAAAATACAAGGTTAAAAGGTTTAGATGCAGTTGAAAAGGAAGCTCCAAGATAGTTTCTCATAAATTGTAATTGTAATTGTTTTATATATTGATCTTTCAAATCATGATAATGAGGAGTCTCATATTTTAAGGCTAGGTAAACACAAGAAACATAAATATTAATGGAAGATCTAGGTAAAAATGGGAAGGGTTAATATATTTTTGAAGGAAAAATATGTTAAAATAAATAATTAAAAAATATATTGTATATCATGTATTAATTTTTTCAAAAAAATAAAACAATACAAATTATAACTATTTTTATAATTAAATTTTTTGTTAGTTTTTTTTATTTTAATTTAAAGGGACATAAAAAATTAGATTATTTAGAAAAAACTTCAAATTTATTAAGATATATTATTATCCATTTGTATTGTTTATGTATATAACAATTAAATTATTAATATGTAAGTCATTTTAATGTTTAATCAATTTTTAATCTATTAATAATGTTAGTTCTATTTTACTTTGTTATAGGATTTTTGAGAATGGAGAACATTAATGGAGAGAAATTTTTGACGAAGAGTTCTAATAGATAGCAATGGTCAAGGAAGAACAAAGTTGGATAAGTCAAGCTAACAAAGGGATATTTTAGAGAAAGGAATGGGTAGTTTTATTTCTATTAAGACTTCACTCTTGTGTCAATGATGGTAATGCAAACAAGATGAAGATATTAAGGTTTCGTATGAGGTAACTATGGTATGCAAATGAGATAGTTGGTGATGAGATGATGGTGGGATAAAGGCTTTTATTAATATGTAATTCATTTTAATGAATAATAAAATTTTAATCTATTAGTAATGTTAGTTCTATTTTATCTTTTTATAGGAATTTTGAGAATAGAGACCATTAGTTGAGAGAAATTTTCAACAAAGATTTTGAATGGATAAAAATGGTAAAGGAAGAATAGAGTTTGAGAAGTCAAGCTAACAAAGGGATATTTTAGAGAAAGGAATGGATAGTTTTATTTTTTACTGAGACTTCACTCTTGCGTTGATGCTAGGAATGCAAGTGGGAGGAAGATATTAAGGTTTCGTATGAGGGAACTATGGTATGCAAAGGAAATATTCAGTGATGGGATGGTGGTAGGCTAGAGGATTTTCTTGCCATTGGAGCTGAATCAACAAGAGGTTACATTGAATGGAAATTATTTGATGGGTTTAGGTTTGAATCCTCATTTTTACGGGAATCAAAAATTAAGAAATCCATGGCCAAGAAGAAAGGAGGTGGTATCTTATGAATATGAAAATCCTCCCTTACAATGTCATTGGTCAAGGTCGACACTACTCTCAAAGGGAAAGGATAAATCATTGATTTGGTTTCAACTTTAATCTTGATTGTTGATGAAGATTTTGAGCTAGATTTGGAAAATTTCAAACAAATAACAGTCATCCATTGGGTCAGAGGCCAAATATCGAATGGGGAGGAGGTGAGGAAGGAAATAAGAGCTCTTTGGACTGATAAAGAGGTCAGTGTTACCTTCATCCCTAAGAAATTCTTTGCAGAAAATTTACTTTCTTAGAAGCTAGAAAATATGTCTTGGAATACAAATCAAGTTGATTCATAGGAAAAAGAGGCATATTTATTAAACCATGACATAGAGGATTTAACTTCCAAAATGAACAAACCAATGGAATTCCTATATGGGTTGATCTGTATGCTCTTCCCATAGAGTTTTGGGGTGAACATATATTCAATAAAATTGGGGATGCCATATGTCAATACTTATATAAGGATGAACAAATAGAGGAGAATTTAAAATGTAAAACCAATATCAGTAAATATAGAATAGCACTTATGAGAAATGTGTCTGATCTAGGGCCACAAGGTATAACCCTTTTGTCAAGCAATTGAAAATGGATTCAATTACTCGATTTTGAGAACCTCAGTGTTCATTATAATGGATTTTAACAAATGGGTAACCTTAAGAGGAAATTTTCCAATGCCAGCTATCATAGAGTCTTTTTTTGGTAAGAGAAATGAGAGGTTATACACCTTATTAATTGAGGAATAACACATAACACATGATAAGGAATCGGTTCAAAAGAAGGACGACTCTTGAATATTGGTCTCGTTTTCTAGGGGTTCCTTCATTCAAGGGAGGATCATAATATACAAAAAGAATAAAATCAGGTTGGGATTTTTGAACAATATAGGAGTTTTATATTTAGTTAAATTTGAAGCTCCAAGATAGTATCTCATGAAGTTAAATTGTAATAAATAATTTGCAAAGTAAGTTTCCGTAGCACAATTTAAACTAGATGATAATGAAAATGACATAGATGATGAGAATGCAATAAGTAAAAGTGGAGATGCAATGGCTATATATAGAAATGTTTTAGGTGACATGAGTTTATGGATCCACCATTGAGACTGCACAAACGATAAGTAGCATTATTGAAATCTTCATTTACTTAACAAGGGCATATCCATTAAGGTATAACCTTATGAAATTTTCCCACTTTCTTATATATGCAAATATATAATCTTAGTACAAGAGTTTCCAATTGAATGTGACATTTGTAAACCTTTTTGTTATGTTGTTGAAATATTATGTCTACGTAAAATTGATGATGTTGTTCAACTTTGTTCTCTACATAGGGATGTATGGTCATGTTTTCCATTTTTTGCACTAAGGGTTCATCTCTCATGGATATGAAAAATTTGGTTTTTGCTAAATTTTCATCTAGACGAAAGTTGAAAGAGGAAGAAGCTGTAGAGGTGGCTTTGATGGAGATGAAGTCAAAAACATTTCTCATCTCACACATAAAATCATTGTAAAGTTTGAAGTACTCTGTAATGGTTTAATAAACTCTGGAGACTTGATTGTCTACCAGTTGTAAATCTCCTAGGACCCTAATGTTTTTGGATCCCATTCTTTTGGCAATAATGAGGCCTAGAAATAAAAAATCATACTCTACCCTAGTGTTAATGTATTCAAAGTTAAATTTAAAATCAAATGGAATAATATTCCCTTTCATAGAAGATAAGATCACCCATGCATCTATGCCATATTGTAATTTGGATCCACCATAATGGATTTTCCAATAGTTAGTAGGAAAAATGAAGTTTACATAATATTTGTGGTTTCCTTTTGTTTATATGATATTTTTTCCATACATATATCTATGCGATCATCAGAAGGAAGAGAGGCTCGAGCAAGGAAGTTTCCAAATCCTTGCGAATCAAAGGGGAGGATGATGAGTGAATCATTCTCTAAGATTTTCATGATTTCTGTTGTGGTTTTTATAGACACAACTTTTACAAAAGAAATATTACTCTCATTTGTTTTTTCCACTTCGATTGTTTTTGGCTTTTCGACCTCAACTTTTGGAACCCACTTGGTGGTCGCAACCAATTCCTTTGGAGGAGGTATCTTGTTAGTTTATTCACATGGAGTTCAAATTTAGAATGAACTCCAAGTTTTTTCTTGAGGTTTTCCAAATTTATATCGAAAGGCTTAAGATCCCCTTGAGCAATGAAGGCCTTTCCCAAATTGAGGAATCTAACCTCTTGGAACAAAGTGGAAGGAATGACCTTCATATTATGGATCCATGGTCTTCCAAAGATCATGTTGTAGTTAGTTTCCTTATCTATGATGTATAATTTGGTTAAAATGGTTTTAGGTTTGAGGGAAATTGGAAGGACTACAATTCCAATTGAGATAGCTTTAATATTTTCATATCCTCGCAATGTGTTTCTAGTAGAGGAGCAATTGGTATCCCCATATCCAAAATTCTACAAGAAATAAAAGGGAACTAAATTCACAACATTCATGTCATCAATAATGGCTCTCTTAATGCAATTATAATAGACCCACACTAAAAAGTATAATGCAGGATCTCCTCTTCGGGATAGTTCGGCATCAGATGACATCTTACTTATATAAAACACAAACCTGGTATCCCTATAATTTTGTCTCAGGGGATGCAAATCTAAGTCAATGTTATAAATCAAATCCTATGGAGTAGATGTGACATGGATTAGATGATCAAACCCTAATGCAACTAGCAGAGAAGAATGGTGTACTAGAGAATTCTTCAACAAATCTAAAAATGAAATTTGAGAAAATGTCTTATTTAAGTTTGTAAAATTCATATGATCCTATAGGTTTTGGGACTATAGGAGTGTCATCCTACAAAAGGTAGTGATTAGGGATAGTCTATGAAGTGTACTCTCTTGTCTGAGTTGTCACGTTGATTTATTGATCAGTTTCAAATTTGACTAGTCCCAAAATCTTTATCTTATTTCTTTGATCTAGGTTAGGGGCGACCCGATAATTTTCAAAAGATGAGGCTTCATGGTCATTGGTTATAATAGGAGTACCCTTGTTTATGTTTTAAGGAATTAATTTATCATCTTCATAGTATTTGGGAAACAAATCTCGATAGATTCCTAAGTTTGTATTTTGAAGTGAAACCGATTCTATATAGCTAGGTTGTGAAGATCCTTCATGGTTTACTAGAAAAATATCTATGAAGAGTCATTGTTGATCTTCCAAGAGTCTTTGAATGACATCATGATAGTCTCTATAAGAGCATGAATCATGACCAATGACATGGTGAAAACTATAATATAAATTGGGATTTTAATCCCTCAGCCTCTTATTCAGATTTTGTTATTGATTATAACCTTAATTTTTATTTTGGAATTGGTTATTATAATTTTATTTTACTGCCCCTTGACTAGAATTTTGATAATTTTTTTGGCCTTGGGATTGAGATTTCTGAAGGGGAGGATGGTTGAAATCAACCGTGTTGATGAGTTTTACTAATTGCTTTCATAACAAACCATCATTTGTATTTTGATAAGGCTATTATAGACATGACTATGTATTTCCTTAGTACATTTCTAAACATCACTATTACAACCATCAAATTTTGGCATGATGACTAATTTATATAGTTATATCTAATTGTCTTTATTTTGTGATATTATGTGTGCATTTATTCTTGTTATTCCAATAAATAGTTTGGATGATTATATGTGTTGATGCCACTCTTGGTTGTAAGAAATTTTCCATATGCAACAAAGGAACCTCTCCACAACAACTCATATGCAGCCAAAGAACTTGTTTGCAGAAACTTGTTAGAAGCATAAGGAATCCATTCACAAAAAAGAACCCACATTTTGAAGATCTTTTGAAACATGAAGTGATGACACTCAATTCCTTATGCACCATAGGAGAAGTAGTTGTAACATTAATGTGGAATAATGGGAAACAAATCAATATTTTTTTGGTCATTGATAAAGAACTAGTGAAGAGCTTATTGTTAGATTAACACTTATTGGGTGTTTTTTGAAGAATTGGTTGTTAGTTGAACACTTGTCAAGTGTATTTCAAACACGTGTCGAATCTCTCAGTTGCTTTTATTAAAGATATATCACTTATTATGTTGAATACTCATTGTTTTATTATTATTCAAACATATTGTAAATGATAAGGTATAAAGGAAAGGGTTGGTGCCTAGTAACAAGTTATTCATTGATCAGAGGAGCATAAAAATTAAGATTTGGAATTAGAGAAAAGAGATTACTATGATCTATTGATTCCTAGATGTAATGTTTCATATAAATCAATAAATATCTGAGTTCTATCATTTAATTTTTAGTTATAGAGTTAGGAAGTAATTAACACCCAACTCAAGGCCCATTTAAGGACTAATAAATCCCCTCCATTGTTTCATTTCATGCATATTTCCTTAGGAAAAATTTTCTTTCTGAATCTACAACTTTGATTCAACAATAACATTTAGCACTAGTTCATTTCCAAGTTTGAGTTTTATATTACTTTTAACATTCTTATGTGACAGTTATTTCCTTTCCAACCTCATAGATCAACTATATTTATGCATACAACACTGAAAATATTTCAAGTCTACCCTCCCTAGTTTGATAATTAAATGAATGTAACTCAATGTACAACATATTAATTACTACAAGTTGATTTGCATCACCATTTTTGGCATAGTTTCCAAGGATATAGCCAAGATATAGGAGTTTTCGAGGTTTTGCATTTATGAACTTCCTAGAAAAAACTAGGTTGTAGAAATTTTACTTTCAAAACCCACCATTAATAAATGTTGATTGAGTTAAGTTAGTTGATGTATGCACCATCGTAGAGATTCCCATGGTAGATTCCTACCCAATCCTCAAATAGCATAAATTACTTATGATTCTGAAGAAGAAACATCTTCTTCTGTATAGGGTTTATTGATAGAACACTTCCTTTTGAGTGAGACTTTTTAGGAAGTTCCTAAAAAGCCAAACATGATAGAGGAGGTGAATCAAAATATGGAAGAAAGAGATACAAAAAAATTTAAGTTTCCTATCTCTAATAATAATCAGCCTACTCAAATAAATAACATCTCTTCATCAGCTCTTCCTAAGTTTCATAGATCTATAACTGAAGCCCCAGACACTTTTTTGTTTAAGTTTGATGTCTTATGAAAGAGTTATGACTACACAACCAATGTAAACAAGCTAAATCTATTCTCTACTACACTCAAGGATGTAGCCTTGAGATGGTTTATGTGCCTAAGAAGAGATGTTGTAACTACCTGACAACAGATGAAAGATAATTTTCTGACCAAGTACCAAGACTACTATAGGACAAGTAGTAAAAGAGGAGATGAAATCTTCAAGATGGAACAGAAGGAAGATGAACCACTATAAGATTACCTAGAGAGATTCCTATTTTTTGTTCAAAATTCAAGACACATAAGGTTACCTCTTAAGTCTCTCAAGTTACTTTTCTTAAAAGGACTCGATGAGGAAGATATATATGATTTGGACTTAATAAGAGATGGAGACATCTCCAAAGCCACTTTTGAGGAGATTTTTCAAGCTCGAAGTAGCTATTATAGAGAAACCATGAAAATAATAAGAAGTGATAGAACAAAGGGTGGAGAAACTGCTAAAGGAATTGGGGAAATATCTAAATAATTTTTTAAAAACATGTTTAAGAACATGAAACAAGAAATTATTAATGACATGGCCACCTAGCTTGGTTTTCTACATGCAAAGAAGAAGAGAGAGAATGAAAAGGAAAAAATGTCAAAGCTATACCATTCTTGTAGAAGAAATAAAGTTGATTGCACATGCAAGGGACTGGCCAACATTACAGAAGGAAATGATACTGCACCAGAGTTCAAAATGATAGAAACAGAGGATGGGAAAATTTTCTATGTTTCCCAAAGGAAGCCATGGACACCAAGAAAAGGAGGTATGTTACAAGATCCCATGCCATATTTTCAAAATTGGTCTTGTAGTTCATATAAAAATATACAACCCACACATTGGGCTAATACTCAATAAGAATGGGCTCCTTACCCTAGCCAATACCAAAAGCGATGACAACCCCAGTTCTCAGGCCAACAGTGGCAACACCCCCCCTTATTCATGGAAACAACCTTGGAGAGGAGGGAAAAAATTTATCAATCAACATCCAGACTACCAACAACCCTACCAACAACATACCTACCCATAACGGTAAGCTTTGATGCCAAACCCCAATCTATCTTTAAACAAAAAAATACTCTGACGAGTGTCATTATTCCTCATACTTTAATCATGTTATTCTATTAATCCAATGTGGTGCCTATGGCTATTTGTAATAAGGGGAATAGTAGGAACAATAGCTCAACATGGTTTTTTAATAATACAACTGTAGTTCCCGCTTCAAACTACCACTTGAGACCAAGAAACAAACTAGGTTTATCTAGGAAAAATTATGGAATATATTTTTTTGTGTTAAAGGTGTTTGCTACGAAGGTTACAAGGTCATAGTTATCATAAACTAACTTTAGGTTATCAAACAAGATTGACATGCAGAATTATTTTTACAACATCTCATAATAAGCACAAGGTCAAAACTAGGGATAAAATTTATCACTTAGGTTAGGAGAGTAAATCCTCACTCTTGTCTACCCTAACAGGCTTACAGGATTCAACCTAATTTTTCACACACCTAGATTGATCAAAAATTTCCTAAATTATGCCCATTGGATAGGAAATTTTCTCACCTTTCCAACCATATAAATAATTCCTTATAACTCCTTGTAAAACACAAGTTATTGGGCAACAGAGTTTTCGGGAGAAATTTTCCCTTCCTTAGGCGAAGCAATCCACAAAACACCTCCGCGCGCCCTGCGAGGTTGACGAAAGGGGACACATGGCACCATCCTGATTAGTGCAGGGAATAGCAAAGCAGTGGAACATTTAAGGATTTTGAGAATTTAGACCAAAATCCCAAAGGAAAAATTGGACGCACGCCTCCGCCGAGGAAATCCCCATGCCACATGTCGAGAGGCTATTAGTTGCGTGGAAAAATTTTGAATTTTTCCCTAGGTCCAAACCTAATATTTTCTAAAGGATTTTTTTTTCCTTTCCTCCTCTTCTGTCACCCAAAAAATTCCATGTGGCGTTTGGTGATTAGACGGGGTCGTCGAAGTGGCAAAGGGAATAAGAAATTTGTGCCAAAAGGGTTTTTAAAAAGCCAAAAGGCTCGCGCAGGCCTGTGCATCCATTTGGACATGTGTCAACACCCCATTAGCTATCGGGGTGTGGGGCTGTGGAGGGAAAAGTAAAAATTTTCACAAAAGGAAAAACTTTAAGGTTTCAAATTTTCTTTCGCGTGCCCACCAAGCCACGTGTCAGCACGTGATTGGCTGTGGGGCCGCGGAGTTGCGGAGAAAATTGGGAAAATTTTCCCAAGAGAAATTTTTTCAAAAGTTAAGTTTTCAAGGTGAGTCCACCCTCCGAAGTGCCATGTGGAAACTTCTGATTGGTTGAAAGGTTTGCAGGGTGGCGGACTTTTTGGGAAAATTTTTCCAAAGTTCAAATTTTGATTTTAATATAGTTAGATTTAATTTTGGTTGGCCATTTTGAAGTAAAAACTTCAAATGGCCATAAATTTTGATAGGGAACTCCATTTTGGGAAAACAAGGACTTTCCGGAAATCTCTCGGAGTACTATTTTCATAGAAATCATTAATTTAGGATTTTGATGAATTTTGAGGGTCAATTTTAAGAAATTGATCTGCAGGGTTTCACATTTAAAACTGGCAATTTTTCCAACTTGTAATATTTATTCAATTTTGATTTTCCTTCTTCTCAACATGTAAATTGAACATGGAGGAATGATATTGGGTAAGTTTTAGAGTATTCTTAAGGTTCAATTTGTGGATTGAGTTACATTTGATATATTTTACATCTTTTGACAGAATTCGGTCCAGCAATTCCTAAAATTGATTTTTGTGAGTTCTAAAATATCTTTCTTTGATGTTGAAGTCAAATTGGATTCATTAGAGCTTATTACATCTGAATTGCATTATTTCATTACTTAATTTAAGTTGCAGATCTGAACTATACATTTATTTGGTTATTTAAATGTCAAATTTATAAAAAGAACAGAGTTATTTCATTAACAACTGTAATAATTTATTTGCCACTTTCAAAACATGGGAAGCTTATCAATTTTTGTCTAAACAATTAATTTATCCATGTTCTCATTCAAAACAATAAGGAATAATTTGATATTTCAAATTCTAATTAAATATAAGGAACAAAAAGTTGTCCTTTTCTTCCACATGCATTTTTTTATTTTTCAATAGAGATTTCATTTTAAACAATCATTCCAATTCAAGACAACAATACAATTTGGAGAAAGAGGGATATAAATTATTTTATTGGTTTCAATCAACAACATTACAACTTTTACTACTTCATCCTTTCCATAAATTTCAATATACAAAATACGAGCAAATTTCATTCTGTCACGTATTTTCAAAACAGAGTATGAAATGCTAATTCTTTACATTACACAAATGAATCTCTATCTTTTCCTTGCAATACAAGATGCCTTTGAATCAAAATAACAATACAATTCATCCACTTCAAAGTGGGAAGGTTACAGGGAGATTTCTCAAAGGATGGGAAAGTCAAACTGTGTTTTCTCCAAGTTCCAAAACAACAACCTACTGAATTCTTCATCTTTTATCTGATCACAACAAGGAAGGGGGAAAGGCAACACTCTCCACCCAACCAAGATATCCAATGGGAAAGGAGAAGCCATCTTTCCCCATTAGCCCCCGAGCCCCAACCATATTGAAATGGAGCATGAATAACAACACATGGCAACATAGGCTTCCTTCACATACAAGCACATTTCTTTCACATGCAAAGAACAAAAAAATGCACAATTCAAAAACAAGACAACAGTTCCCAACTACATTTTAAACATTTCAAACAACACAAAGGCTTCTTCAAGCAAGCCAAACAAGAGCAATAGACTATGGGGAGCTCCTTATACCTCCCATGTTGGATTTGGGCATCCACCAATAAGCATACCACCAAAACAATATCAATTCCCATAAACCTTATATCTCCCAACCCCTCCTTATGCCCCCCCAAAATTTACTCCCTTATGCCCCCCCAATAGTAAGAAATGCAAGCAATTTCTTTTCCTAGGTGGATCCCAAACCAAAACTCCCTCCAAAAGAATAAGTGCCATTGGCAATCCCTTATGCCCCCCCATATGAAATTCCCCAAGTCTTCTCCTACACCTTTCCCTAAGCAATCTACCCAACCAGCCAAGAAAGTCACATCACAATCACCATATCAATGCATGCAAGAAAAAGGAAAACAAAACAACATATAAGAAGGGACATAGATTCCTACCTCTCCATAGTGGAGATTGTTTTCCCAAACAACAGTTCCTTCAATGTTCAAAATGCAGTCCCAAAACAGCAAGGTGTATGCATGCAAGAGTAATTTCCAAGCTCCTTCCACAAAGAAAGCTCCAACAGCAATAAAAAAAAATTCGACCCAAGAAGAGAGAGAACAAAGTTTCAACAACCCAAACAAGAGAAGAAATTCAAATTTTAAAGGAGAGGGAGGGAGAGGATGATGTGGATTCCAAGTGGGATGCCACATCATTCTTTCTCAACCCCCAAAAGAGAAAATCAACTTCCCAATAAATCACAATGAATGGAGATGACAAGCAACTTACACACTCAAAATTAACCCATACTTCAAAAAGGAATGCATTAAAAATATGTAAGGGAAGTGCAATTAAAACTTATACATAATCCTATCAAAATGTAATAAAAAAGATTAGTTTTGACTCCAAAACCATAGGTATGGTTGGTGGCAGATTTTAAGAGGTGTGGGACAAGTTTAACTTGTCCCACAAGCCTCCAAATTTGGCCTCTAAGGTCAAATTCGAATTCCATAGAGGATGGAGTGTTCTACACTCCAAAATCTAACTTACACAAACCTTCACATCACTTACACATCTCTTACATCCTCTTACACATTCTTACAACATGAATTAATATCTATGACTTCATTTATTTCTTACTTTTGACATAATAATTTATTTATTTAACATATGGTTATACTTAACATAAATTCCAATTTAATTAATAACCAAGACAACAACTTTATTATTTACATTCCACATCCCAATTAAATTTAAATAAAGTTTAACTATATGACTACTATCACATGTAAATTAAATAATAAAAAGAACACATTACAAATAAAAATACATACAACAATAATAAAAAGGAACACATAAATAAAACACATATATCCCATGGTCACAATAATGGAAATCCCCCCCATCATGGGAAATCCTAACATAACACAACACACAAACAATTACAGTTGCCATGGTGACCCTTGTTGAGTTCATCCAGAATTTCAATATGGTTAGTCTCCAGTCCCCCGACATTGTTGTGATATTTTAACCTGCAAAATAACAATACCTCCTTTGGCCTCGTGGCCATATCAGAACATCCAAAATGATATAAGCAACATATAAATATCAAATCCAAATCACAACAATATCAAGAATTCAACATTTTCATTTTAAATTCAATTTTGCCACTATATCATCACCCAATGAATCTCTATACTAGATATAATCATAATATCAAATGTCAAATGTCTAAAATAAACATCAATAACCTATCCGTATAAAACAATATATCAGCATCCATAATGTCTCCAATAATCATCATGCATGCTAACTGAATCAAGGTCCATAGTAATCCATGATCTAACATATACACATCATACTAAGTCAAAACATAATAATGTCCCAAAATGAGATTAACAGTAGCAAGATCAGTATCTAAATAGTGTCAAAGGGAAGTGGGCACTACATCCCCCTCCCCTTAGACTCGACTTCCTCCTGGAAGTCACTGGAACAAATGTGGAAACTGCACTCGTAATACTGTGGCATCCTCCCAAGTGGCTACAGTCTCATCATATCTGTCCCACTGCACCCGTACCTGATCAATATCTCTACCTCAAAGGCCCAGGGTCTTGCAATCTATGATACAGATGGGCTCCACTGTCACCTACCCCTGATCCTGCACCTGCAATGATGTCCAATCCAACACATGAGAAGGATTTGCAATGTACCTCCTAAGCACAGAAACATGAAACACATCATGTACGTGAGACAAGCTGGGTGGAAATGCTAGACGGTAGGCCAAAGGGCTGATATGCTCCAAGATCTCAAAAGGACCAACGAATCAAGGAGCTAACTTAGAACCTTTTCCATAGCGGATAGGGCTCTTGTGTGGCCTAACATGAAGGAACACCTTCATGCCCACATCAAAGCTATGATCAATCCTATGCTGATCCACATACTTCTTCTTCCTGTCTTGTGCCTCCTGTAATCTCTACCTAATCAACACTACCTACTGCTCCATGTCCTGCAAAAGAGCTGGCCCAAGAGATACTCTATCCTCCAACCTGTCCTAGCTAAGGGGTGTCCTACACTCCCTACCATATAATGCCTGAAAAGGTGCCATGCCTATAGAACTCTGAAAACTATTATTGTAGGAAAACTCCACTAAGTACAGGTACTCCTCCCACTTAGACTACTGATCCATCATGTACATCCTGAGCATATCCTCTAAAATCTGATTTACTCACTCAGTCTGTCCATCTATCTCAGGATGATATGTTATGCTGAAATTAATCCTCGTCCCGAGGACATACTACATGGTAGTTCAGAAATGTGAAGTGTACAAAGGATCACGGTCACAAATGATCTTCCACAGAATCCCGTGCAACCTGACGATCTCATCCAAATATACTCGTGCCACTTCTCTAGCTATATAAGTGGTCTTCACCAGAGAAAAGTGAGCCACTTTTGTCAATTTATCCACCATGACCATAATGGCATCGTGGTGATATCTCGACATAGGTAGTCCAATAATGAAATCCATGGAAATGGTGTCCCACTTCCATTCTGGTATGGCATGAGGATAAAGAAGACCTACTGGATGCTGATGCTCAGCCTTAACCCTCTGGCACTCTAAACACCATGACACAAACTGAGCTACATCTCAGACACGAAGTCCTCTCCAGTGATAAAACTGTCTCAAGGTGGTGTGCATCTTCTTCACTCCAGGATGGGCTGAATAGGGTACACGATGTGCCTCTATCAAGATGTCCTGCCTCAAGCCTCCATCTCTGGGAACATATATCCTACCTCTATGCCTGAGAAGACCATCTACCTCTAAGGTGAAACCATCAAACTTCCCCTCAAGGGGTCTCTGTGACTCTATCTCTGCTCGTACTGTCATGTAGAAGCTGTCAAGAGGAAGCTGCTGAAGAATCCTGCTCCGTAAATCTGTGCTCACTGTAGTGGCCATAGCCACATGTCTCCATCTGCTAAGAGCATCTGCTACTACATTCTCCTTCCCCTTCACATGCTCTATCTCCATGTCATACTCGCAAAGCAACTCCATCCAATGCCGTTGACGAGCATTTAGATTGGGCTGCATGAAGAGGTGGCGAAGACTCAAATGATCTGTCCTGAGTGTGAATATTCATCCAATAAGGAAATGTCTCCATATAGCCAAGGCATGCACAACCACCGCAAGCTCAAAATCATGGGTAGGATAATTAAGCTCGTGATCCTTGAGTTTGCGAGATTCAAAAGCTATAACTCTTCCATCCTGCATCAACACACCTCCAAGCCCTGCTAAAGAAGCATCTGTGCAAACAAAGAATTCACCTTGTGGATCTGGCACTGCAAGAATGGGTGCTGTAGTGAGGCACTCCTTTAGTGTCCTAAAGGCCTGCTCACATCTTTCCATCCAAACAAACTTCTTCCCTTTCCTCTGAAGGGAAGTGATAGGGTGTGCAATCCGAGAGAAGTCCTGAACAAATCTCCGATAATATCCTGCTAAACCCATGAAGTTACGCACCTCAGTCACTGTAGTGGGTGCTGGCCAATCCATAATGGCTCTAATCTTGGAAGGATCAACTGTGATACCTTCCCCAAAAATAACATGTCCCAAATACTACACCTCTATCTGGAAGAAAGCACACTTCTCCAAGTTCCCGTAAAGCTACTACTCACGAAGACACTGAAGAACCTGTCGAAGGTGCCCCTCGTGCTCCTCATGTGTACGTGAGTATATCAAAATGTCATCAAGGAAGATGAGCATGAAGTGATCTAAAAAGGTTCTGAATACCCCATTCATCAAACTCATGAACACTACAGGGGCATTCGTCAAACCAAAAGGCACCACTGTGAACTCATAGTGCCCATATCTCATGCGGAAGGTGGTCTTATGAATGTCTGCCTCCAAAATCCTCAACTGATGGTAGCCTGACTTGAGATCAATCTTAGAGAACACCGTGGCTCCCTTCATCTGATCAAACAAGTCATCAATGTGAGGAAGAGGGTAACGATTCTTGATCGTCACTTTGTTCAACTGGCGGTAATCAATACACAACCGCAAAGATCCATCCTTCTTCTTCACGAAAATCACTGGTGCACCCCAAGGGGATACACTAGGATGGATAAGGCCCTTCTCTAGAAAGCCTTCAAGCTGCAACTTGAGCTCACAAAGCTCTGGGGTGGTCATCTGATAAGGTGCCCGTGAGATAGGCTCTACTCCTAGGACTAGGTCTATATGGAAATCAATCTCTCGTGGAGGTGGCATCCCTAGTAGCTCCCTTAGAAAAACATCAGAAAACTCTCTCAGGATGGGATGATCCTCTAGCGACAGTCCACTAGACCCATCCTCTGACCTGTCACTAACTATAATAGCATACATCTAAAAACCCTGTCCCACACACCGCTTAAGCTACATAGCAGAAATGTTATGAATAGAAACGGATCTCTTGACCCCTGTAATCACCGACTCAACTCCAAGATCATCCACACAAGTTATAGTCTTGTGATAGCAATCCATCCTGGCCCTATGTGTAGATAACCAATCCATGCCTAATATAACTCCATACGAGCCCAAAGGAAGAATACAGAGATCTGAAGTGGTGGTGAAAGGTCCCAAATCCACTACACACTCCTTAACTAAGGATTCCATAGAGATCTTGGCTCCAGAAGCCATCTCGACATCCCAACTATGACCCTACCTAACTACCACCAGCCTGCATCGCTCTACTAAAGATGGGGCAATGAAAGAATCAGAAGAGCCAGAATCAAATAATACAGAGATAGGAATACCACCAATGCTACCTGTGGTCTCAATGACTGTGCTCTGGTGCTCTACCTGGTGGTTCTCAACCACTGCATAAATCCTATGGCTGCGTCCCATGTCACCAACTGTCAGCTCAAAAACCGGTGCCTTACCCTTGTTAGGGTTCTGAGGGCAATCTCTCTAGAAATGTCCAGCTACTCCACATCCAAAACAACCACCTGATCCTCTCCAAGGAGTTACACCCCCAGTAGGTTCCCTAGAAGCCTATGGTGTGGATCCTGATGATCTGGCTATAGTCTACTATGGCCTCTACTAGTGAGCTCCAGCTGACTGAGCTCTAGGTCCACCCTGTGTCCTGATGGGACCCCTAGGAGGAGGCCCCATGCTCTGACCTCTCTGTGCATCAGCTCTCTGTGGAGGTCTATATGGTGGGTGAGACTACTACTGCTGCTATGGCCTAAAGGATGACTGTGCTGAATGCTGCCCACCATGAGGGAGAGGTGTTGAACCTCTTGATCTACCATCCTGCATCTGCTGAATGTGGCTCCTGACTCGGTCTCTAGCCTACTGGGTTTTACCCCGAGTCTCCTCTGTAATATAGGCCTTCTCGATGGCCTCTACTAATGTCTGTGGGTAGTGAATCCATACTGCCCCTCCAATGTCCAAATTCAGGCCCCAGATGAACCTGTGAATCCACACCTACTCATCCTACATATAATCTACATACTGAAGTAGATCTAGAAACCTACTCTCATACTCTGCTATAGAAAGGGTAGCCTTGTCAGAGGTCATGGAACTCATCAATCCTCTGCTGGATGAACCTCTGTGATAGGTATCTACTCCTAAATCTCTCCTCAAACAGCTCCCAAGTCACTGTCTCTGAATCAACATGGAGCTTCTACTCCTCTGTCCTCCACCATACTCCTACTCCATCCCTCAGTAGATGGATTGCAACATAGGACAAAGCTTGAAGAAACCGCTCAAGCTCACTAGCCAGGCCTCTGCCTGAAATCCACCTATATCTCCTAAGTAATGTGAGGGCCTAAGCTTCAGGATCTCCCTGATGTGATCCACTACTATGGTCTGTCAGCCTCTAGGCCTCTCTACAAGCTCATCCCTAAGCCTAGGGCTCTGAGACCTCTCTCTATGCTCCGGAACTCTATCACCCTGTCTCCTAGGTGGTGAATCTACTCTGACTGACTCCACATGGGAGTTCTCTCCTCTATGCTCCTCACTGAGTGGAGGAGGTGCATGTCCCTCAATAGAAGTAACTCTGTCATGTCTTCCTGAATGCCCTCCTACTGATCCTCCGCGTAGAGCGGCATTAACATCCTGAAGGGTCTGTAGAATCTGAGGTAGAATGGCTGCTACACCCTGATCTGGTGGTGGTGGTGGAACAGGTGATGGTGGTGGTGATCTGGGTCTCTACGAATGTTCCTCTCACTCGTCTGAGCCTCCTGCACAGACCAAAGTGAGAGTTAGTTCATTACTTTTAATCTCTCTTCTTCCAGTTTCTAAGTTTACCATCATGTTTAATTTTCAATCAGTTCTGTTTTCTAGATCTAGGTTTTACTAGTTTTTAGGTTTCAAGTCTCAATTTTCTAGTGTGCCCAATGGTCCAAGCCTTTGAACCACTGCTCTGATACCAAGTGTGATGCCCACTTCAAACTACCACTTGAGACCAAGAAACAAACTAGGTTTAGCTAGGAAAAATTATGGAATAATTTTTTTTTGTTAAAGGTGTTTGCTACGAAGGTTACAAGGTCATAGTTACCACAAACCAAGTTCAGGTTATCAAACAAGATTGACCTGTAGAATGATTTTTACAACATCTCACAACAAGCACAAGGTCAAAACTAGGGATAAAATTTATCACTTAGGTTAGGAGAGTAAATCCTCACTCCTCCCTATGCCCTAGTAACAGGCTTACTGGGTTCAACTTAGATTTTTCACACACTAGAGTCATCAAAACTTTCCTAAATCATTTTCATTGGATAGAAAATTTTCTCACCTTTCCAACCATATAAATAAGTCCTCCTAACTCCCAATAAAACTCAAGTTATGGGGTTTCAGGGGGAAATTTTCCCTAGGGAGTTTTGGGGAGGAAAAAATTTTCCCTCTCTTTTAGGTGCAAGGCGCAAAACACCTCCATGTGCCCATGGGGTCAATGAAGGGGACATGTGTGCACCATCTGATTGTGCAGGGAAGAGTGGAGTGGTGGAACATTTAAGGATTTTGAGAATTTAGGCCAAAAGCCCAAAGGAAAAATTGGACGTGCGCCTCTGCCAAGGAAATCCCCATGCCACGTGTCGAGAGGCTATTGGTTGCGGGGAAAAATTAGGTAATTTTTCCTAGGTCCAAACCTAAGGTTTTCTAAAGGAAATTTTTCCTTTCCTCCTCCTCCATTGTAAAAAAAATGCCACGTGGTGTCCTGTAATTGGACGTGGGTCGGCGGAGCAACGGAGGGAATTAAAATTTGTGCCAAAAGGTTTTAAAAAAGGCCAAATGGCTCGCGCGGACCCATGTGTCTTCCCGGACACGTGTCAACACCCCATTGGTTGTAGGGTGTGGGGCTGTAGAGGGAAAAGTAATATTTTTCCAAAAGGAAAAAATTTAAGGTTTCAAATTTCATTTGCACACCCGCCAAGCCATGTGTCAGCACGTGATTGGCTGCGAGGCCATGGAGTTGCGGAGAAAATTGGGAAAATTTTCCCAAGAGAATTTTTTTCAAAAGTTAAGTTTTCAAGGTGAGTCCACCCTCTGAAGTGCCACATGGAAACTTTTGATTGGTTGAAGGGTTTGTGGGGTGGCGGAATTTTGGGAAAATTTTTCCAAAGTTCAAATTTTGATTTTAATATAGTTAGATTTATTTTTGGTTGGCCATTTTGAAGTAAAAACTTCAAATGGCCATAACTTTTGATAGGGAACTCCATTTTGGGAAAACAAGGACTTTCTAGAAATCTCTCGGAGTCCTCTTTTGCATAGAAATCATTAATTTAGGATTTTGATGAAGTTTTAGGGGTCAATTTTAAGAAATTGATCTGCAGGGTTTCACATTTAAAACTAACAATTTTTCCAACTTGTAATATTTATTCAATTTTGATTTTCCTTATTCTCAACATGTAAATTGAACATGGAGGAATGATATTGGGTAAGTTTCAGAGTATTCTTAAGGTTCAGTTGGTGGATTGAGTTGCATTTGATATATTTTACATCTTTTGACAGAAAACGGTCCAACAAATCTTAAAATTGATTTTTGTGAAGTTCTACAATGTCGTTCTTTGATGTTGAAGTCGAATTGAATTCATTAGGGCTTATTACATCTGAATTGCATTATTTCATTACTTAATTTACATTGCAGATCTGAACTATACATTTATTTGGTTATTCAAATGTCAAATTTGTAAAAGAACAGAGTTCTTTCATTAACAGTTTTTTGTTAACAATTTGCACTTTCCTAAACACAAAAACCTTATCAAATCAGAATCTAAGGCATTCTATTGATTCATCCATTCATTTTTATTCAATGTGCAAAGGCTTATTTCAAATTTCAAACTCATTTTTAATATAAGGAAAGACTACCATTTATTTCCTATGTGTTTTCTTCCCAGACAGAAATTTCATTAAATACAACATCAATTAAATTTCAATCCAACAATGCAATTTGGAGAAAAGGGAAATGTAATTCTTTTATTGATTTCAATCAAGAACATCTTTACAACTTACCTCTTTCCTTTTTGATTTGGTTTCAAAATACAATATAAACAATACATCAGATAATGCATTATTATCATTTACATTTATTTTCAAAATAGAGAGAAATACTAACTCTTTACATTTATCAAATGAACCTCCATCTTTTCCTTTGCAATACAAGATGCCTTTGAATTACAATATTAATACATTTCATCCACTACAAGGTGGGAAGGTTACAATGAGATTTCTCAAGGATGGGACAGTCAAAACTGTGTTTTCTCCAAGCTCCAAAATAGCAAGCATGCTGATTTCTTTTTCTTTTCATTTGATCACAACAAGGAAGGGGGAAAGGAAACGCTCTCCACCTAACCAAGATATCCAATGGGAAAGGAGAAGCCATCTTTCCCCATTGGCCCCCGAGCCCCAACCATATTGAAATGGAGCATGAATAACAACACATGGCAACATAGGCTTCCTTCACATACAAGCACATTTCTTTCACATAGAACAACAAAATTCACAATTCAAAAACAAGGCAGTAGTTCCCAATTGCATTTTAAACATTTCAAACAACACAAAGGATTTTCAAGCAAGCCAAACAAGATCAAGAGCTATGGGGAGATACTTATACCTCCCATGTTGGATTTGGGGATCCACCAATAAGCATACCGCCAAAACCATATCAATTCCCATAAACCTTATATCTCCCAACCCCTCCTTATGCCCCCCCAAGTTTCTCCCTTATGCCCCCCCAAGAGTAAGAAATGCAAGCAATTTATTTTCCTAGGTGGATCCCAAACCAACACTCCCTCCAACAAGAATAAGTGCCATTGGCAATCCCTTATGCCCCCCATATGAAATCCCCATAGTCTTCTCCTACACCTTGCCCTAAGCAATCTACCCAACCAGCCATGAACTCACAGCACAATCACCATTCAACAATTCAAGCAAGAAAAGGGAAAAACAACATATATAAAAGGGACATAATTCCTACCTCTCCATAGTGGAGATTGTTTTCCCAAACAATAGTTCCTTCAATGTTTAAAATGCATTCCCAAAACAGAAAGGTATATGCATGCAAAGTAATTTCCAATTCCTTCCACAAAGCAAGCTCCAACAACAATAAAAAAAATTGACCCAAGCATGAGAGAAAAAAGTTTCAACAACCCAAACAAGAGAAGAAATTTGAATTTTTAAAGGAGAGGGAGGGAGAGGATGATGTGGATTCCAAGTGGGATGCAACATCATTCTTACTCATCCCCCAAAAGGAGAAAGTCAATCCCAATAAATCACAATAAATGGAAATGACAAGCAACTTACACACTCAAAATTAACCCATACTTCAAAAAGGAATGCATTAAAATTATGTAAGGGGGAAGTGCAATTAAATCTTACACATAATCAAATCAAAATTTAATAAAAAGCTATTAATTTAGACTCCAAAACCATAGGTATGGTTGGTGGAGATTTTAAGAGGTGTGGGACAAGTTTAACTTGTCCCACAAGCCTCCAATTTTGGCTTCCAAGATCAAATCCGAATTTTCAAAGAGGATGGAGTGTTCTACACTCCAAAATCTAACTTACACAACCTTCACATCACTTACACATCTTACATCCTCTTACACATTCTTACAACATGAATTAATACCTATGACTCCATTTATTACTTACTTTTTGACATAATGATTTATTTATTTAACATATGGTTATACATAATATAAATCCAATTTAATTAATAACTAAGAAAACAACTTTATTATTTACATTCCACATCCCAATTAAATTTAAATAAAGTTTAACTATATGACTATCACATTTAAATTAAAAATGAACACATTACAAATAAAAATACATACAACAATAATCAAAAGGAACACATAAATAAAACACATATATCCCATGGTCACAATAATGGAAATCCCCCCCCATGGGAAATCCTAACATAACACAACACACAAACAATTACAGTTGCCATGGTGACCCCGTTGAGTTCATCCAAAATTTCAATATGGTTAGTCTCCAGTCCCCCGACATTGTTGTGATATTTTAACCTGCAAAATAACAATACCTCCTTCGGCCTCGTGGCCATATCAGAACATCCGAAATGATATAAGCAACATATAAATATCAAATTCAAATCACAACAATATCAAGAATTCAACATTTTCATTTTAAATTCAATTTTTCCACTATATCATCACCCAATGAATCTCTATACTAGAGCTACTCAAAATATCAAATGTCACATGTCTAAAATCAACATCAATAACCTGTCCATATAAAGCAGTATATCATCATCCATAATGTCTCCAATAATCATCATGCATGCTAACTGAATCAAGGTCCATAGTAATCCATGATCTAACATATACACATCATACTAAGTCAAAACATAATAATGTCCCAAAATGAGATTAACAGTAGCAAGATCAGTATCTAAACAGTGTCAAAGGAAAGAAGTATGGAAACATCAACATATCAAATTAACGAAGTCAATGCTCAAATAGTGAATAGTTCTAGAAATGAATAAAGGAATAAATGTAAACTCCCATTTCATTTGTTAGGAGTAGCCCTTGCTCCTTCCCGTCGATCAAGTTTAACACTTGAATTTAAACAATATAAATTTCCCCTGAATCTGATGTCTTTATTGAATTGAAAATGTGATTATAAAATGAATCAAATGACTAAAAAATGAACCACTAAATCTAAGTACATGATATCTTTTATGCAAGATATGTTCTAGTTATTTCAGGAGAGAACTAGTTATTCCAAATGTCTAAGACTACTTAACAAAATGCTAACAGAAGCAATGGCTATCTATTTGGGAACCACATTAATGGAATGGGAAATCCTTAAAGTGTTTGAACTGGATTCATTCTTGAAAAATGAAGAAGAAATCCCTTATTAGATCCCTTGAAGGAGTCAATCACTGCTAGAAGATTCTTCAAATTAGTAATTGATTGAAGAGAATTCTAGTGATGAAAAATCTTTAGTTTGGAGTGCTTCATTATCAAAGTTGTGTTGAATGTTCGCTGAGTTAATGACACCACTTTATGTCCCAGATATGGTACTGCCAGCTATGATTCCAATAATCTGAACTATCTGCATGCATGTGTGAATTTCCTTCTTTGGAAAATCAAGGTTGATGACTTGAATGATCTTAATGTGGTATTTCGATTTCTATATTAACATGGAGGCGAGTCCTGTGCAAAGGCGAGTGTTGCACAAAAACGTCAATTAGAGTCTTGCATTGTTGCATGAATTAAGTCATTTTCTTCTTGTGATAACTCAACACATATTCCTCCAAAAGTGCAGTTAATGCTTTATAAATATATACATTTAAGACATTTATGACGATGAATTAACAAGGTAAAAATAAAAAACATATGCTCAATAATTCCTTCAAAATCATAGTAAGGTATTAAATATAAGAAGTTAACATTGTTCATAGTGCAATATGACATCAAAATGGTATAAGGCTAAACATGGCTTAAAAATCACAAAATTGGGTTCATAAAGTTTCTCAGCCAGCGTATAACACTAAATCAACCCAATACTTTTCTTATTTAGTTGATGTTAATAATATCCATCTTCGATCAAGAATAACACTTGTGTCACTACAGTCACGAAGATAACAGATGAACTATAGTTGCTGCCTACAAGCTGGTCCGCAACAAAGCCAGAAGATGCTGCAAGTTGATCTATAGCAACAGAAAATTAAAATGCAAGTCAATGGACCCCCATTTCATGAAATATTGCAAGATAAAAATCCTAACCCTAGAACAAATTCTAATTCTAATTTTATCAATCAGTCGAAGGACATTTGTGTAAAACTTATACTCATTCAAGCCATCAAGTATGTTCCTATTTACAACAAGCTGATCAAGGATCTATGTATAAAGAATCCAGACAGAAAATAAAAATATCCATGCATTGTACAAGTCATTGCATAGTTGGATGAAATCATGCTTGGAAACTCTGTGCTACCCAAGTATCTAGATACAGGAAGTCCTTTGGTGAATGTTAGTATCAACGGAAATACAATAAAGAACACATTGATTGACTTAGGGGCAACAATCAATGTCATGACCATGTAATTCATGGATGACCTAAATTTGGAAGGAATGAGGCCAATAACTACAATATTTCAACAATAATATAAATCAACAATAAGGCCTAAAGGAGTCTTTGAGGAAATTGTTGTGGTAGTAAACTCTTGGGAGCACCCAATTGATTTTATTGTCTTACAACTAAAGGAAATTCTAGGAGGTTACTGTACGCACCAAAAAAATTTGTGTGCTATATTGTCAGAAAATAGTTACAAAAGTCCTCAATGATGATTCATGTCCCTTTAGAAGGTGTTCGAGTTCCTAAACCCATTCACAGTGTATATTTGTAGCCTAGACATCCTTACTTAGATTTTTCATGCTTTCTTCCAGCTTCTCGCTTCATTCTGTGCATGTTTTTGCCTTTAGTGCTAGGATCGCCACCTTTCCTGTGCCGTGGTTTTGAAACCACCACCTGGGAAGGGCGGCGGTCCTACACACTTTTTCTAGAATTCTCCATGCATGATTTTAACATGTGATTTCACTTAACTTGACTTCTAGGGCACGTTTGTGAACCAAATTGCCTAAAAATAGTTTTTATATTTTGATATTCCTTCCCTTTTCTATTTTTAAATATATATAATTAGTTTGAATTGCCTCTTCACCCAATGATTTAGAACTCCAAGGCTTCCTTGTGCATGAAGGTGCATCCCAACAAGTTCCTATATATTCATTTTTTGTATTCAAGCAAAGGGCCTAAGAATTTTGTGTATCTTGTATAGTATTGCTACCACAATCCTGTTGGAAATTACATAGCCAAGATCTATTCACTTGTGTTATCTCTCTTCCACCTGCATTACTACTAGACTGCCTTCAAGATGCCATTACTCAAGCACTTTCTCTTGCCTCCACCTTTGCATTCCTAATTCCTTGGACTCATATGGACACATAAATAAAGAAAGGATAAAATGAGGGGACAAGTCATCACACATTTGGATTTTCCTCTGTTCTGTAAATTCCAGGTTGGATTTTTTGTTTGATCTCCTTCATTTCTGTAATTTATCATTTTTACATCATAACAAATAGTTTAGAAGTTAATTTCCTTTCATTTACAAGTAATTAGTTAATTTCCAAGAGGGTTTAAATCATTAATATAAGCTCCCGATGATAGATCCTCTTCTTCCCATCCCTGTGGATTTAAGGTAGCGCAGGTGGTCTGTAGGAGGTTGTCTACATATCAAAGTCTTGGTAAGGTTGGGTAATATTTATGGGTTGTTTTGGGTGAGGTAATTAGGTTTGGTCTCAGATACAGTGTCAGCAGACAGGTAGAGACTGGCACCAGTTAGGGTTGTTTTGCTTGTTTAGTTTTAGTGTAGAAATATTTTAATTATTTAGAATAGAAGAAAGTTGTCATTTGTGATTGTAATGTTTTAGGTTTTTATATTTGCTTAGATTAGTTTCCCTTTCATAAGTAGCATAGGTTGTTAGTTAATTTGGAAACTTCAAACTAGATCAAGGGTTGAGTTGTTAAGTTGGGTTAACAAGCCATACGTGAATGATATCGATTAAGGAGACCGATGTCGGTAGCCTAATACAGACTAACCACGGTTAGGGTTAACTCAGTGTCGGTGACTATGGGGATCACACTGACTAGATGTTGTAGAATGAGTTTTCGGTCCTCTAGTTAGCCATTACACAAATAATTTGGATCGGGTGTCTTGTGAAGGTCTACGTGAGGGAGGTGGTTCTGAGATAGGTTTTGTGAAGTTTAGATGGGGGTGTGCAGGGGGTGGTTGATAGAGAAAATGATGAGGGATAGATTTAAGTAAGAACCCGACGTGAATAGATAAAGTCAAATAGAGAATACTTTTACTGCAAGTGACAGAGGAGAAACCTAACCTCTACATGGAGTTCAGAAGGGTTCTAAATTCCCGTATTTTGGTAGGGAGGTTGTTGATAGATGCTGGTGAAAGTTGATATGTAGAAGATATTTTGGTGGGCTCATTTGGTTATGATAGATATCTTCCCAGAACGCTACCGTGACTACAAATAAATTCATATCAGTCTTTCGAGGTGTTGGTTATGGCTGTCAAAAGGATGTGTGAAAGGGATCTGGTTCTTACTTGCACTGCAAATCTCCATTAGATATCTAAAGCTTGAGAATGTGGCTCAACCTCTCAAAAAAGGTTACCAAAATGGTCAACCCAATGGTAAACCAACGTCGGTTATCACAAGTGAAACTAGCATCGGTAACCACAGAGTCTTGTCAAGTCCTCAGAGGTTGCAGTGCAAATAAGAGGGTGATTGTATACCTTTATCACAAATGATAAATCCTCTTCATCAGATAGATCGAGTCTTAGGATAGAAGTGAAGGTATCTGAGAAGCCAGGTAAAGGTCAAATGCCTATCCGCAATATTCTTACTTGGTGAGGAACATAAGGGTGGTATGGACAGTTCATAATGGTCATGATATGGTAGTCAAAAGTATGTCTACATTATGTTTATACTTTTGAAGCCATTTCATTGTGACCCCAACAAGGTACTCATATCCATCTCCCAACGATCTGATTTACAAGTAGATTAGGGAGGATCACCAAATATGTTGAAAGTGAATTAGACATCTCAAGGTATACACATCCTAGTAGACCCAATAACATAGTGTATTTAGTTGATAGCAAAGGATGATATCCCTTCCAAAGTACATTCAATGTAACATATTTGACAAAACTATTAACTTTTCCTCTTTTGCATTGCAAGCATTGACATGTGATTTGTTCTAAGAAGGTGTGTATTCTTTTGACTATTAGAAATCATGCTTGCCATGGATAATTTATTTTTGTTCTTGAGATTCATTTTTCTGAAATGTTCCTCTTGCTTGCAAGGAATCCATTCTGTACAACTTGAGATAAGAAAAGGGTTGTAAAGCTTGGTAATGTTGTTTGCAAATTACCTCTTTATAATGAACAAAACCTTGATCAATTCCATTGATCCAAGGTATCTTTTAATTCTTCTTACCCGATCTGTATGGTAAACTAACATTCAAAGGTTGATGGAAATAAAGGGCTGAACTCTTGTATTTATACAATTTCATTAATCTTATTGTAAGTTTTTGCTTTGCATTTTGTTGTAAATAGTGTTCTTAGATCTTCTTGTTAATTTCTCTAGGACGTTGAATGGCATAGAGAGGACGGAGGTCTACTTTGGGACTATTGAGGGTAAAAACCTAAGTCCTAGATCTTTAAGATCTATCCTAATGGGATTCTAACCTAAGGTAAACTAGACCTACCTTATATCTATGTTTACACTAATCTTGTATACATCCTAACCTAAGTTGTATGTTTTACAAAGTGGGGGATTTGGAAATAACCTAAGGTAACTATAGGTTTATTTCTAACCTCTTACCTAATACTAAATTGGTATGAAATATGGCCTATCCTAAGATGAAAAATTTACCTAAGGCAATGTTTACAAACCTTAGGTAAATACTTTCTTAACTAACCTAAGGTCGGATCCTAAGCTACTGATATCAATACTAAACTAATGCAAGGATGGAAGGGGACCTAAGGGGATCGTATGGAAAAGTGGATGGCATGACAATGATTCCTAAGTAATTCATTTGATTTCATTTTTGAATTTAATTAAGGGTAGTGCCAGTTTTGGCTGAGGCATCAAAATTTGGTGGAAACCTACTTCGCATCATCACTAGAGTTATACTAATGCATGCCATGGTGGAAATTGGACTTGCCAACTTTTGGTGGAGGTGGCATGGAGATATAGGCGGGAGATTGGAAATTAATGGAATTTATGGTCATTGGTTTTGGTGAGAAAACTGCCTTGGAAACCATGCGATCGGGTTTGTTGGGAGTTGTTTAGTCTTTCATGCATTTCAATTTTTGTTCTGCATGGAGCTATATGGTTCTTTGAACCAGCAATTCTATTTTTTAAGTTTTTTACTATTTTTAACTCCCTTGGAATATTTTTGATCTAATGGAAGTATATGAGGCATTTGAGAAGGAAGATTTTAATTTTTGATTTTGTTTGGAAAAGAAGTATTTGTGGAGGCTCGGCTGGAAATCTTCTTCAAATCGACAGAAGCACTATCAGGCATGATAGGATTTATCCATTAAGATGCTCTTCTTTTCTCTAACCATCTTCATAAAAACAACTTTGACTCTCATGAAATAAATGAGTTTTTATTTTTTTATGGTTACTATACAATCTTGATTGAAAAGTCTCTGTATTTCTTTTGAAGAATCTCTACTTGATAAAGTAGGAAATGGGTTATTTTTCATGTTTATTTAATGGTGATTCAAACCTTAAATCGAGTTGTGATTTGAGAATGTGGAGCATGTATGAATCCTACTTGTCTGTTCAAAAAGGGGGTTATGAAAACATAATGTGGATTTAAGTTTTGAACTGGGTTTTTTGTTTTGGTTTTTAGAAGGTAAAAGAATAACCTTCTTCGTTGCATATTTGTTTTGTTGAAGTTTTGTTACTCATGTGGAACTGTATGAATATGAATACTTTGATTCTAAGTTATGTGAACTCAAATTTGTATATAAAAATAGTTAATGAGTGACTTCTTCTTGATCTTACTGTATAAACTCTCACTTCTTCAAATTTGGTATTCGATGGAAGCTGAGTTGACAATGGGTGTTTGGAATCTCTATTTCTATGGATTCATCCTCTATGGAGACAAGAGTGAATGTTTTATTATTCCTCTTATCTTTTCAGTTAAAAACTAAGTTGCTCGAATTAAGTTCTTTTATGGAAAGTATGTGATAATTGTTGCTTGGACTCTTATATTTCGATGTTAACTTGTTTGGAATATCTGTGTGTGAAGTCTTCTCTTCTGACCTTTATATATATTGTGTCTTTCTTCAAGTTTTTGAGGAATGAACTAATGGATAAATAGATGAGGTCTTGTTAGGTTGAAGAGATTTTGAGATTCAGATTTTTTTGAGTCGATACTTGGGTTACTCTCGTAGCTTTGTTTGAGCTTTCTAGAGGTCGATCATTTTGTCTAATTCTCTGTTGAGTTAGATGTTGTTGATTCAGGATACCCATTCTTGATCTGGGTTAGCCTCTAAGGTAACCTGATAGGGTAAACTTGTTAAATCCTTCCTGTTGAGGTATCGTTAACCTTTAAGGAATGTTTACTTGAAAGTCTGGTTGACGTTTCGTGATCTAACCAAATCAGTTCTGATTAAGGGGCTTTCTAGACTCTTCCATTTCTTTGATCTCTGAGTAAGATTGGAAAGAATAATTTACCTTGTTAATTTTTTTGAGGTGTGCAGTTCAGCCTATCCTTAGAATTGAAACGAAAGGATTTTAATCATCTCATAATCTGACTTGTGCACCTTTTGCTAAGTCATGTTGTCCTTTTGTTTGAATCTTCTTGAAATTGATTCTAGATGGATTCTTCTCTGTATATCTAATTGATGTTTTCTTCCATCTCTGAATGGTTACAATTAAGAGTCGATCATTCTATAATTTTATCTTCATGTGGTAAGAATGAATAATATTAGGTTCTATGACTAAAACTCTGTCGAATTTGAATGACTATTGAAGACTGTAATTACCCTGTATGGTGATTAAATTTTTTTTTTATTGCATCTCCTTCTTAATATGGGTATTATATTACTATCACTGGTTATCCATGATGGGGAACCTTGCTTGAAATATGTTTCAAATGAAACATTCACACATTTTTTTTAGTCTCTTCTTCTACGTGTTTTATTTTATAAAAGAGTTGAGGATGTTGTGATTTGGTTTGCATCTGTCCTTTGTGACCTTATTCACATGTGATAGAGTGTAGGAATCCTCTTCTGATTATGTAATTTGACTCCTTCTCTTTCATTTTCTGAGGTAAAGTCTAATCACTGCCCCTTTGGAAATTGCAATAGGTTTTGTGTTGTGTTCTCTTTGCTGAGTTATGAATGGGGATTTGGGTTGACTGAATTGTAAAGGAATTTCTAAACTATTTTATCACATTCATTAGCCTTCTTTTGGGTAAATCTTGTCATAGATTTAATTGGTTCAGTAGCATTACTTTCATAAATGGATTTGTGTAGTCATCATTAATACTTGCTTATTCACTTGACTTGTATTAAAGGATTTTTATGTTTGTGATAGTAGATTAATCTGAGATGTTTTGCATTGAGTGAATAATTTTCCTAATGTTAATGTATGGCCTAACTTGAGAACTTAGGCTATGTCTTGGATTTGGAATTAGGATGTCACATCTGAAATGTGAAACTCTTATTTATTTATGTTGTTAGATGATTCATCCTAAAACCTTTATGAAGCTGGAATGAGCTTGGCTGTAGTTGTCTTTTTATGAAACTATGTAAGCTGAGTTAGAAGGTTCCTACTTATGAAAGTAACTCTATTTTGGTTAAATAGTGAAGTTAATTTTGTATTTCAAATTCAGATGAATTGTGAAGGAAATAATTAGAAGGTACTTTTATTTGATATAGATAAGTGTTTTGGTTGGAACATTATTTATTTGATATCATGCTGTAGATTGTTGATTACATCATGATCTTTCCTTAAAATTTATTCAGATTGATTAATTGTTCTTCTTTTATGGTTGTTACTACTTATGATTTATTTGTCTTCTTGACCTCACTATTTCATAAAAGTAGATTTGGTTTTATGAAATAGTTAGTTGAAAGCACATCGTTTTAATGCTTAGTGTTTATCATACTCAGTTCAATGAACTTTCCCGTGCTAAAATTTTTGCAGATGGACTTCGTAAGTGATAAAGGAAGGCAATAAATTATATGATGTATTGGTTGCTTAAAATTCTGGACCTTTTATAGAGAATTTTGATTCATTATTGAGATGTATTGAAAGAAGAAAAGTTGTATTCTTTAATGATCTTGATGTTGTTGACATGAAATATGTTAGTAATGCATAGTCTTGTAAAATGTGTATTTTATCATGATGAATTGAAAAGACTGAAGTTACTTAAATTGATTATGTCAATTCTCTTGTGCATAATATGAAGGAAATTTGTAATCCTATCTTTGATGTTGTCATTCTTATCTAATTGGATCCTTATTTTTGTTGTCATTAAATGAGTTGGATAAATGGGAATTAGTAAAATTTACTGTACTTGAATACAACTTACTAAGTTGCGTGTATTGATGTTCTTTACCTAATCTTGTATGGTTTATTATGATATTAATGAACGTATAGTTAAAATATCAGGAAGTGTGAATTGGATAAGGGTATGATAAATCCTAACACTTAACCATAAAGAGGAAGGTTATCCTCCTCTCAAAAGGATTCAAAATAAATGAAAGGTATATGAGTTCGTTAACCATTTAGACTTCATATATATGAAGTATACCATAACAGAACCTATTTTGGTTCTTATACATTCCTTGAATGGTTGAGACACATTAAATAAATCTTATGATGGATGATGTTCCTGTTTTCAATTAATTACACGTTAAGCAAAATGTTAATGAACATAAAAAGAAATCATAGTTTTATGAATTTACATATTATTTAATCAACTCAAATAAGGATGGAAACCTTAAGGATTGTTGGGATTAGGGTTATGTAAGGTTGTTGTGATTTGAATCTTAATTCAAAGATAATTTAGTTGAAATGAACTCTTGAGGTGTGTAAATTGTGATGAAGTAGTTCTATCGGATGTTGGCACATGCCAACTACAGAATTGTACCTTCATGAAGACTTGGGTCTTCACAACGATATAATGTTGCAGTTGACATGTTGCAACACCCTTCATCATTGGTTCATCTAGATCAACTCAAATCTAGACTTGAACTTAGTTTCTCTCTAGATCAGGTTAAGGATATGATTTAGCATAGGAAGTGACTCTAAATGACTTAGGGTAACTAGGCACATTCAATTGACTTAGGTTGACTGAGTATGCCCATATACCCTAGGTCATTGTGAGTGGTTCCCTATACCAAATTATGTCAATAACCTAGGTTAGGGTCAAACCTTGGACAAGTGGACTGATAGAAGTCAGTAAAGACCATTCTAGATAACAGATGAGTGGGGTGAAGGATGTATTCTGATTAGACGAGTATGTCGTCTAGGAATAGTAACATGAACAGTATGTTGGAAATCTTTGGCCAAAGTATCGCAAGCTGCTGGTTACGTTGTCCTATGTCACCTATGAATTTAACAAAAGGAAGGTATAAATGTGATTTCAGATGAATATGGTACCAAATATTTAGATAGATTTCTTAAACAGAACACTTAATACCCAACACACAGGGTAAGAGAACCAAGTATAACATAGTATACCCCATAGTATTCAATACTTAAGGTTAACATGAGAGATCGGTTGGTAATCGAGTCATGAAATGAGAGATTGGTAGTTCACTGAGTCATTTATAGTTGCATATGGTTATTTGTTATGAGATTGATTGGCATGGAATGTGTGTTCTAAATTATTATTATTTTAGAAGAGAGAACAGTATGTATAAAAAAATTTTCCCTTGTTTTCTAAAGTCTTAAAATGGGAATGCTACAAACCAACACAATATCTTGTATGACAAGGTGATCTAGTTCAATTCAAATTCAGGTGATATTCTCACAAGTTTAGACACACTAGGGATGGGTCCTCATCCTTATCAAGCTTATCCTACACAAGGACTGACCAAATGTGAGTTATCGAATGTCGCCACAATAGGTAATGCAAGGTTCCCTAGTTTTATGCCCACCAGTCTATATCCTGGTACTATCCCACCTTACATTCCCATGTATTCAAAAACTAATAAGATGGAACCATATAAAATTCATGCTCCCAACATGCCATATCAAGGGACCCCATACATTCCCATCAACACTTATAGTGCAACTTATCCAACTCCTCCTCCTCCACCTCCCCATCAAGGATCTTCAATGGTGGAATCTTAGGCAATGGGTACATACACTGAGTACTTAAAGGAGCCTCTTGAATTCACCATACATGGTGTCATGATTCCATGCCCATTGTTGGATGTTCCAAAATTTAAGGGAGAAGGATACCTGAATGCTCATATCAAGGCCTATGCTACCGCTATCAAGGAATTGATTCCTTGGGATGCTGTACTGGATAAGATATTTCCAAAGACTCTCAAATGAATCACATTGGATTGGTATTCCCATATTTTGGAAGCTTCTATACATTCCTTTAAACAACTTGTTTCTGAGTTCATCATAACATTTTATATGAACAAGTTGTTGCGTATAGGGACTAGGGAGTTTGTGCATATTAGAAAGGAGGAAAATGAATCAGCCACCCATTTCATCCAGAGATGGCACCAAGTTCTATATTCCTCTGCAAGTTTTTCTAACATGGAACAGATAGAAATTTTTGATATTTTTCTTCACTTTCTCAATCAAGAGACTAGGGAGGAAGTCCAAAAGTTTCCTTTCCATAGTTACGAGGAAGTAATGGAAGGTGCGCTTCGGATTGACCAAGCCACTAAAGACAATGGGCATAATATCTATGGTCCCAATGGTAAATTTGTATCCCCAAATCAAAATAATGCAAATTATCGAAACAATGGTGCCAACAACCAAGGACCTAAGGGCATGAATCTGAATCATGGTGCCGTGATGAATAGTGCTACTGATCAAGCTAAGAATGCTGGTTTAGAATGACAACAATAACAATAACAACTCGGGAAATAAAAGAGGCCCTAAAAATATGTCATCTATCAACATAGTTGACGTAAACCTTCCCTCTTAAAAGAAAAATCAAACCCAAGGCCCAAAATAGTATCAAAACTCTGGCCAACGGGCAACGAATCATGGTTATAACAACCAATTTAAAAATTATAACCGAGGTTATAATAAAAAACAACAATATTCTTATCAAAGGCCAAGAGATTACAACCCTAACCTATATTTTGGTTTCCATAAGTTTTATGTTCATGATGATATCACTTGCTACGATTGCAACAAGTTTGTGCAAAGACTTCCTGAAAACCAAAGGCAGCTCTTTGTATACATGTTCCTAGCAAATCCTAAAACAAACCCGCAACCTAGTAATACATTACCTGTCACACCTCAAAATGTGAACCCTAAATGTCCTGAAGATTCCCAAGTGAATACTCATAATATAAAAAGGGGTATTCCTATAGGAACCAACGATCATGAAGCCTCAACTTTTGACAACTCTCAGGTTTCTCCTAACCTTGGTTCAACCAATAATACACAAATCTTGGGGTTATTTGGGCTAGAGGTTGAGCCAAAAATTAATGCAACAAATCATATGAAGGAGTAAATTTCACAACCCCTACCTGATATTTCCTTCCCACGGGATGATGTTCATACAGTCGCAAAACCAGTACGAGTCTATGATTTAATATCGGATTTGAACAAGACCTTTTCTCACATTTTGTTTCTAGATTTGCTGAAGAATTTTCTTGTACATCGTTCTATTTTTCTCCATGCAATAGGTCTTGGTCATCTAATCCATGTTATGCCACCTCCTATTTCTCAAATAAATCATATTGACTTTGACATACATCCTCTGGGATAGAATGATAGGGATACTGGGTTTGTTTTTTATATAGACAAGATGCCATCTGAGGCTAAAATTGCCCGAAGAGGTGATCTTGCCTTATTTTTACAAGTCTGGGTTTATAAAAATTACATTAAGAGAGCCATGATTGACAATGGGGCTGCTGTAAATGTGGTTCCCTTCTCTTTCTTTTATAAGTTGGGATATGGAGAGACAAATTGTTTCTCTACAAGAAACACGTTACGGGGGTACGCCAGTCTTAAAGTGACCTTGATTGAAACCATAGTTCTTCCAGTCACACTTGGACCAAAAACCATATTGATGGAGTTTTACATTATCGACAGGGAAACAAGTTATAACATGATCCTTAGGAGACCCTAGATTCATTGAATGAAGGATATCCCTTCTACCCTATTCTAGGAGATTAGATTCCTCCATTTGGGGAAAGTCTTCATCGCTCAAGGGGATCCTAAGTTCTTCGATATACACTTAGAAAACCTCAAAAAGAAGAAAGGAATCCATCCAAATTATGAACTTCGTAAAAATCAATTAAACAAACCACCTCCATCAAAATATTTAGTCCTGATCACCCCGGGCATGTTGAAGGTTGAAGTCGTTGACCCAAAAACATTTAAGGTGGAAAATAAAGGTAAGGGTAAATTAATATTTATGGAAATAGTGTCCACAAAAACCATAGTAAAAATTATGAAACTCTTAGAGAGTGATGATCTGATCTTCCTCTCATTTGAACCATAGGGGATGGGTAGTATTCTTGGTTTAGCATCTCTTCCCTCTAACAACCTAGGTCTGGGTGTAAGCATGGTAGAATTAACAATCAAAGAAGGGAAATTCGAGATTGAAATGATGCACATAAAAACCATCTTTGAGGGTTTTTCTATTCTAAAACATGATTCCAACCCATGTGCATCAAAAACTAAGCTTTCCATATCCATGGGGCAAGGACTCATCATTCAACAAGTGTCACAAGTAAACACAATGCTCTACATAGGAAAGAAGGCAAAAAAACATAGTCATGCTCACTCACACATCATGTCTCAAGAATGTGACAAAGAGGTGCACAAAAACCTATTTCAGAAAAATTATTTTAATGATTGGACATATACACTTATGGGAAAGGGTTGTAAGTTTAAACCCAGAATGTTAGGCCATTGTCAAGAGAACATAAATTTTGAGGATCATGGTTCTATGATGTATAATTTTAGGGGTGAAGAATTCGATATTCATCAACTTTGTTTACCTTAGACATCATGACATGTAGTTTCACCTATATTTCTATATGTACATTACTGCATCTGCATTGCATTCTCATCTGCCATTTCATTTCATAAAATTTGTGATCAAGTGACTTATTCTTATAGAAATGCCTAAAAACTTCTGAAAACATTGAAAAAACATTCAAATCTTCATGGTATCATCAATAGTTTCTGAATCATTTCATCAATCCAAGCAAGATAAGACAAAGCTTTGATAGTAACCATACCAAGGCTTGCATACTTGGTTCTACTTATAGTTTCTTCTAGATTAGGTTCCTTTGTCTATAGTCTATTATAGAAGCTTCATGGTGTCACATCTATCCCATATACATATATTTGGAAATAAGAACATTCTAGACATTTTTCCTAGATAAATAAGTCAAATGCAAATCCACATAATTTTTTTATTTTACACATTTCTTTTCCCTACCAACCTTCTATGTTGAGCCTGCATCTCATACTAGTGATGTAAGGTTGGGAAAGGAGAGAAGTGATCTTACTCACCTATGGATTTTCCATGGTGATGAGACCATACTTCCTACTGGTAGCATGGGGCAAGGTGTAGGGGGTCTCTTTGAAAAATTTGAAAGTTAGAAATAGTTCATTCAAATGATGCGAAATCATAAACCAAAACAAAGTCAGTTAGATGTCCAAAATTTCAAAAGAGTTTTAAACCTCAAAACCAGATTTTGTCAACCAAGTGGCCATCTATGGATTTAAGTCTAGATAAATTGGAAAGCAATTCACATTTTAAACTATGAAGAAAACTTGAATAGAATGAGGTTGTAGGGTCTTAATTTGGTTTTTTTCAAATCCTTGTATTTCTCTCATCATTACCATTCAACAAATTTCAATAACTTGTGTCCGTTCTGGTTCTTAGTGTTGAGCCCTCGCATCTTACTGGTTGCATGGAGTTAGGAGTGGGCCAAGTTCATTCACTTTTAATATACCCTTTTGCTATGTTTTTCCAAAAAAATATGAAGTACCAAAAGTTTCTTAGAGAAATTAAAGTTCAACATTAAAATGTGATTACATTATCATATATTAGCATTACAAAACACAAAAAACAATAATTCTGTTAGCATTCATATCCACTGCATACATTATAAAAAGCATATAAAAATGGAAGTTATAAACATCTAGAGTACACATGTGAAGTGATCCAAGAGGAATTCCAATTAGATACAATAAATTACTGAACCAAAAAGAAGAGTATGTATATATCATAATAAATCAAGTTTGTATAAAATGTCATCATGTGCTAGGCATGGTCAAAATGCTTGCAATAAGCCTGAAATATACAAAAAAAAAATCATAAATGCCTAAAAAAATTGCAACCAAGCAATAAAAGGCCCATTGGCCTATCAATCCCTGTGGGATCCCTAAGATGGTGCACGACTGCATCCAAGACTCCTACTACGAATACGATAACGAGAAAGAATGGAATAGTGGGAGTGCTCATAGTGATGGCCACTGGTTGTGGTCTCACTACAAGAGTGACTTCACCTCATCAATCACTCAACTATCTCATATGTGGTAACTTGAGTATAGAGAGAAGTTGTGACCTTCGTTTCCCTCCAGATACGTGCAAACACATTAGTGTGTCTTCCATCTACAAGTGGTTGTCATGTATCCTCATTTAGATCATCTTGGGTCTTCCCTAAAGGGATAAGAAAGATGTCCACGTACACCCTTTGAATAAGCTATCATCACTCATTTGCAGTTGCTGCAAGCAGAAATAAAGAAGAATTGGCAAGTTAAAAAGTTATGAAAACAAAACAAAAAGAAGTACCAACTAACATTTCCAATTAAAAATATCAAGAGAAGAGGATCAACATATTCAGATCTATAGGAATCCATGTAGGATCAGTGGGTGATACTGCTACTCCTGATAGCCGCAGGGACTCCCCAAAACTAGAGGAAAGATGATGTCCCATCACAGACACGTCATCCCCCTATTCATCATGATGAAGTGGTCCCTCAGAGACAAGTGTCTCTTCCTCTACGGTCATTTCCTATCACTACACTCTTAGAACATCCCGAGTATCATGCCACTTCGGATCACTTTCATCCTCCATGTGATTTTCCCTGTTAGCCTCACCACCTAAGCCCTTGTCACCAGTCTCCTCTCCACCAGTCTCCTCTCTTCCAGTCTCCTGTCAAGCTGAATCCTCTCCAGACTCATCCCCTATATACTCCTTAGAGTTAGATTCCATGTCTATGGTCTCTTCCTCCTCTCCACTGTGAGAAGGTGTGGCCTTAATCTAAAGTAAGGGTATAGGAGCAGCATGAGCTACCTATCCAGCATGAACAACTTTCCTAATTGTGATAGGTTCTCCTAGAACTACCACTCTCTAACCTAGATCTCCTTTCGGGCCTCCTTCATGGTCCTATACACAGGTGCCACTGGGGGGAATCATATTAATGTAAGGAAGGATGAATTACTGAGGAACTTGGCTAAATGGGTGACTCTCAAGATTCCCTGTCCTGTCAACTAATTGACCAGTAGTGGAACAATCCACCACTGTGGTCCCATCATGTCCCCACAACCCTGCCATGTCCTGGTATGGGGTTGTCACCATGTGGGCTATGGTCAAAGAACCCACTAGTTGATGTGGCACTATGAGAAGTGTCATCGTTTTCCATATGGTGGCCATGACGGCCCCTAGGTCTTATACTAACATTCCCCTCCCATAGGGGATGATCCGCTTGTACACCTAGCTTGTAACCAATGTGGGGTGGCTCAAAGACTACCCTTGTAATATGACAATCAGATACAGGTCATGATAAGTAATGCCAAGTATATCTTCTCCCTAGGCATAAATATGATGATGTGCCTCAATCTGCATAATGATGGGAGCCCAACAATAGAGTAGTGTATCACCTCCCTTGTTCCTGATAAACCGTGAGGCCAAGATACCCATGACGGCCTTGCAGATCATAGGGATGGGAGTAGTAGGAATGGAGTGAACCTTAATCCCCTTCTTCGAACCAAAGGAAATTGTGACATCCCCCATTGAAGTGTCCTATAGAGTCATTGTGGCTCTAGATCATGTTTTCTCCAAAGTCAACCTTCTGCCCAATATCAGAACCTAAAGAATATGGTACACATCCTATAGGGTGATCTTCCACTCACCCATAGCACCCAGAAACTAGAAGGTATTCCAGTATGCATCCCAATAAGATAACATGTCACATAGTGTGTGACTAGCAAGAGTAACATGGGGCACTCGTGTAATCCTCCATATGCCTGCTCTATGAAGAGTATCAGTTTCATCCTAAATCAATTGATCTAATATCACTGAGATCTAGTCACACTCCCTCTTGTAACTCCAAAATATATACTCTTCCTTCTTCTTCATCCACCAAAACAAAAAAAGATCAAGTTAGTGATATATCTCAAGAAATAAGCTCATCAAAAACATAACAAACCATTAAAAATCCAAAAAAATTAAGTTGTCATGGATTTTTGGTCATTCTGTTCAGAACCGCCACCTGCTGCATGGCGGTGGTTCAAGAGCTTTCTCCTTACTAGGGTGGTGGTTCTGCGTCTACCACCCTGCTCATGGAGGCATTCCTAAACCGATTCACCATTTGGAGGTTTTTCCCTAAAAACACTCAAAATGTAAAAAATACCATTTTCAATGAAATAAAGACTACCTTGAGGGTGCCCCCCTAGAGACTCATTTAAAACAAGAAATTTAAAAAATAATCCCCCTAGGCAGATATTTTAACATTTTGATATTTTAGGTTTAAAAACACACAAGTGAGGAAAACTAAACTGAGACCACGTTGGTGGATCTCCCGCTCATGGAGGCATGGTCATGATCTTGTAATGAACATTTTGACTATTATTTCGACCAAAACAGTCACCGTGGGCCCAGAGCTTGAAAATCACCAAGTAGGTATGTGAAAATGATTTTGAAAATGAGTTTGTTTTGATATATAGATGTTGTTATAACTTCGTTTTGAGTGCATATGTTCGCAGGGTTGAAGCGATGACATTGGTAAATTTCTATATCCCCGCACAAATGGTAAGTCCTCTTCTTGTTTTAATTTAGTGTTTATTTTTTAATATTTTATCTATTTGCACTTGAGTCTTCTCTTCATTTTGTAGGTAGTGAAAGTTTGGATGGTGACATTTTGACACACAAGTGTGTTGGGTATAAATTTTAACTCCCCATTTTGGGAACACCATACTCAGACTCTATGTTTTACGCCTTTTCATGGCTAAGATGATTCTTCAAGGGGGAAATATGTAAACACCTAAATTTGCATGTTCCACATTGTTAGAAAATAGTTACAAAATTCCCCAATGATGATTCATGTCCCTTTAGAAGGTGTTCGAGTTCTTATACCCGTTCGCAGTGTATATTTGTAGTCTAGACATCCTTACTTAGCTTTTACATGCTTTCTTCCATCTTCCTGCTTCATTCTCTACATGTTTTGGCCTTTAGCACCAGGACTGCCACCCAGGCAGAGTAGAAGTTTCGTGACCGTCACCCTACGCGCTTTTTCCATAATTTTCCATGTGTGATTTTAACACGCATGATTTCACTTAACTTGACTTCTAGGGCACATTTGTGAACCAAATTGCCTAAAAATAATCTTGATTTCTTGGTATTCCTTACCTTTTCTATTTTAAAATAGATTTAATTATTTTGAATAGCCTCTTCACCCAATGATTTGGCACTCCAAAGATTCCTTTTGAATGAAGGCAAATCCCGGCCAAATTCTATATATTCAATGCTTGTATTCAAGTAAAGGGCTTGAGAAGTTTGTGTATCTTGCATAATATTGCTGCCACAATCCTGCTAGAAATTGTATAGCCAAGCTCTGTTCACTTTTGTTATCTCTCTTCCACCTGCATTGCAACCAGACTGCCTTTAAGCTATCATTTCTCAAGAAATTTCTTTCGCTGCCACCTTTGCATTCCCAATTCCTTGGACTCATATGGACACCCAAAGAAAGAAAGGATAAACTGAGGGGACAAGTCATCACACAGCTAGATTTACCTCTATTTTGTGAATTCCAGGTTGGATTTTTTGTTTGATTTCCTTCATTTCTGTAATTTATCATTGTTACATCATATCAAATAGGTTAGAAATCAATTTCCTTTCATTTACAAGAAATTCGTTGATTTCTAAGAGGGTTTAAATCATTAATAGCAGCTCCCGATGACAGATCCTCTTCTTCCCATCCCTGTGGACTTGAAGGAGAGAATATTTATAGGAGGTTTTCCACATATCATAGATCATTTGGGAAAGTTCTTTTTTTAAGATTAATTTATTTTCAATACAATCAACACATGGGAATAACCACACCGGGTTATTTCACTTGTTTAGTTTTAGTGTAGAATTTTGTTAATTATTTAGAATAGAAGTAAATTAGTGTTTGTGATTGTAATATTTCAGTTTTTTTGATTTGTTTAGATTATTTTCCCTTTCGTAGTAGCATAGGTTGTTATTTAATTTGGACACTTCAAACTAGATCAACACTTAGATCCAAGTTAGGAAAACAAACATTGGGAATTTACGCTACCCGTTCATAGCCTCTAAATGTCCCCTTTGTCAACTCAACTACCAAGAGATCATACTAACATATTTTAGTCACTGATCTTCCTAAAGTTATCCACAAAAATTCAACAGCGGCTACTCCGGCACGAACTCGAGGGCTGAGTGTGATTGAAGGTTGCATGTTAATTTTCATCTGTATAGTTACTGTTGATCAGATAAAACACTTAGCAAAACTCATACAAAGAGTCCGTGAGGAAAAACAAGATGGGATCAAAGGCATGAAGGAATAGGAAGGTGTTGCGCATGGAGGTGCAGAGTTAGACTTTCGGGACTTAGCCGATTTTGTAGATCAAGTCTATTTTCAGAGGCTGGTGTGCGGAACACACAAAGTGATGCCGAGACTTGTGTGCCATGCTTTGTCTATATTTTGAGGATCATATTGAAGCACTCTTGCATGGAAGTAATCCAAGAATAGATTCATCACTCTAGTTAACTGTAAGTGATCTATAGATAGCATACTTGCATGTATGGCTATAATTGTAAATGACATGTGGCTATTATTAGCGTGTGACCTATTTTTGGCATAGTTAGCGGTGAAGGGAAAGTTCCCCACCCTATATATATTAGATGAATCACCTAGTTGATATACCATGTTGAAGGGTTAGAGATTCATGAGTGCATGAGACTGGATAATTGTAACAGATCCATGCGCGCATGACTATTATTGTATCAAGCCTCTGTATTGTTGTCATGTTTAATATATGAAGAATATTGGCCAAACCAAAGTGTCTTATATGTGTTATCATTGCATGCTATTGATTTCTTGATGATTTATACTTAAATGCATGCCTTTATAGATCTGGTTTGGTATAACTATGTAATGATGGATTAGTTTCTAACTATATGTCCTTATTGCTTCACCATGCTACCATCCTACTACAACAACCCTAAAGAGGGACCTGGTACCTTGGCATGCTTCAAGTGAGCACTCAGCCTATGCTGAGTGATGTGCCAGTGCGACTAGGTGTTATCTGAGAATTCTAGGCTGCATCATTGGTTCTGTTGTCGGGACCTCTTTTTCAGTTGTTTTCAGGATGGTTCATGATGAAGACATACCGGCTAACTTTGGCGAGCATTGAAGAGTGGATTCATGATCTGGAGGAAGAATACGCATGAAGGTTTAGCACTGGATCCAGATTTAACGCATGCACTTGGGTAGAGCAGAATTTGTATGACAGTTTGTATGAAAGCTTCTTTGTTATCTTTCCCATAGAATTATATGAGTGGTTGACTGCATATGCATCTAAGTGGAATTGGAGGTATCACACACTTGTTTGGACACAGGAGGAATTTCAAACACTATATGATGCTGACTTGATCTGGACTCGCATGGTAGATACCTGGTTTCACGGTGTTCTAAACAACTATATTCTGGAGTATTCAATTTCAACTTATTTGTGCCCAGAGGTAGCTGAGTTCCAGTTCCTATGGTATCCTAGAGGGATGTATTTGCAAGGTATTCCACTGGTGATCAAGATACTGATGGTAACATTGAACTTGGAAGATAAGCCCATGGCAAGTTAAAAATCTCCACGCACGGGGGCAGGAACAGGATTGGTGAAAGATGGCAGACCTAGCGGCAGCACGACAGAGGGAAGAGAGGTGGCTGAAGTATGATGAGGTGCGCGAGAGGGAATTATGGAAGAAGCAAGAAGTTGCAGAACGGATGGCGTTGTGGAGAGAGATGGCTCGTGAAGGATTTGAGGCTCATGAGGATGAAGAAGAGCTAGAGCATCAGGAACTCCCCCATCTAGGAAAGCATGACAGAGAACCCTCTTCAGCCTCACATGGAAGTGCCAGTAGATATGACCTAGGCCATGGGTGCACATCTAAGCCAACCTACTGACCTAGCCCTTGCGCTTGGTTTTCTAGTATCTAGTACAACAGGTAAACAAAGTTTTCATTTAGGAAGTGAAAGAGCAGAAACAAGTCAGACAACAAGTACATCAATGGCAGCACATAGACTTTCATTATTCTTTGGGGGTTCATTTTCAGGCTCATCATCTACACAGAATATGAGTGTGCTGAATGTGGGATTCACCTCTGGAACTGGGAATACTTCACAGACTGTAGGGGTCCAGTATAGTACCACTGTCGAGACATAGGGGAGTGCATCTATGGGCACTATTCCAACTTCAAGAGGAGGATCGGGAGGTATGGGCCAGTTCTAGTTCTGGTGGTTTGGGTGGTTTTGGAGGTAGAGGAAACCAAGGAGGTTCTGGGTCAGGTGGTCAAGGCCCGCAGCAACCCCAGAACATTTATATGGAGATGTCTCTTCATCTCCCAGAGTACAGAGGTATCGAGGATGCTGCTGAACATATTCATATGTGTGAAATATTGTGGCACGCGTGAAAGGCATCATGGCTTATGAGTGCAAGGCAACCCAATTTTCTACTACATTACAGGCGTGCACGCATAGTTGGTATAGGAAGTTTGATCCCAATCAAACTTGTATTGATTATGTAGCATTGAAAGATGCTTTCTTAAAAGAGTTCCATATCCTAGAGTTTGAGCAGAAGAGTATAAGCACACTTAAGGATATAAAGCAAGGCACTACTGAAAGTGTACGTGAGTATGATGCCCATTTTAAAACACTTCTATCCAAACTCTCCTATGATATACATGCAAGTCAGCATGCACAATGGTTTTTTGGGGGATTGATTACTCCATTTTGAAGAGCACTATCACATAAGACTTATACTGACCCACGTGAAGCATTGGAAGCAGCTCTACGTGCTGAGGTAGTTGGGAGTATTGACACTAGAGTTAGTCCATTCTTGGAGGCTTAGATAACAGCTATGGTGAAACAGCTAGAGAAATTATCAGCTAACTCTACTCATGAGACGTGCTTAGGAATCTGGTGTATAGATTGTGAAGTGGAAGGCCACACCAAGGATAGTTTCCCTCGTAGATCTGTACATTCACTACTGTTAGACTATGAGATTTTCCATTTGAATCATGATGCTAGTCACTTCCCTTACTACAACGCGTGATCAGGAAGAATGTATCCTCTTTTTGTAAAATTTGTAGGTCCACGACCCATGATACTGAAGATTGTAGATTGATTGGCTAGATCCATGATGCCATTGATATTGGGGTGCGATAGGCGAGTGTGGCTGATAGTTCTAAAGGAAAGAATGAGCATCAGGATAGGGATTATAATCAAGCGTGCTATGACAGGAATGATGGAAGATTTGAAGGAGGTCATGGAAGAGGATGAGGATATCAAGGTGGATATGGAGGATGAGGCCGAGGTGGGGGAAGAGGTGAATTCCCTTGAGGAACTTGCTATACATGCGGCTCACCTGACCATTATAGGTGCGAATGCCCACAGAATATTTCCTGTTCATTTTGTGGAAAGGGGCATAGTTATGAAGAGTGTCTGGACTTGTATGAGCATCTCAGTAAGTAGCACAAGCAAGAAAACAAAGGCACAGGGATGGTTAGAATCCAGTGCATGCGGTAGAGAATCAGTGGATGCCCAAGTTAACACTAGAACCTGAGGTAGTAACAGTCAAGATAACCACATGAGTTGAGGTGGCACGTGAAAGAGGTATTGCAAAAGAAGCCTGACAATCACTAGGGAGGAGGTTTTACATGCTAGGTATCCAGATCCAACTCATCAGAAAGAAGTCTATCAGGAAACTATGGAGGTCCTTAGAAACCTTCAAGGTGAAATACAGTGTTTGAAAGAGTAGTCTCGGAAGTTGGAGCATAAGGATACATAAAAGGCCCCGTCTGATATTGATGACATCAGAGAGGTATGTAGAATGTTGCGCCAGGAGAATATTATTCCTTTATTGGGAAATTGGTTGAAGGGGAATACTCCGCGCGTGGGAACTGAGACTGGAAGACAAATACTCCATGCGAATCTCCCCCTGCCTCGATAGCATTGACTACGACAAGGAGATCACTTTGAATGTTGTTGTGGATGGTTGGTTGTTGAGCAATATTTTGATTGACACAGGTGTGGAAGTGAATGTACTTACATTGGATGCATGGGTACAAATGGGGAGACCTCCATTATAGCCATCATCTAATGTATTGTTCATGGAAAATAGAACAAAAGCTACTCCCATAGGAGTTTTGAAGGATGCATCTATCACTATACAAGGGGCCAAGTTCACAGGAGACTTCGAAGTGTTAGCACTTGCGGAAGTAGATAGCTTCCCAGCTTTACTTGGGCGCCCTTGGTGTTATGCAAACAATGCTGATTTTAGGTTTAACAAGGGGTATATCAGCTTCGAGAACAAGGAGGAAAGGGTCATAATACCATTGACAGATGGGAAATCCATACCATATGTGGAACCTTTGAGTGAAGAGGACTTGAACAGAATTTATATACGCGCTATTCGGGACCCAGAGGTCAATGAGCCATCTAAGGAAGGAATCCTTCATTGGGAAGATTCTCAGTCAATCAATGATACTACCAGTATTGCTTGTGATAATTGGGCTCATGGTACTTATGAACTGGTGGGGCATGAAGTTAAGCGTGTGGTTTCTTGCAAAAAGGGTTTTCGCTCTGTCTGATGTATAGGTCGCTCAATACCCCGATATATTGGATCCGAAGATCTGGTTGGATTCTTTCAGGCCATAGAGGAAAACTAGGCTGACCAGATTAAAAGATGAGATATGTTGTCATATACTATGCATGGGACAGCAGTGCGCTGGTAGGTGGTTCATAGGGATAATCTCTTGGAATGGGGAGAGATTGGGACCACCTTATCAACCAGGTTTTCAAGAAGTAATGCACCTACAAATATTTTCCCTTATCATGGTGATCAACCTGTTCAGCATCATATCCAGTAGTGTGAGAGACTCTAGATAGCAGGACAGGAAGCATTACCACCCTCACTTTGGGTGCATCGGTTTTATTCTACTCTACAAGGTTGTGCACGTGCTTGGTATGTATATGCTGAATTACATCGCGACACTGGAAATTGGTAGAATTTGACTGCAGGGATGATCCAAACTTTTGAATTCTTCTCATCTACACCACCAGTGAACAAGGCTTTAAGCTTTATCAAGCACTTAACCATGGGAGACAGTGGGAAAGTGGAAGAACTTATTCAAGAATTATTTGGTGAGACAGAGACAGGGGCACATTTTGAGGAAGAAGTAGATGATACCATACTACTTGAGTGTGCTTCTCTGGAAAAAGACAAGGGGAAGTTGGTTTACATAATTGATGATGAGGAAGTTGAGCACTTGGAAGTTGATCATTCACATGGAGCACGTGAGGTGTTAGACAATGTGGATGTAGATACGCACACATATCATGAACCTATGAAGACAAAAAAGGTAAATATTGGCACAGAAGCTGAACCTAAGGAAGTGATAATTGGGGATTACTGGTCAGATTCAGAAGTGGCAAAGATCATAGAGTTACTTCGAGACTATGAGGACTTATTCCCAAGAGGATACCATGAACTTAAAGGCATGCATAAATCACTTGGAGAAATGAAGATAAAGCTTAAGGAAGGTGCGCGCCCTGTTAGGAAGAGACCTTATCGAATGAATCCCAATTTGCGTGAGAAAGTAAAGGAGGAAATTGACAAGATGTTGAAATCTGGGATCATTCGACCATTGGATGAGTCAGAATGGGTCAGTCCTATGGTGATAAGTATAAAAAAGGATGGTAGGATTTGAATTTGTGTTGATTATAGAGAGTTGAATGCAGCATGTGTTACAGATCCTTTCCCTATGCCATTCACAGAGGAAATATTAGGAGTGGCTGGGCACGAGATATATTCATTTACAGATGGGTTCTCAGGGTATCATCAGGTTAGGATTTCCCCGGAAGATCAAGAAAAGACCACCTTCACTACTGAATGGGGAAGCTTTGCCTATACTGTGATGCCCTTTGGATTGAAGAATGCACCTGCTGTATTCTCAAGGATAGTGGTGCAAGCATTCAAGGATTTTATTCACAACTTCTTGCAGGTCTATCTTGATGATTGGACCGTTTATGGGCTAATTAAGGATCATTGTGACAATCTGTGCTTAATGTTTGAAAGATGTAGACAAGTTGAGTATCTCATTGAATATCAAGAAGTGCATCTTTGCTACTCCCTTTGGCATACTTTTAGGACACATAATCTGCAAGGAAGGGTTGTTGGTTGATCCAGCTAAAGTTGTGGTCATTTTAGGCTTGAAAGCGCCCACCAGTCAGAGTGAGGTGCGTGGATTTTTGGGTCATACAGGGTATTACAGGAAGTTTATAAAAGGGTATGCCAAAGTTGCTGCACCCTTGGAAGAATTACTCAAGGGGAAAGGTACATTCTATTGGGGGAGTTACAGCAGCATGCGTTTGAGATACTGAAGAAGAAACTTACTACCGTGCCTATCTTGCGCTTTCCTTCATGGGATAAACCTTTTCATGTTCACGTCGATGCCTCTGGCATGGCCATTGGTGTTGTCTTAGCTCAACCTGGAGAAGGTATAGTTGATCATCCCATTTTTTTTTCTAGTAGGAAGTTGACCCCTGCAGAACATAATTATACCACTACAGAGCGCGAGGCTTTGTCCATGATATATGCCTTGCACAAATTTCGACAGTATCTGTTGGCCACACCTTTTGTGTTTTATACAGATCATATGGCATTGAAGTATTTGGTGAACAAGCCCATCTTACAGGGGCGCATATGTAGATGGATACTCTTATTTCAAGAGTTTGACTTTACAGTTGTGGTAAAACTAGGGAAAAGTAATTTTGGACCGGATCACTTGTCTAGAGTTCAATCAGGTGAAGAAGCACAAACAATAGAAGAGACCATGCCTGATGCATAGTTGTATAGGTTACAACATGTGCCAATGGAATTAGAGGACATTTTTGTCTTCCTAAGGATGGGGATGGCACCAGAAGGCATGAGGTCCTTGGAGAAAAAGTAACTTGCTATACGCGCGGCACCATTCATGTTAATCAGTGGTGACTTATACAAGTTAGGCAGAGATGAGGTGTTATGTCGTTGTGTATTAGAGCATGAACGAAAGGATATAATGGAGGAAGCCCATGGTGGTATTGCAGGTGGCCACTATGCAGGTGATGCTACAACGCGAAAGATCCTACTTGTTGGTTTGTGGTGGGAAATGTTGTATAAGGATTGTAAGGAGTATTGTAAGGCATGTGACCATTGTCAGCATCTAGGTCGACCAGGACAGAGGGATGAGATGCCTTTACGACCAATTACAAGTGCAGAACCCTTTGAGAAATGGGCGATAGAATTTGTAGGGCCTATTTCACCAGTTGCGCGTAGGACTGGATCGCGCTATATCATTACTTGTACAGATTATCTTACGAGATGGGTAGAAGCAGCACCTACGAAGGACTGTACAATGGCTACAGTAGCAACAAGGTTCTTATGGGAAAATGTTCTTACCAGGTATGGATTTCCTTTAAGTTTAACCAGTGATAGGGGCACCCATTTTTTAAATGAGACAATCTGAATTCTGTTAGATGAGTTTATGGTTTCCCACCACAAGACTACACCCTATCACCCTCAGGAAAATGGAACTGCTGAGGCTTTCAACAAGATTTTGAGCCACACATTGACCAAGATTTGTGATGTGGGATGAAAATATTGGGATGAAAAAGTATCTGTTGTTCTTTGGGCCTACCAAACAACATATAAGAGATTGAACAAAGCCACACCTTTTCAGTTGGTGTTTGGCACGGAAGTTGTTCTTCCTATAGAATTTATGTTACCTTCTTTGCGCATTGTGCGCGCTGGAGGTCTAGCTAATGAGCAAGATTTGGAAGAACGGATTGAGAACATGGTTCAACTGGATGAGCTCCAGGCCATAGCACGATGGAGTCAGAAATAGGAGAAAGCATGCCAGAAAGCATGGCATGATAGGCATATCAGGGATAAGAAACTTGCGGTTAGGAAAAATGGTACTTCTGTATGACTCTAAGTTTTTGCGCCATCCAGGGAAGCTCAAGGTGCATTGGTTGGGGCCGTATGTTATAACTCACATACTTGAGTCAGGTGCTTTCCAGTTAGAAGCAATTGACGGAACACAGCTGCCCGGTTACTTTAACGGAGTAGATTGAAGCCCTACTATAAATAAGTCTTCTTGGTGTTTGTAATAAGGTAGTGTTGCCAGATAGATTAGGTTTCCCTTTCTGCATTTCCTTAATGTGTTTCTTTCATCGTCGCTATGCTTTGTCAATTTAGTTCTTGTTTTTGTGTAATAAGCACACTTGCGCGCATGAAGCTAACTACAATATGAAGCATGTTGATGCGTAGAGGACTGCACATACTTTTAGTATGGGGTGGATTGTTGGTGACTCCCAGGTATAATGATGTGAAGATTGGAAGGTATAATGTTGCGGATGTTGAGGAAGTAAGCTACTAAAGGTGATTTACAAAGGATTGCTTCTCAAAAGTAACCGAGGATGGAGATGAATGAAGGAAAAGTATAACGCGAGGTAAGCGACAGCCATGATAACTACCAGGACAAGGTGCAGTGACAAGGTACCCGGGTGCTAGAGCGCGCACTGAAGAGAATTCTATGACTAGAACGTAGGAATGTGCACGCTAGAAGGTTATAGTTGTGGCACAAATATGTACCACACGAAAATGACAAAATTAAGCAATAAATGAGAAATATTTGGTAGGTAGAGGAGTAATTAATGCATCAAAAATTGAAAATCTATATAAGTACAGGATGCAAATTCATTTCTACCCTTGCAACTACAAGAATTCAACGAAGAGCTAAGTGTGAAGAGTTGAGTAAGTGATTCAAGGTGTGAAGAGGGCAAAACCAGGTGTGAAAGGAAGCTCAGTGTATTAGAGAAGCTTGTATCCCCGTAGGAGAATGGTTTGAATGAAGAAGATTGACAGAGTAGAGCTAAGGCACACAATTTCGTAACTACAAGTTAGGGCACAATTGAATCACGTTAGGGTTTGAAGTTAACCATTAAAGAGTTATATAAAAAGGTTTAGAAACACAACATCAAAGAGAAGAATGGCTCTAAAGAAGGAAGCAACAGTAGCAAAAGAAAAGAAGAAAGTAGTAGTGGAAGAGGAAGAAGAGATGACTTCTGAGAGCAATTTTTCAGAGATGTAGTACCCTCAAGAAGTAATTATGGGCTAGGAATGGGATTCCCACATATGAAGAGAGAAAAATAAGTGAGTACAACCACCGAACCAAGGACAATAAGAAGAAGTTGGATGATTTACTTAACTCCTGAATGGACGGGCGAACTAGTGATGAGATGCCAATATATGATGACACATAGCGGAGAATTTACTGAAAAGGATTGGTATTTACCAATTATATGAGCTCCCATACATCGTGAAATATGCACCATTTTACAGGTGGCTGATGAGCCGAGTCCATGAGGACTTATTCTATTTTACAGGGCGAAGGGTAGGACTAACACCCATTTTAATTGCCACAGTAACCAGTTTAAAGGCGACGGGTGAGGAGATAAAAAATGACCTAACTAACAAGGTTGCCATATTGGAAACACAAAAAGCACTGGGATACCAAAAAGGACCACGTGGAATGGACATAGAGAAATTACATGATTGTCCAGTAGTAAAAGTAGTAGTGCACTTGGTTATGAAATTGAATGAACAAGATCATTGGTCACAAGTAAACTCAATCTGGCTACATGTGGCAAAGTGCATGCCAGAAGGGGTTATTTAAAACATTTCTGGCTTTATTGCAAAAGAAATAGTAGAGGAAGCGTGCACAAGAAGTAATATAAGTTTTGGTTTTGTATTACTTTCTTTAGTATTCATGGATATTGGAGTACCAGATGGCCCCAAAGAAAATATATGGGAATACCCCATGAATAACAAGTCTCTAGCTGAAAGATTCAACAAGTATCTATGCAAGGGGTCTATGACAGACAAGGTAAAGGAGAGAGTGGAGATGTGGTATGATAGGCTCCACACAGCTTTTGAAGAGGAGTGACACATACCAAAAGAGTTTCCCTCAGTATTGGGGAAGTAGGCTTAATTTTTTGTTTGCCAACACTTTTGTATCACACATTTTCTTATGGTGGATGGATCATGGATCCGCTAATATAAACTACTGTATGCATTCACAACATGGTATTTTCAAGATTTCATTCGTCAGTTCACTGATGCAAGGAGGTTAGTATTTAATGCAGACAAGGTGGATTGTGAATACCACACCTTGCGAAAGAAGTATGGATATCCAGGGAAGAATGCTTACAACGAGAGTATTATATCAGAGATTTTGAATATCAAAATAGAAACACTTGCTGTTGGGGATATCGGGGCCACACTCATATATCTCCAACTTAAACCAAATATGGAAAATAATAAGTATGTGGAGAACAAGTTCACACTCCCAGGACCACCAAAGGGGATGCATACTATGGAAAACATCCCGGCACCTAGGCCTTCTAAACCCATGTAGGATGACGAGGAAGAGGATGAAGAGCATGAGGATAGTGGTGGTTTGGTGTGCAGGAGGAAGCAACCATATAGTAGACAGGAGGAGGAGCACGTGATGGCTTGACAAGGAGAGGAAAATACTGAGGTAGCGCAGGGTGATCAAAGGATTAGAAAGGTGTTCAAGCGCATAAGGTCGCAAGGATAATCCCAGCAGACAACAAGGAAGTCACTGTGACTCTCACTGGGTAAAGGAACCTGAGGAGAAGAAGAGTAGAAGAAATCTCAAGCTAGATGAAGAAGTGGAAGAGTCTGAGGAGAAAGTTCTTCCATCTCCAATCCATCATAGGGTAGAAGAGGAGCCTCAAAACAAGGAGGAAAAACTGAATGGAGAGGAAGAAAGGGAGCAATTAAAAGCTACACAAGGCAAGGATGAGGATACAACCAATATTCCTAACCTTGATGCCACCATTCCAAAAGGGACAAGGTCTCGTCGGATGAGCGAGGATGTAAGGGTAAAAAATAATGGGGTATGCAAAGGACTAGGAGAAGATTGTTCACGCTCGGTTCCAGAGCACCATCGTGCAAACATATTTATTCGGATGGGTGTTTATGGACAAGAATAAGGGTGACATTACAAACACGAAAGCAACTTTCATGGTCGATGCATACACATATGGATGAACTGGATTTTGATGTCTGTGAAGAATCATTTATGTCTAAATGGTTGAAGAAGGCACTAGGAGCCTGACACATGACAATTAAACCAACTGTTATGACAGATGAGCAGGTAAGCAATGCCTTAGTGAAAGTATTTGTTGAGGTAGCTAGAAGAAACATTGACAAATCTACTAGAATTAAAGTGCTGACAGAGGAGCTAAAAGCAAAGGATGTGGAAATAGCACATTTAGTGTAGGAGAGGGATCTGAGTAGAATGAAATATGAGACTTTTATTAGTATGACGGAGGAAATTAGAGATGATATACTAAAGGTATGCCCACATTTGGAATCACAGGTACCAAAATAATTTCCTTATGTGATGCACTACATAAGAATAATGATGAAATTAGTATTGGAGGATGAAAAGGTGCATATACCAAAGTAGCCTAAGAACCTAGCAGAAGAGGCAAAAAAATCACAGGCTGTAGTAGCAAGGAAAATTTCTACATATGAGGGCCTACTACAAGCACTCCGAGATGAGCTGAAGAAATTCGATCATGCCTTAATGATATGCACAGCTCTATATGCGTTAATAAGGGTAAAAACACTGGCAGAAGACAATGAGGTGTAAAAGGCCATGAAGGATAACACACTAGTCCACGCTGAACGACTAACTATGGTAAAGCAGAAGTGCAAGGCATTGGCTATGGCATAGGCACTGCAGAAAGAGAGGTTAGATGAACTTGGAAAACTCATTTCTCAAAAGATGGATGTGCTGGAAGGGATGCATACATCTATGTCAAGCATAATGCTTGTAATATAGAATGAGCAAGGAAAACTAAATCAGGATGAGATGGAATCTATCATTGTGGATGTTCCAGAGAAAGTAGAAAAGGCATTAACTGAGTGGGAGAACTTAGAAGTAGACATAAAGGAGGAGTATCCAGAGATGATACTTAGAAAGAAATGGAAGAGCTTGAAGCCTGAATAATTATTTGATTCTTTAATTCTTTTCTATTCATTGTATAAGATTCATTCAACATTCTGTATTTCAACTATTATTTACTTAGTTGTGGACATCACCATTGTCAGGGTGATAATGAGATTAGTGTGGGGTAATGTTGATTAGATAAAACACTTAGCAGAACTCACAAACAGAGTCTACACAGAAAAATAGGATGGGATCGAAGCCGTGAAGGAATAGGAGGGTGTCGTGCGTGGAGGCGCAAAGTCAGAATTTTGGGACTTAGCCAATTTTGTAGATCAATTCTATTTTTAGAGGTTGGCGTGTGGAACACACAAATCTATGCCGAGACTTGTGCACCATGCTTTGTCTATATTTCGAGGATCATATCGAAGCACTCTTGTATGGAATTAATCTAAGAATATATTCATCACTCTAGTTAACTGTAAGTGATCTATAAATAGCATACTTGCATGTATGGCTATAATTGTAAATGGCACGTGGCTATTATTAGCGTGCGACGTATTTTTTGGCATATTTAGCGGTGAAGGGAAAGTTCCCCACCCTATATATATTAGATGAATCACTTATTATATATACCGTGTTGAAGGGTTAGAGATTCATGAGTGGATGAGACTAGATAATTGTAACAGATCCATGCACGCATGACTATTATTGTATCAAGCATATGTATTGTTGTAATTTTTAATGTATGAATAATATTGGCTAAACCAAAGTGTCTTATATGTGTTATCATTGCATGTTATTGATTTCTTAATGATTTATACTTAAATGCATGCCTTTATAGATCTGGTTCTGTATAACTATGTAATGATGGATTAGTTTCTAACTATATTTCCTTATCGCTTCACCATGCTACCATCCTACTACAACAACCCTAAAGAGTGACCTGGTACCTTAGCATGCTTCGGGAGAGTTCTCAGCCTATGCTGGGTGATGTTCCAACGTGACTAGGTATTATCTAAGAATTCTAGGCTGCATCAGTTACCCTCTTATATTAGGAAGGTCATGGATGACCACTACTAATGCATATATAGGTTGTAGGTCTGATAACATGGTCATCTAAAATAGAAATGGTACCAATAAAACTATACTCTATCCTCCTTCTCAAACACTGAATGATGAGGACTAAACAGTTTAGGTTGAAGAACCAAAAGTTGATCAATGCTTTGTCCAATAGCTGATGATGTTGAAATAGTATTGCACTATTAAAGATTAGGAGGAAGATTTGGTTCTCTCTAATATTTTTTAGAACAAATATGGAAGAAATGAAGAATTTGATGACAAATTGAGGTTCTTGAGTTGTCCTTTCAACAAAGTCTTACCACAACAAAGCATTGTGAGTATTCCAGGTAAGAATTGTATTCTTGACCAATTTCTTCCTCATGGCTGCATATTAAATTATGTTAGTAGCAACATGTGTTCAATGTTGGAGCTCTCTGAGAAAGTAGAAATATTAGCAGGGATGCCACTAAACGTAAGAAAAATTATGAGTGTACAATTAGAGCAATTCTTGATTGCTCTTCTTCAAGAACATAAGACAACATTTGTTTGGGATTATAGTGATATGCGTGGGATTCATCCAAAGCTTTGTAATCACATAATTTATATGAAAGAAAATGTTACAAATATATTTTGACATTATTAATAAATTGTAATATTATTAATAATGAGTTTATATAACTCATATTAATAATATAGTTGTAATAGTTAGGTGAGTGTGAGATATTAATATTGTGATATTAATATCATATTTGTATGTAAGTGAGTTAATCTCACCATTAGAATAGGGATATGATATGATAGAGAGATATGTGGGATAGATGAGAGATTCTAGCAGTGGTTAAGAGATATAGGGGATTGGTGATTGATGTTGACTCCTTGTATTAAAGTATAACATCCTCCTATATAATGTAAACTCCGTTTATGTAAATGTATCCAAAATGAATTAATAAGAAGATCATTATTCCGTGAATAATAATATTGAGTTTTCCTATGCAAAACTGATCCAAGTTTATTATTTGGTATCGGAGTGAGTTTTTCAAAAATGGAAGAATGATTTGATTTGAAAGGGGAAATTACATTGTTCTATGCCCCTATTGATGAAAGATCAGTTTTAAGAAGTCAGTAATTAGATATAGATAGTCTAAATTTTCATTGTATCATCAATATCCATCTCTCCTTTATATTCTTCGAGTCGCCCCAGATCTGTAGCGCATTTCTTTGAATATATTTCTAGTTATTATGACTCAGCTTTTGGTGTATTATGAACTTCTTGTTCTGCATTCATCGTGCTCTAAGAGATATGAAATTATGCATGTTTCAGCTGAGGTGTATTACGACTCTCTCTCTGAATCTAATCAGTTTCTACGTCCTACATGGAATTCTGGTAATTCACACAGATTGTTTGGCACTATCTATAATATATCATCAATTTTCCACATCTAGCTTTGTGAAGATCCAATAGAAGTCTAACAGCAGAGACACTATTTTGTAAGACCATGCTAATCCATTGAGCATGCAAAGGAAAGAGAAGATATTTATATTACCTCGGAGTCTACCCCGTAAATAAACACTTAGTTGTGGTCTTGGTTCATAGGTGTGGGAAGTGTGGGCAACTTGTGGTGATTAGATAGGCAGAGGAAGCCTCCATCAGAATATATTACAAAATTTGTAGTGTCCCCTACCGATAGGAGTCACATCAAAGAATCAAAGTTGGTGTGGAATGTTGTGTCAAGTCCACAAATATCCACGTACTTAAGTTGTATAGTCTATTTAAGTTTTGTCATTTGTAATGTAAGTTATGTCTTTTAGTTTAGTTTGTTTGTTTTATATAAATTATGTTTAGGTTTATAGGTCTTAAAATTGTTCAGTTAGTGTTATTATTCTGAAAAGTGGTATTTAATTGAGTCATGTATTTATCAAAATGTAATTTTTAATTACTTTTCAATTGTTAATATATAAATTTTTTAGTATCACATTGAGTATGTTTTGCATCCATCGTAAATTTTGTATGGCTTCCTGACAAGTCATTGTATATCATTTGTAATCATGATTTAAATAGGTGATCTTAGGATTATTCGCATTGTCATTTTGAGTCCAAATTGTTGATATTTAAAAAAAAAGGTCAATGTAAAATTCTCAATACATTTGAGTTTTTGCATTATGGTCACATTCTCAATGTTACCCGACGTCCAGTGTCTTTGGGAGAATCAGATGAATAATATTGTCAATTCTAATGATATTTGTCATAGTCAAAATTCAATGAAGGAAAATATGTTTCCTTAGGACCCTGCAAGGGGGCACTGCCCCTTTACGTTGACGAGGGCTTACGCCCCTAGACCCTTGCTTTAGAATTTCATAACCAAAGTGAAGATTTGTGGGGAAGATGCATCAAAAAAAGGTGGTGCAAATTTGAGCTCCATGGTCCAATCTATTGAGTAACATAGCGACAGGATGGAGGAAAATAGAAATGGAGGCTGGAGGTAAATCAGTGACCTCTCGTCAGTCACTAAAAACTGAGGCCACACGAAGCTGTGGTGGAAATTAGTGTGTATGTGTTGGTTTTCTTTTATTTCAGATTTGTAGTTGTTTTCAGTTGTGTGATTTTATCAGTGTTCATGTTTGAATAAGTGAAATTTTCACATTGATGAGGGGAACTAGAACATGGTCTCAATGTTCAATTTTCCCTCTATTTAGTTTGTTTAGTTCAGTGAGAAATGTTTCCTACATGATTCCCTGAAGGAAAGACATCGTGGACAAACGAAAGCACAAAGGAAAAACAACAACATGATATTTGGGTTGTTGGTTGTCTTGTAAAACCATCCTTTGTTTTAGGTTGTTAGTTTCCCTGTAAAACCATCCTTTATTTTAGGTTGTTGGTTGTCCTGTAAATCCATCATTTGTTTTAGGTTGTTGGTTGACCTATAAAACCATCCATATCATGAGCACGCATGGGCGACAAGCTGCAGAAGGAAGTGTGATTAATTGTTTCCACCTAATGTCAACATTAGGGGAGTGTATAGTGGGAATTAATAATGTTAACAATAGGTGAGTGAATGTTACGAATATATTGTGACATTATTGATAAATTATAATATTGTTAGTAATGAGTTTATAGAACTCGTATTAATAACATAGTTGTAATAGTTAGATGAGTGTGAGATATTAATATTGTGATATTAATACCATGTTTGTATGTACATGAGTTAATATCACCATTAGAATAGGGATATGAGATGATAGAGCGATATGTGGGATAGATGAGAGATTCTAGGTAGTGGTTGAGAGATATATGGGATCTGGTGATTGATGTTGACTCCTTGTGTTGAGGATAACATCCTCTTATATAATGTAAAATCCATCTATGTAAATGTATCTGGAATGAATTAATAAGAAGATCATTATTCTGTGAATAATAATATTGAGTTTTCCTATGTAAAATTGATTCAAAATTATTATAAAAATGTAAGCCAATCAGACAACCATAGAGGTGCATGAACCCAATAGTAAGAGAAATTGTGAAGGTTGAACTTCATAAGTTGTTATATGTTGGTTTCATATACCCCATATTAAATAGCCAGTGGGTATCACCTCTGGTAATTTTACCAAAGAAGAGTGGGAAATAAATAATATGTGTGGATTACATAGAGATGAATTCATTCAAAAAGAAAGACCAATTTCCATTGCCCTTCATTGGTCAAGTGCTTGATACCTTAGCTAATAAAAATTACTTATCCTTTCTTGATGGATATAGTGGTTCTAATAAAATCCATATTGCACTAGAGGAGCAAGATAAGACCACATTCACATGTGCATGGGGGAAATTTTCCTATTCATCTCTTCCATTTTTCCTTTGTAATGCACCTATCACATTCCAGAGGGCAGTCTTGAGTATCTTCTTTGATTTGTGTTGGCTAGATTTTGTGCACAGCTAAAAACCTAGGCAGTCATGAGATAAATATCCCTCATTTACCGGTGAGGCTCCCATGTAAGATTTTTTCAATTATATTTCCTGATATCTATCTGTTGGTTTTACTTTAATTTCATATCTCATGGACCATAACTAGGCAATTTTGCAGCAAGTAAGTAGTTGTAAGCAATATGTGTAGGAAAGGGAAATAATTAAATACAAGATGAAAGGAAAGGAGATGTGTAATCGAACCAATAGTTGACATATTTGATCACATGCACATAGATGAAACAAATAGATCTTGAAATGCATAATTTGAAGCAAAGGAAAGTTTCAAATACAGATCTAAGAAAACAAAAAGTTTATATAGAGATCTAAAAATAAATAAGAAAGAAATGCACCTTTGACACAAAGTTCTCTGGAAATCTGCCTCTTCTCTATTCCTCCACTTTAAGAAATCTATCAAGGGTTTCAGATCAAAGTCTGGAACACAAGAATTTTGATTAAAAATTTTAATCCTTTAACCCGTAGGTTCTTCCTTTACTTAAAGTGTGTAGAGGGGAAATTACAAATGGGAAACTACAACTAAACTAGAACATGAAGAAGTAGTAAAGGGAACATCTGGTAATCATCATCCTAGAAATCCTCTCTTAGTAACATGCATCAGGAGCTTAAGCCAAAATTGTGCACATCTGTCACTTATCTTAAATAATATTTCTAAATAACTTAAAGTAATGGTTTTTAAACCAATAACTTTAATCTTACATTTTCATTCGGGAACATAAGAAATAAGAGAAGAAATAAGATCTGCTAGCTGTAACACCTACACTTTCTTTTTGTTCTGATATTGAATATATTTTTCAAACATGTAATTTAACATCTTCTCATCCGTTTTAACAATAGCCTCTCTCTCGGTTCTAAACTGCATCAACCCTCTGGACAAAGCAACATTGTTAGCCTTTACCTTCTCTAAACTAGGCCCATACCCCTCAACATCTACCTAAAGATTTATTAGTCTGTTAATTGAATCTATCGTGAAAGGTATGATGGCTTCGTCAATTTCTTTCTACATAACCAGAATGAATTCCTCATGGGAAGCAGGTAATTCGTCTGGAATGCTCTCTAACACTTCTCCCATCACAATTTCCAACAACTACATCCTTTTAAAAATAATATTGAGGATATTTACGTGGAAGGAAACTGAAATTTTTAACTACTTCCCCCTTTCCATCAATCCACTAGGTACAATTTTCTCTGCAATTAGCACATCCTTTGGTAACGAATGTATCTTAGCTAAAGTATCGAGATGACTTTCAGCAACTATGTTCTCATCTTCTATTTGTGTCATTAGTTCCTTTAGCTGAGATAATGCCTTGTGCATATTCTCCAATTCAGTTGGTATTCTTTCGAACTATTCTAAATCTTGGTGAATGATTTTCTCTTTCCATTGAGCAATAACTTTGACCTGGTCCCCTGCATCTTCCACCTTTTTAATCACATGATCATGAGCTAGAATGGGGTGAGTGGAAGGTTTAGAAACATTAGCAATGATCTCACATAGTTGGGAAACCTGCTTTTGAATCTTGGCTTTCTCAGCCTTCTCTTTATCAAGCTTAAGGAATAAAGCATTCATTAGTGTCTGTGTATCCTGATTTAATCCTTCTGTGGTAGTTTGACCTATTGGCACTTTTTTTACTGCTATATCAGCTACCATGAGTTCTCCCTTGTTATTTCCTTTTGCTAAAACCAATAACTCAACGAACTTCTGTCCTGATTCTTCAATAATCAACCTATAAATTATTTTGGAAACTTCAGGTCTTCTATCTTTTCAGCCCAAACTCGGGAGCAGATACAAGTCATGTTCCCCCTAGTTGATCTCCTCTCTGGCTTTCGAGATTATCTATAAATCCAACCATGATGAAAAAATTCTTCTTGGGGAATGAGAAGTCACTGAGTGCACCACCATCACATGCTCTGATTTCACACTATCTGAATTTGCCACAATGTTGTGACTGCCACCCTCTTAATTGTCCAAAGAAAATGCTTTTTCAAACTCTGTCATTTGTTCTTTTAGTTTTTCCACAGGGAGAGGTGAAGATCTGAGTGGTTGAGGAGAAAATACAAATGATGCTAGATATAATGGAGGAATGACAAGATTTCTCTAGGGTTCCATGGCTACTGAGGTGCTAAGAGTTGATGCTAGAGAATCTGGAACTAGCACTATAGCTGTAGAATTTGCCTTCTCTTTTTCTTGAGACTTCTTGTGTACTTTAAGTTTCTTTGGCCTTCAAATACTTTCACCTTCATTCTTTATTTTTCTAGAGTCTCCTATGATAAGGTTACTTGTGATCTGATTCATCAAAGCATCATCCAGGAAATACCTCTTTATCAATAACCAGTTTGAGGTGTTAACCATAACCATGGGAGATCTTTCCTAAATTGTCTCGAAGCCACCAATGTTTTTCTAAAGATCAGCTCTATCCCCTCCCATCTAATGATATGTCTCAAGTATCACATGCCCATCATCTGCAAGATCTATAGGTATCCATGCTAAACCATAATCAGACTCTTTTTGCACTGATAACCTACTGAAGTCTTTCTTCCTAACTTCATACTTGTTTTTGCACTTCATCCAGAAGTCTTCCAATGAAGGTACATGTGAGTATTCCTGGGATATTGTCTTCTTCGCTAGCCCATATGGATCAAAGTTCAGCCGTGCTGGGAAGAACTCATGCTCATATTCAGAAAACATTTTGGCTTCGATTCCTCTAGCTTTTTGGATGCTCTAGCAGCTGTAATAACCCACTATGACCGAAAAGAAACCCGTAGACTTGTGCCACTTTAATTTTAATTCATGCATGTCCATGAGTTTTCTACATAACTCCAAGATGACCCATTTTTCACTTGGATACCTTGGCAACTTAACTGGTTCTCCCAAGAAGCTGGTTACCCTGAGATACGTGAAGTCTGTAAACTAGATGAAAACAAAAACATGTTGGGATACAGCTTCCCAAGCTTCTTTCCTTACCATGCTGGTCTTCAAATAAATATTTAATTTGCAAATGAATCTATAGAAGAACCCATCATTGACCACCTTGTAATCGTTGTGGAATTTAGGAATTGTTAACTGTGGGAAGCACTCAAAAATAGAATCTTTCGCTAGTATGCCTCATCTATCCAGCTTGGAAAATATACCTTGCGAGGTTGTTGCATATACCAGGTATGAAGTCATTTTGAAGATGTACGTCTGCCTCACACTTTGGAGTTTCTCAACGATGTTGTCACTGATGATCTCCACACAATTTATTATCAAATCAGCTCTGTTAATATCAATGGTTCTCACGAAAGCATATATCCATGAGTGAAAGTTTCAAGTATTGGCTTCTCCACTTAACATGCAAAACAATTTAGTAATATCATCCACCTCCTGCACCAAATTAGATCACAGAAGAGTCATTGGGAAATTTGATGGAGACCTGGGCTTCTTCATATATCTGTTATTCGTTATGCCCATGCAATCCACTTTGTGTTTCTCCCATATGTTGCCAACATCCAAAATTCTAATTGCAATCACCATCGGTCATGTCAGAATCTTAAGATAATAATTAATAAATTGTGCATCCACCTTGATTATTGTCTTTCCCACAGCATCCTGAATTGTTCTTGAAAGAGGATGATATGACCTTGCACAGTCCATAACAAATTTAGGAAACTGATGTGTGATTGGAAACATTGATGCTTGAATAATTCCACTACTTTTTATTGCCCGCATGAGAGATGTCCTTTCGGCCTTGGATCTGTCAATTAATTCAGAGATGGGTTTAGAGCCTATATCTATGTCATTGACATCAAAAAATCTAGAAGCTATTCATGACTCTATTGATCCTTCTCTTTCATCATGCTTCATCATGACTGGATAAATCTTTGTCTGAGTTCTTTTTCTTTTAATCCTGTAGGAATTCCTTGCAATGGGATCAATTTGTGCAAATCTAGAAATTTATTCATATTCGAAAGATATATTCATTGTACCTAACATTGATTTGAACTCTCTTTCACTTGTATTAACACCTGTAATGAATACCATCAATTAATTCAAACAAAGATGGAGTCCAGGGCATGAATACTTGATTTCTATCACCAAAATCTGCATATAAAGCATGCTGCCCTAAAATTGTAGGCTTTGCTTGCATGCAAAGCAAGCATAAATAGTTTTAAATTCACTTGGGCACTTGTACCAACATGTAGATAATTATCATAGAAAAAATCAAGCTATTCCAACCCTAGGCACCAAACCTTGAAGCCTCTTGGAAATGAAAAACACTTTTTAATGCACAAAACCTCCTTTGCTTGGCCCTAAAAATGTTTAGGCTGCAATCCTTAACAAAATAATTAATTACTTCTTCATTATGGTAGCCCATGCTTATATAACCCTCAACATACTATTTTTAGTAATTCCCCTTCCTATTTCTGGTAATTTAATTAATAAATAAGCATGTCTATTCACCCAAATTGGGTGCCCAATTATGAATGCTGCTGGTTGCTTTTAAATAAATTTATTTTATTTATTTTTAGCATGCATCCTTCAGTTCTCTTTGGCTTGTCTTCTTGCATTGAATTTTCTTCCATACATGGCACCAAAATTGGGTGAAAAAGCCATAAATAAATATCATTAAATACATTTTTTATTGTCAAGATGGGTCGCACTTTTTGGAAAGGGTAATTTCTAAAAATAAGAAGTCAAATTTGATGGGAATTTCTACCCTGCACTACAGCTCTAAAAATCCCCTCTTCAAATTAAGTTATCTGACTTGTATAGAGGGAATTTTTGCCCTGTAAGGCAAGTAAGAAATTCTTTCCTACCTGCCACTACCAAAATTCCCACTGGAAAATTAAAACATCTCCCAAAAAGTGTGACTTGTATTAAAAATAGCTTCCTTTGATAAAGTGTAACTTGCATGGGTGAATAAACCTCTTTGGTGGGAAAATTTAGCTTGCTATGTTGGCAAAAAATTCCCATCGGTGCTTTAAGTGATTTTTCTATATTTTTTAATGGGAGTTTTTACCTTGCAAGGAAGGTAAGAAATTACCACCTACCTGCCACCTCTAATATTCCCATTGCAACTTAGATCTATTCATTCCAAAAAATGTGACTTACCTAGTAGAGGTTTTTTGTGCATGACTTCATCTTTTTTGGTTAGAAGTTTGCCTTCTAAGGTTGATTCCTTTTGGTGTTGAGGTCGTAAATGATCTCCAGATGCTCTAGGTAATTAAACAGACTATATCAAACAAAGAATGGACCCAGAGGAATTTAACAGACAAATTGCGGAGAAACCCAGAGAAAAATGCAAAAGAAATAAATAAAAATGAAAAACATTGCCAAAAGTTACAAACAATGCTCTGAATTCATTCCTAGTGAAAATCCTATTGAGATGTGTGAATACTTGCATGCAAAATTTTAACAGGGTTCAATCGGAGCGTAATTTTTTTCAAAAGGGGCTTTATTTATTTAATAAATAATTAAATTAAAAATTTCCGCAGACAAAACTTGGCAGAGGGATAAAATGAGTTTCACCATCTGGGTATTTGTCGAAATTGGCTCATATGATTCACTGGGAATATCTTAACATAATACAGACATCTTCTGGAAATAAAACATGAAAAGACCCATTATTTTAAAAAGAACAATTTTTTTTTCGAATGTGTAGTCCCAGATTTCAGGGTGAAATCTGGGGACACCAGTCGACTCTGTTTGTGGACATATTTTCCTCTATCAAAATGACAGGAGTAAAGATGAGATCCTAGCATCTCTAGTTTTGTATCTTGTCCATTGGGCTTGGGATCAGGAAAACAAAAACAACACAATGCTGAAAAAACAAAGAAAAATAGAAAAAGATTTATTTATATACATACAGGTTTTACCCTGCTCTTTTATGTCTGAAAAATATTCAAGTGTTTCCTATTTAAAGGAAATGACAGTTCAATTCCATCTTGATGAGAAAGAATGAAGGTATCTGTCCCAAAAATTCTCTTTATCTCAAAAGGACCTTTCCAAAGTGAATCGAATTTCCTGTGCATGCCTTTTGTTTCTCATCTTTTGTCCCATAAAAGGACCCAGTCGTCGATCTCAAAATTTCTTTCCCTGGAATTTTTATCGAATATCACCTTCACCTTCCTCTGATGTTCTGAAATTTTTTTAGTTACTTGAACCTTCACTTCTCATATTTCCGTCAGATACATTATTCTTTTGTCAATGGCATCAGTGAATGTGGCATCCTCCAGAGCTTTAGAAAGTTACAAAGCATGTAATTCTAAGGTAAGAGGCATCTCTGTGTATATCCCATATAATATCTGGAAAGGGGATATGCCTATAACTTTCTTTGGTGTGATCCTATCTTCTCATAGTGCATCAAACAACTTTTTGTGCCAAGTTATTTGATTTTCATTCACTAATTTCTGCATGATAGTCACCAGATTCTTATTGCTTGATTCAACTTGACCCTTCCTTATGGGTAATAATTGGAGGAATGTACCAGCTGGATTCCATGCATGTAGAAAAACTCTACCAACTCCTCAGAAGACAAATTAGGAGCGTTATCCACTACAATTTTACTGGGCACACCAAACCTAATGAAAATATTTTCCTTTATGAAACTACACACTTCCACATAAGTGACATTATTAACATGAATGGATTCTACCCACTTACTAAAATAATCAGTAGTTGTCAGGTTGTAATGATGACCAGCTTTGGAAGCTGGGTTGAACATTCCAATAAAATCCATGACCCACCATTAAAAGGGCTCCTTAATTGCAACTAGTTTTAATGGTAATGCGGGAAATTTTATGCATCCAACAAAGTGTTGGCATGCTTGACATCTAGATACCCACTTTGCAGTATCATGGAAAAGTGTGGGCCAGTAATACCTTACTCGAAGGATCTTGTGAGAAGTGACTTGGGCTAAGAAATGACCACCACCAGCCAAATTATGAAATGGTTTTAAAATATGATCCTGTTGAGCTTTGTCAACACATATGAGAATTATCCCAAAGAACAAAGTCCCTAGAATTCAATTTAATAGTACGTTTATCCTTGCAAGAAAGGTGATTTGAGCATTCCCGATAAGTTAAGAAAAAGGAAATGTTACTATACTATTCATTCACCAGATCTATAAAAATAACCATAGGTAAAAATTTCCTACTTTTGGATTTGTTATCTTCATCTCAGTCATTAATTCATACAAACTTCTCCCTCGAACTAACTTTGTGAGGTTTATATCAAAGTCCTATTCCTACACCTTTGTCACCCATGTGCCTCTTAGTAGCCCCAACTCTTGTTGCGTGAGGATATATTTTACTGTAATATCTGGAACCAAGACCACAATATGTGAGGCAAGAATATAATACCTAAATTACTTACATGATTTTTCCACTGAATATGCATGTTTTTCCATTAGAGTGTATTTCAACTCGTAAGCTTTTAAAGGCATGCTCATGAAATCAATCGGTGCTTCTACATCTTCTTGATTCTTTTTCATCAAGATTGTTGACATTGTGTGTTCTGAGAAATAACAGTAAAGAATGAATTATTTACTAAAGTCAGGTGAAACCAAGACTGGATATTTTGAGAAGGCCTCTTTAATTTTATTGAATGCTTCCTTCCCTTCACTGCTCCATTTGAAATCCTGTGTATTTTTCATCATATTTGAGATATGATGGGTTAATTTAGCAAATTTAGGGAGTAATCTTATGAGAAAATATACTTTACCAAAGAAAGAGTTAGCCTCCGTTTCAGACATTTGCAATGGTAAAGTCTAAATAGATTTGACACACTCAAGATCTATCTTGATTCCTTCATTTGAGACGATATTCCCTAGTAGCTTCTCTTCTGTTACAACAAAGATAAATTTCTTAGGATTTAGAGAAATTCCATGTTTGTGGCATTGTATGAAGACCTCCTTAAGCTCTTTGAAACGTAACTCCAACATTGATCAAACCAAAAGGCATTTTCTGATAAGAAAAATTTCGCTAAGGTGTAATGAATGTCATCTTATATTGATTCTCCTTAGCCACCTTGACTTGATTATAGCCTAAGAAACCATTGAGCATGGATAATATTTCATATCCGGTGATAACTTACAGAGTGTGGTCCATGATGGGGATGGGATAGTTGTCTTTTAATGAGGCTTTATTGAGATTGTGAAAATCAAGGCACAATCTAATCTCACCTCTTTTCTTTCTCACATGAACTATATTGGAAAACCATTCAGAGTGATGTATAGGATAAATTATATTTACATCCAATAGCTTCTAGATATCTACAAAGATAGTCCCTTAAATAGGAGAGTTGTTCCACCGCAGCTTCTGTTTGAAGGGTTTGTGTTCTTTCTTTAATGAGATATAGTGTTGTACTTCTATAGGCTAATAGGTCTTTAGATCCTGATAAGACCAAGCAAAAACATCCATGTATTTCTTAAGAATCTTTGTAAAATCTTCTCTTTCTACCTCTGAACAACTCTTACCCAGATTCACTAATTTGGGATCATTACTAGCTCCCAAATTTGATAATTGTGTATCGGAAGAAGGACCTTCTTCAATTTCTTCATTCTTTTTAAGCACTTGATCATGCTTGTCAAAACATTCCTCAAGAGATACTAAGCCTTTAGGAATTTTATTTCCCTTAAGCTAGATAATCTCTTGACTTCCTATAACCTTTGCATCTGTTTCTCCCACATTTGTATGTCTTGGAGGTGAGTTCCTTCCCTCGTAGTATATCTCTTCAAAGTTGTCCTTTTGTTGGAGAAATGCAGCAGTCTGCTTGTCATCATTAAAAACCTACCATTGTTGGATGTTGTCAGGAACCTTCGGAGAGAAGACCATCTCAACTTTGTAATCCCCTTGTCTAAAGAATGTGGGTAGCTCATATGGATTTAATAAAGCTGTCGTAACTACAAGTGAATAAGCTCTAGATTTTTGCTCTCTAAGAATATAGGAAATTGAGAAAGCTACAAAATCTAGAGTAAAAGAATAGACCCGGTCTCTATAATGTCGTAGTTTTTCCTTTTTGACTTGGTAGAGACCACGTATCTACTTTACAATTAACTCAGTGTCTCCCCTTGCATTTAAGAGCTTGATTCTCATTGTTCTTTCCTGCTCCATTCCTAAAAACAGTGCTTCATATTCTGTCGAGTTGTTAGTATTTTCAAACATTAATTTGAAGGAATGTGCATGCACCTTTCCCTTAGGATAAATAAGAACAATGCCTGCACCGGACCTAAGCTAACAATAGTTTGCATCACACTTCAGAGACCAAATATTATTATCCAATTTATGTGGCTCTTGGATCATAGGTTGGGATTCTTCTTTATCTAGTTATAGATAATAGACTTCATGATCGGATTCTTGGAATGGGATCTGAGGTCTAGGATCTTCATATTTTGATACTATGTACTTAGATTTCTTCTCAGGTTCTAACTTTTGATTAAATCCTTTGATTGATATGTGCACACAAGACCAATCCATCTTGACCACTCCACCCAATTCTTTACATAAGTTCCTTCTCAACAACATGCCATAAGATACTGGGATATCCACTACAAGGATAGTCAAATTTAATCTTTTGTCTGGGAATGAAGCAAGTACTACTTTTACATCTTTGATCTAACCAATAAGAGGTACTTGTGTTTCCATTGAATTACATCTTCTAATGGTTTTTGTCAATGTGAGACCTAGAGCGTTAGCAACTTTAGCAGGCATCACATTGTCATAAGCTCAAGATTCTATAATGCAATTACTTAATTTATAACCGTTAATAAGTAATAACACATAAAATGGCTCAATCCTTTTAGATGCAGCGGGAGAAGAAGTAGAAGGAGAAGAACTTGCATTGGTATTATTTGAAGGGCGAGTAATCTTAGGACTAGACAAGATACCCCATAAAACACTATTTTTTGAAGTATTGGGACCATTACTTTGTACATATTTTACCAACCTATTTAACTAATCAGGAAATTCCCTCAAATTCTTAGCTTCTAGCATCTAAATTTTGGTCTTTTTAATATGATCAATAATGTCGAAATCTTGACTTACTTCACTCGGTTGTCCGTTGGTCCTTTGCTGCTAATTGAAAGAACTTGCATGCTTATCACATATGTCACCAAGAATTTGCAACATGCCGAATTAAACTATACAGTAACAAAAAAAGAGTTCTTGGAAGTAGTATATTCTATAAATAAATTCAGAAATTTTATCACATAATATCATATGTTTATTCACACTGATCATGTTGCACTAAAATTTCTAGTAAACAAACAAATAGTAAGAAGAATAATCATAAGGTGGTTTCTCCTCTTGCAAGTATTTGATGTCACCATTAGTGGACAACCCTGGTAAAGATAATGTGGTGGTAGATTTCCTCTCAAAGATGGAGACCAACAATGAAGAACAAGTAGTTTATGATTCATTTTCAAATGATCATCTGTTTGTTATTTATACAAGAACACCATGGTACATAGAGACAAAGGTTGCAATATTTATAGATATTGAACAACCAGATATAAAAAAATAATTAAGTTACAAATGTGCAACAATACATCCAACACTAATACAAACACATGACTATTCCAACTAATGAAACAAATAAACATACGGGATTATAATATTCCAAATATTATGGTTATAAAATCATAACCATTCAAAAATTAAATCAATAACTAATTACATTAATGAATTATTAATTACCTAAGGTAATACAATGCATAATTAACCTTAGTTTATCTAACATACCCCCATTAATTTTGCATTGCCTCAAGAGATGTGGACATGAACTCTCTGAACAACTAAAAATTGTCACGCGAAAGTGACTTTGTGAAGATATTTTCTCGTTGTTCAGCTGTTGAGAAAAAATGAAGTTGTATATTGTGATTCAAGACATGCTCACGTATAAAATGAACTTGTACTTTGATATGATTTGTTCTCTCGTGAAAAACTAGATTGCGAAGAAGTTTGAGAACACCTTCATTGCCTACATACAAGGTGATCGGTTTATCCTGTGGTATTCCAAGTCCTTCAAGTATGAGACGTAGCCATATCGCTTCATAGACAGCTTCACCTATAGCAAGATACTCAACTTCTGTAGATGAGAGAGAAAAATAGTGTTTTTTCTTTCTTCCCATGATATTGGTCCATATCCCATAAAGAACACAAACCCTAAAGTGGATTTTTTTTCATCAATGTTGCCTACATGATCTGAATTTGAATATCTAGAAAAGAAGAAGTTGTCAATCTTCTTGTATTCTAGACCAAGATCCACTATTCCCTTGAGATATCTCAAGATTCACCTTGTTTCCTTCCAATGAAAAACTCAGGGTTCCTGCATGAACCTAGAAATATATCTCATTACAAAATTGATATCTGGTCTAGTGTATGTGATGTAAATGAGACTCCCAATCAACTATCGATAGAGAGTTACATTTACCACAGGAGATGGATCTGAACTGGATAATTGTAGTCTCATCTCCATAGGTGTACAAATAGGTATGTAATCCATCATCATGAATTTCTCGAGATTTTTCTTAGTATACTTCAACTGAGAAACAAATATGTGATTCTCCTTTTTCCATACTTCCAATCCAAGACAATAGTGCATCATCCTGAGATATGTCATGTCGAATGATTGGTTAAGATATTTCTTCATTGAATTGTCAGTGATGACTAGATCATCGACATAAACAACAATCACAATCTCTCCCCCTTTATTTTTGATGTAGAGATTGGGATCATATGGATTTCTAACAAATCCATGTTGTACGAGATGCTCATCAATTTTGATTTACCAAGCCAAGGGTACCTGTTTAAGGCCATACATAGATTTCCTGCGTATGTATACCTTCACTTCTTGACCAGGTACAACATATACCTCAGGTTGAGTCATGCAGAATTCTTCTTGTAAATATTCATTCAGGAAGGAACTTTTTATATCCATCTGATGGAATTTCTAACCAAATTGTGTAGCTACAGAAAAGATCATCCTGATTGTTTTGATCTTAGTTGTGGGAGAAAATGTCTCCTCGTAGTCAATGCCTTATTTGTGTGCATACCCATTTTCTACTACTCTCACTTTAAACTTGTATATGGTCCCATCTACTTTGTAATTTGTCTTGAATATCCATCTGCAACCAATGAGAGTCTTTCCTGATGGAATATCGAAAAGTTTCCAAGTGTTATTTTTCATCATTGAGTTATACTCAACATCCATGACATCTTTCCAATATTTTAACTGTAGAGGGATCATCAGATTCAATAACTCTACTCATTAAAGCAATGTTTACTTCTTCTCTTGCTCTACTATGACTCCGTGGTCAAGTGGTGGATGTATCTAGTGGAGCATCCAATTTTGCATCTCATATCATGTTAGTATACCACTTGGACATACGTTGAATTACTCTTGTGGTTTTTGGTTCTATCTGATCATCACCATCATCCCCATAATTACTTTCATCATCTACAGGAACATCAGCTTCTAGTTTTACAACAAGTGAAAAATCTACATCAAGTGAGTCAGGAGGAGGAGTTTCTACTTCCTTCTTCTCAAAGAACTCAACATCTCTGCTAGTGTAGACTTTCCTAGTCTTCAGATCCATCAATCTATACCCAAGAGTCTCTTCATTATACCCAATGAAGATGAGTTTTTGTGATTTCATATCCAATTTATTTTTGTACTAATTGGGTATGTGCATACTTTCTTTGCACCCAAATACTCTAAGGTGTGCAACAGATGGTTTCCTCTTTGACCATGATTCACGTGGTGTTACTCCGTCAAGAGCAACCATGGGCACTCTACTCAACAAATATACTGTTGTCTTTGCTACTTCAGCCCATAATTTCCTCACTAGTCCAGAATCATCGATCATGCATCACACCATTTCCATGATTGTATGATTCCTTCTCTTAACAACACCATTATTTTGTGGTGTGTGTGGAGGAGGCATTTTTTGATGAATCTCATGAGTTTGTAGGTAGGATTTGAACTCATCACTGGTAAATTCCCCCCCTTGATCTGAGAGGAGAGTTCTAATGTGATGACCAGTTTCATTCTCAACAACCACTTTGGAATTCTTGAAGTTTTCAAAATCTTCACTTTTCTTGCAAACACAAAAAATCCACATTTTTCTCGAATAGTCCTCAACACAAAGCATGAAATACTGAAATCTAGAATGACTCAGTTGCATTGGACCACAAAGATAGGTATGAACCAGATCAAGCTTACCATGAGCTCAATAAGTACTCTTCTGGAATGAAGCTTTGTGTTTTTTCCTGCTAGGTAGCAAGGACACTTTTCTGTCTCCTTCTAGAGAGATGGTAATCCTTTTACCATATTGTGCTGATGAAGTGTTTCGAGATACTTGAAATAGATATGACCAAGTCTCTAATGCCACAACTGTGTAGAGGTAGAGTTCTTAGCCACAAGTTCCTGATCATTTCTGTGGAAAAAATCAAGCTTGAACATGCATCCCACATTAGAGGATTTTACGACTATTTTTGAGCCTCATCAGTTATCTTGAATTAAACAATTTTTCTTGCCAGAATGACAATCAAAGTCAATTTTCAATTTGTGATATAAGAGTTGACTAACTGATAGAAGATTATTTGTCAACCCATGGACATATAGTACATTTGATAATCTACAATTGTGTGAACCAAGGGGTGGAGAAATGTTCCCAATCCCCTGTACTGTGTATGAAGAATCATCACCCAATGACACATGATTTTTTGAACGTGTGCCCCTCATTGTTGTAAAACAGTATTTTTCGCTAGTCATGTGTTGAGTGGCTCCCGAATCAACATACCAAATTTCACTAGAAGACGTGGATGGTTCACTGGAACGAGCAGTGTACAAGAAGTCTTCATTATCTGAATGTTCTTCTTGCTTAGCTATATTTCCTTTTTGATGGGGTTTTCTTCGCTAGTTCCTCTACTTATTCCCTTGGTTTTAGTTAGAATTTCCCTTATAATATTGTTGATTTTGAGGTCTAGAGTTGCTTGATGAACCTTTCTTATAGGTATTGAACCAACAATATTTTAACTCATATCCTCTTTTACAGATAGGACATTTATTCTTATATTATTTCTATTTGTCCCCATGTTGATGTTGTGTTTAGGACTTTTGAGAGGAATTAGGTTTGCCTTTTCCTTTTCCTTTCCATTTCTAATGAGAAGATAATGTTTGTTCCTCTTTTTCATCTTTATTGTACTTTTCTTACTCTTGTTGCAGTAGGTTAACTAACTTCTCAAAACTATCTGATATGAAAAGTTTAGTGTTGTTACAAAAATTTAGTATGAAGAAGAGAGTGCTCTAATAACAATGGGAATGAGAATGTCATCAGTGACCTCCTCTCCTAAGGCTAGAAGTGAAACCCTCAAATCTATAACTCTTCACAAGAAAGCTTCTATTTTCTCATTTTGTTTGAATTTTAGTATGTCTAACTAACTCTACAAATTCAGTATTAAATTCTTGTTTTTGGCCTCGTAAAATGTGCTCAACTTATCCCATGCTTCTTTGGCTGATTTGGCATCATGAATTTGGGGTTACACATCATCAGACACTGCAAATAAGATTATCAGTTTGGCCTTCTGATCGGATCTATCAAACTATCTATGTTGTGTTGTATTAGTTGTTGATTTGGTAACAGTACCATTCACAACAGTCCAAATCTCTTCAAACTCAAGTCATTTCTTAATTTTTGTCTTCCATACTACATAGTTATTTCCTCTTAGCAGTTGTGAATCTGGAAGAAAGAACTTACGGGCATTGGTGCCCATTTTGTAGAATCAACAAACAAATGGTCAGGATCTTATCACTCGAGGTACAAGGTCTCCCAATCTATATATCGTTAGTCTGATATACTGAACCTTTATATATACGTGCCCTTTCGATATACCCATCAAGGTATGGAAGAATTTTCCCCTTTATATATACTTGGTAGTATGTGAAAGAGGAGTTAACATATGTGAAAGAATCTGATACGTGGTACCAAGAAATACCCTCATACGTGCGTGTAACTTTTTTATATACTCAGATAATTTCTCACTCCGGATTTAATTCATGTAATAATTCATAGATGGATGGGAGGGCTCAACGTGTTTATATTGTGTCCTTATTACTCCCCATCGATTTAAAGGGTTGATGCCCATATGACATTGTTGCAGCTATATTAGGCGTTAAGTGCAGTAGTAGTCATGAAGGATTTACCAGGAAGCACCGTTATCCAAAATTCACCCCCAAGGTAATTTTGATAAATTACATAATTTCTTCATGCTTGAGTAACCAGAAATGGTTTGAATCCCAATATCAGGTTTTGAAATATCCCTTGTATTTTCTCTAACTTCCCTATCTAAAGAAAACTCCAAGGAGTTAGTGAAAATTTGTAAAAATATGAAAAATGAAGTCAAGGGTCTATTTTAGTGTGAATCGGGTCTGGGGGCTGCAGATGGAACCAATGCATATCGTACCGGGGTTTGTCATACCTAGTTCAGTTACAAAATTCTAAGGGGGTAGTGTATTACGAATAAGTCAGGTCGACACGTCCTAGGTGGCATAGGTTCACTCGGGCCACCAGTTTCCCGCATCACTGAAGTCACCAATTTGGTCACAACGTGATCCACGAGACATTTGGGATGAAAGTATGCACAAGACCTAAATATATGAAATGGCCGTAAGCCAATGTATTACGGGTATAGTGGAAAAATTTGTCCGGGATAGTCAGGCCCAAATAAGCTGAAGTAACTGATCGAGGAGTGGGCCCAGTGTATATCGAAAAAAGTGGAAAAGTTTGTCCCAAGTTGCACAAGGACAAGCGGGACACCCAAACCCAAAATCTCTGCATTCAATTCCATGTGGGTAAGGCGGGATTCAATGGCCCTAACGACTTGGTCAACGTCAGGTGACGCGGAGAAAAGAGGCCTAGATGGTCGTGTGACACTTGAACGACCTAAACCCAAAATAGCCGCTTTCACCACACCAAGAAGGGATAAAAAAAGGTAGAGAATCTTGGTCTTAATGTCCTAGGACACATGGGACATCCAAACCCACAATACCCACAATATAAAGGGAAAGTGGAATGCCCGACCCTCGAACTTCAAATGGTCATAACTACTGACCCAAAACTCTGATTTTCACAAAATTGGACTTTTTGGAAGGTGTATAGATGATGAGGAGATATTTGATGTCCTTAGAGCCTGCCAAAATGAACCTTATGGAGGGAATTTTCTGCAAATATAAAAACAAATAAGGTGTTGACTACTTGCCACTATTGGCCAAATTTACATAAATATGCAACACTATACACTAAGAGATGTGACAAACTCTAGAGAATGGGTTGGCCCACTAAGTCTGATGAGATTCCATTGCAACCTCAATTAGTTTTACCCCCTTTTGATAAGTGGGGCTTAGATATTTTTGTCACTATAAACCCTCCATATTAGCAAAAAGAGTATATCCTAGTCTACATATATTACCTAACCAAGTGGGCAGAGGTAAAAGAATCTCCAAACCAAAAAAGTGAGAAGGTGGCTAAATTCATGTATGAAAACATATTTACCATATATGGAGTCCCAAGGGATATTGTAACATATAAGGGTACACATTTCACTATTGGTGTGATTTCTAATTTGGTCAGTGAATATGAAATCATACATAAGAAGTCTACAATATACGATCCCTAGTCTAATGGAAAAGCGTATGTTACAAATAGAGAGATAGAGTCCATATTGAAAAATACTATAACACTCCACAGAAGAGACTAGGAAGACAGGATTCCAGAACTAGTCTTGTTATTCAATACAACTTAGAGGACAACAACTGACTTCACACTTTTTGAACTATTATATGGAAAGATTATTGTTTTGCCAATATAATTTGAGCATAAAATGTTGAGAACTGCACTTGAGCTCAGAATAGATTTATAAGAATCTCAGAGACAAATAATTCTATAACTTAATGAGTTAGATGAATTAAGAAAGAAAGCAATTCATAACAGAGAGGTAGTGCAAAAACAAAGAATCAAAAGACATGACTGGTATATTAAAATAAGACAGTTCCATGAAGGGGACTAGGCACTTTTGTTTGACTTAAAATACAAGGATCACATAGGGAAGGTCATAACAAGGTGGCTAGGGCCCTATGAAATTGATAAGATCTTCCCTAATGGATCTGTAAATATTACTACTATTGATCCTGTGAGATTCAAGTTGTTGGTGAATAGACACATGTTAAGATTGTATAAAAATTTAGTTGGTAAAGGCTCATTTATAGAATTGTTCAGAGGAAATTAGAGAAGAATGGAGAAATAAACATCAGAATTAACCTCAAAGGTTAAGCTTGTTGGCTCACCTTCTAGGATCACAAAGGATTGATGATATTTCTGTAGCCTTAGATCATTCAGTTTGCTAAATATTTCAATCCCAAATAAACGTGTTGAGATCTACCTTTCTAGGTGATCATCAACACTCGGCTAACCCATATTTTTATAAGTTTTTGTTTTGCAGGTAATATTGACAAGTGATTGCAAGAGATCATGATTTCCATCATAAGGAGAAATTGTAATAACCAATAGTTTCAACTTGCAGCCACATGAAATAATATCTTGTTTGTCTGAGCATCTGGTAGAACTCATGGTTACATAACAAAGATCAAGGAAGCATGTGTATGTGGATGATATACAAGGAATGATTGACACCCCAACCAATTGGAGTTCCCTCTTTGAGAAACATCTATTTGCACTAAGCAGCAGTCAACACAAGTTAAATCCTCATCCATAACATCGTAAGGCAGCTGCATGCATCTAAAACTCTAGTTCAATAAGGAATTCACACCAATCATTACAAGTAACAATGAGATAAGCGTAAACATTTATTACTTTAATAAAGCATGATTATATTAATTAAATCTAATTATTAATCATGCCAAGTCATCATGCATGTGACACATTAAAATACAACTGCCTTTCAGTTATGATGTGTCCACTTAAGCCCTCAACATAAGCCAATATGTCACATCATTTTTCTTCATGACCTAAATGTTGTCACATCCACCTAATGATTACTCACCCCTAAAAGTATTTCTTATCCCCACAGTAATAAATTTCAAAGTAATCAAAATCCATTAACACAATTAATTTGTGCAAATTTCTTTCAAGGAAAAATTGTGTGATTGTGTATTGCACCTGAGAGGAGTTTTGTATCTTCCATGGGAGGTGACCTGATCAGATATGATCCCTCTACACATTTTCAAATTCTGAGTCATCCTGAGATTCTGTAGTACTTTGAGAATCATGGCTAGATGCAATAGATCAACAAGTTTCAATGTTTTGATGAGGAAATTGTAGCAGAATTTGAAAATACCCTGAACGATTAAGAGGCAAAGGTATCAGGGTTAACAATCAGGGTAAGTGATGAAATTTTAAAATAGGTCACTAGTTTTCCAACTCAGAGAGATCCATTTCTAGAAAAATATAACCCAAAAGTAGCAAGAAGTTATTTTACAAACAACGATGATGACTTCATCTCAGACCACCAAGGTAATTTTAAAACATCTCTCAAACCCTTATGGGCACAAGATGCCAATTTTGTCATTCAATATTTTACTTGTTATTGGTTGTCAAATTAGGACTTTAATGAAAGCAATAGTCAGAGGAAAAAAATTCCCTCCTCTTTAATGGGAGAGGTTCCCTTATTGAAAGCAAAATCTATTCACAAATGTACAATGTTTACTTTCAAAGGGTAACTTTGATATCATGAAAGTGTTTTAAACTTCAACTTAGATTATCAATACAAAAGATTAGAAGAACTAAGGAAGGGAAAGGGGTAAAATAGCATTCTCAGGAAGTATAGTTAGCAAAATAAGTCCTTATAAATGCTGAACTAGGATAATATAGACCATAATCATTCGTATTAAGACCATTAGATATTATTTTACATACAAAAAGATCCAGAGATGACATCCACAAGAATACAAATCTTCTTAATGCCAAAATAGATTTGATTATTCACAAACTCATGATAGGAAAGATAGAATAAAATATGTAGAAAGAAAAAAGAAGGAAAATATTCTGTATTGATGGTTTTTAAAACTTTTACACTTTCAAAAATAATTAGAGTTCCAACCCCTTGAGAATGGCGTGGAGAGCTCATTATATAGCTTAAAAATTGGTTACATTTGGTAACTATTCTCTTTAACTAAAATATTAATTAAGGAAATGCATAATAAAACATCCTTAATTAATTACAAGGATCTCAGCACTAAAAATAGAAGAAGAGAAAGAGGAGCTAGAAGAAGAGACATCCGATTATGGCTGAGAAGGGCCCACTAATTTGAGGATCCGATATCTGAATTTCTTCAATGCTTCTACTATTTCCATGCCTCTTGGAATTGTGGTGTTGGCAATGGCGTGAGTCCAAGTGCCTAGACATTTCTCCGTATCTTTATCAAATTCGGTATGCTCTAGGTACTATTTATTTTCCTCAAAAATTGACATATTGAAGGGAGCAAATGTCCTTTATCTTCTCTTTGCTAATTGACTCCTCTCAGAACAATTCATCCTTGACAAATGTTCTTAACTAAGATTTTATTTCTTGAAGAGAGAAGGCAATGCATGAAATTTCATCTTGAAGTTGGCAAGTGGGTATCTTTAAAGGTAGATGAAATAAAAATTTTAAAAGACTCTCCTTTCTACCATACGTTCTATAATTCTCCCAGTGCTTCTTCCAAAACCTTCATCTTCCACTTGACACTGAAAATCCATGCCTTTGAAAATTTATTCTTGGCATCATCAAATACATTATTGACCAACAGGATCTTCTCATCAATTTTGCCCATTAGGTGAAGATTCTATAATACAACTACTCCAAAGCTTCATCTCTTTATCCATAGCTTTGATTGAGGAAGTTAGTCTCTATTGTATATTAATCAACTTCTCATTGGTTCTTGGAGGCTTCCTCAATGAAATTCAAGCCTAATATAATCATTCGATCCACCATGGCCTCAAAATCCTTCCCATAAGTGGAATAATTTTTGTATGTATTTGATGCTCTTTAGCTTCATCCTGGCTAAAAATCATGGGGTTTCGAAGAGCAACCAGTGGGGCATGATCCAAAACCTTATCTTTGGCCAGCAATGACTTGATAAAGTTCGAAAGAACTTGGTTCTATTCTTCCAACTATTCTATGGTTTTCTTGCTCTTATCCACTCATTAAATAACCCTTGTTACTATTTCTTGAAGGTTATGAACCTCACTTTCAGGAGTGGATTCTCCCATTGGGATTCTAGAAAGCTCTAAATCAGAGACCAAAAGATCCTACTCTGTCTTATCAACCTTAGGGCATTGCAAATTCCAGGAACTACTTGGCCCTGAGCATCAGTTACTAACCTTGAAGTGGTGTTGGATCTCTTTTCTAGAGGGGGAGGAGTATTTCCTCAGCAGAGCTGCCAACCAGCGTCAAAATCAAGCCCCGTTAACCAAGAGGAATATTTCCTCTTCTTTTTGTCAACCATGGGTTGTACCTAGGAAAAGGTAGAAGAATAAGAGGAAGGAACAAGAGGCCCAAGAGCAAGTGAACTCATGGCACTTGGAGTATTAACCCACTATTGCCTCTAGCAAAGAAGTGAATGGAGCATCAGGAGCTTCCTTTGCAGAGGAGTCTATGGTATTAAGAGGTTCAGTACTAGGCATCTCCTTTTCTTCATCAACAGTGACTTCAGGAGATCTTGCACAGGATTTGGCACTTTACCATCATCACTTTCACTACGAACAACTAATGTTCTCTAGCCCTTAAGAAAATCCTGACTACCCCGAAAGAGATTCTTCATCGATTAGTTCTTGATTAACCTCTTTAATCTTCTTCTAATATACTTGAGTGGAAGGAGTAGATGATTCAACTTCTATTATTGAAGAAGAAGGGTGGGGTTTACTCAGGTACCTCATGTCTACTGGTTGTATGTGATTCTTTCCCAAGTGTGGAAGTGTCTCTAGAAGAAAATCTACCTTGACTCTTCTTGAGCTCACTAAACTTTCCTATCGAACCAAACCTTAGATCTTACAAGAACAGGAGCAAGAACCTCAACCAAATCATCTCTCTTCTTTCTTATACCAATCCAGGTTTTCTAAAGGAATGTGTTTGATTGATCATTTCATATTTGAAGAACTGTAGAGTCCTCATTATCATCCTTAAGCCCTTCAAGAATTTGGTAGATATTAAGATCTGATAATTTGTTATGCAGAGAGAGTTCTACCATAGTACCATCCTTCTGGTTTCAAAATCATCAGCACAATGTACCCAGTAATCCTTAGTGTCTAGCTTATGATGATAAATTATCCTCAGGTTCTGATCAATAAAATTCTTCAAATCAAAACAAGTTTTGGGTTTAAAGAAATGGACAGTGAGAGGAGCAATAGACCTTTCTATATTTTGGGTAGCCAGATCTTTTTTACATGTATAATTTCCCAAGGAGATAGGTAAATGCAGACCAATGATCTTCTTATCTCTGCAGGTTCTATGTAACTTATCAAGCTGCCTGTATACTTCAAACAGAGCCATTTTGTCATTGTAGAACATGGGGAGCTTGAGGGGTGTATTTTCATAGCCAGCCAACCTGATGTATGAGAACCTTCTGAATTGGATGAAGAAAGCCCCATACTTTGCTATCAAGGTCATAGCTTTATCAGATAAATCTCCTAGCAATTTCACCCTCTAAGAGACTTACAATATACATGGTGAAAGCATCATTGACCATTCTAAAATTGTGATTGTATAGCTTCTAGGGTAATACTGAGGGCAAGCATATGTATATAGGTTCATCCTTCTTACCATCCATGTAGGTGAAACTGAACCACTCCTGGGGTGCAGCTAGGGTATACATGAGATAAGAAGTCATATAGAACTTCTTAGTCTGCTGAACACTCAACAAGTGCTCGGTACAAATTCATACAAATAATTTCAACCCAATTTATGTTGTTGCTTCCCCTTACAGAAGATATTTATAAAGGGGCACATCCAGAAAGTGAAATTCATTGGTGGAGGGAAATCCAATAATACTGAAAGAGAAAAATGATAAAATTAGATAGCTCCTCATTAAAATCAACCCTGGATACAGTTCTTTGGAGAGTCGGGATGCTCCCTTCTTAAGGTTCTTCAACCATTATTTTGCTATTCATGTCTTGTAATTTTCAATGTCTTGGTCAAAACAGGGTCTGAGCTTGAGCACGAGTGAGAATGATGGGAGTCTTCAGTCTCTGGAATGTGTAGGGTAATAGCAATGGCTGGCAGCATCCAGTTTAGAAATTAATTCCCCATACACATTGGTTAAGCTCCTTGATATCTAAGTTAAAATGGGCTCCATAGGCAAGCATAGTGTTGGCACACTACACAGAGATATAGGAAAAACCAGCTGCATGTATGTAATTCCACTATCACTAATCATTTTTTCCATGGGTGCAGGGTTCGAGCATGTTACTCGGACCCAAAAATCTCTAAAATCTAAGTGTTGAACCTCATTATCTCCAATATCATGTACAGAGTTCTCGAGAGGTGACAAGATGTTCCTTGAACTTGAAATTTTATCTTCCTTTTGCAATACACAGAGGGATGACCTTCCAAGATCAAATTCATGCAATGAAAAATGTAAAGGGGAACAAGGGAACGAGCAAATGAATTTCAGTTGCGAGGATTCAGGAAATAAAAAGAAAGCCAGGTAAATGTGACAAATGTATAAGGTGATAGTCCCTTTAAATAGACATTCAGGTGAGAGAAGGTCATTAATGAGAAATAAATACACCTTGCGTTGACTCAAAAATATGAGATGCGAGAAAAGTAGAAAAAATTGGCCCGAACAGCCCTAGGAACATTTGGGACATGAGGGACATGAAGATGTGATCCAGCCGATGCATGCGATGCGGGGAATGTGGGCCAAATGAGCGTGGACATTCCAGGGACTCAAAAATGTGAGAGACATGAGGGATGTGAGGGACGCAAAGACATGATCCGACCGAAGTGTGCAATGTAGGCAATCAGAGAACAGAAAGCAAAAACGTATTTGGGACATATGGGACAAAATTATGTGAAGAACCCAATGCAGTTGATGCGGGGTGATCAGGGAAAAGGAAGTCCAGGTGAACTTGGGACAAATGGGCCAAAAAGTTCCTATAAAGCTAACAGACAAAGAATTTTTGGGAAAACCAGGCCGATCGGCGAAATAGAAGGTCCAGAGGTACTTGAGACATGAGGAACAAAAATATCAGACAGGCCCGTAAGTCACCAAAATGACTCTAAAAACATGAATTTTCACCATATCTTTGAGTTTTCACCTCAATAGAACATTACTAACGAGTGCCAACTCAATTTTTTAAAATTCTAACTTTCAAAAGAGGGGAAATTTTGAGAGGACAACAGTTGGCTCTTTCTAGGGATGACTTGACTAGATCATAGGAACAAGGCAAGACAAGAATCAAGGAAAACTCTAGGAAAGAAGACCAGTGCCTTATCCATTGGGTAAATAGAGCCAAAGGCAAGATAATACAGAAGACAACACACCAAAAACAAGGAAAGGTAAACAACAAAAAAAAGGCAAGGGAAAGCAAACACACACTGTACATAATATACATAGGACTTCCTATTCACCTAGGACTTGAACAATTTCAAGTACTACCCACTATATGGAAGTGGGAGAGAGGATCCATCCATGTAATCAAGATAGAAAGAATTTTCACCTACAAAGTGCCTGATTCTAAAGGAACCAATCCAAAGAGAATCAAACTTACCATGGTTTCCTCAAGGTTCATGTCTTTTATCCCACAGCAAAACAATATCTCCAACTTAGAAGTCTTTGGATCTAGTTTTCTTGTCAAACAAGGATTTAACCTTCTGTTAATAGGTAGATATCCTATCAAAAACTTGTAGTCTGTCTTCATCAAGCTTATGGAGATACATGATCCTCTTGTCCAAAGAGTCACTGAAACTAGTGTCTTCAATAGCTTTCATCAAATGTAAAGCTGGTAGTTCCATTGTCACTGGAAGTTGGGCTTCCACACCATAAACCACTTGAAAAGGTGACATCCCAATTGCCCTTTTGGGTGTAATCATATCTTCCCAGAGAGCATCATAGAGCTTCTTGTGCCAATTTCTCTAAGACTCATTAACAAGATTTCTTACAATGGTCACCAGATTTTTGTTTGTTGATTCCGCTTGACCATTCCCTTGAGGATAGTAATCTAAAAAATGAGCAAGGGAAATACCATATCCATAGCAGAAATCTATCATCTCAGCAAAATAAAAATTTGAAGCATTATTAGTCACAATCTTGTTTGGTACTCCAAACCTTATCAGGATGTTCTCTTTGATGAAATTACATACTACCTCTGAAGTGCTACTTTTAACTGGGATGGATTCTACCCACTTAGTGAAATAATCTGTGGCAATCAATACATGAGTATGTCCTACACTTGAAGACGGGTTGAGTTTTCTAATGAAATCCAAACCCCACTGTTGAAAGGGTTCTTCAATCACAACTAGTTTAAGTGGTAAAGCAGCTAACTTTGGTCTTCCCACAAAAGTTTGACAAGCTTCACATTTATCGACCCACCTTGATGCATCCTTAAAAAAAGTAGGCCAATAGTACCCTACACGAAGAATTTTGTGGGCAGTTACGGAAAATGAGAAATTCCCCCCATATGCTTGGTCATGGAAGGCTGAGAAAAGCTTCTTTTGTTGCTCTTTGTCAACACATTTCAAGAATCTTCCATCCACTCCTCATTTGAACAAAGCATTTTCCCACAACATGTACTGTGTTGATCTTATTTTGATAACCCTCTTCTCCTTAGCAGTTAAATTAGATGGGAATTCACCATAGGTGAGGAAGTGAGCAATGTCAGTGTACCATTCATCTGTTGAGCTGAGAATTAGAACAATAGGAACATTAACCTCATCCTTAGGCAATTCATGACCAACTCCTTCAATAATGAGTTTACATAGGCTTTTACCCCGAACAAATTTAGTTGGTCTGATGTCAATATCATATTCCTGATCCTTTGTTACCCATTTTCCTCTCTTAATTCCAAATTCTTGTTGTGTAAGAATAGACTTGATGGTTGTATCAGGCACCAGTACCACAGAGTGAGATTTAAGGATATAGAATCGAAACTACTTAACAGCTTTAACCACTGCAAAAGCATGTTTCTCCATCATAGTGTACTTCAACTAGTGATTTTTAAGAATATAACTCATGAACACAATTGGGAGCTCGTGACATTCAGAATCTTTCTGGGTCAACACAGCAGCCAGGGTACTGTCTTTGGCATAGTAATAGATAATAAAATATTTGTTGAAATCTGGACATGCTAAGATAGGAGTCTTAGAAATAGCTTTTTTAATATTTTCAAATGCTTCCTTTCCTTCAGTGGACCAACCAAACATCTGCTTTCCTTTCATCATCTTAGAGATATTTCATAGTCAACTCTGCAAAATCAGGGATGAATCTTCTCAAGAAGTTGATCTTACCAAAGAAATAATGCACTCCCTTTTTACTTGTAGGAAGAGGAATCTGTTGAATAGCTTGAACTCATTCAGGATCAATCTTGATTCCTTCTCTAGAAACCACATGTCCCAACAACTTGCCCTCCATGACACAAAAGACAGATTTCTTGGGGTTCAGGGAAACTCCATGTTCTTTGCATTTCAAGAGAATTGTTTCTAAATGTTGAAAGTGATATGCTCTGGTTTTGGAAAATACAGTTAGGTCATCTAGATACATGACAATACATTTTCCTTTCATACTTCCAAAATCCAAATCCATAGCTCTATGAAAGGTGGCACCGGCATTAATGAGGCCAAAGGGCATCCTCTTGTAAGCAAAAGTACCCCAAGGAGTGGTAAAGGTAGTCTTGTGCTGATCTACAGTGTTGACTTCTACCTGGTTATGTCTTGATAAACCATCAAGCATGGACAATATCTCAGCTACTGTAACAACTTGCAACACCTAGTCCATCATGGGTAGGGGGTAGTTGTCCTTCAGAGAAGCTTGATTCAGATTCCTAAAATCAACATAGATCCGAATCTCACCATTTTTCTTCCTAACAGGCACAATGTTAGCAATCCATGTTGAATGATGAATGGGAAAAATAATTTTGGCCTTCAACAACTTATGTATCTCTTGAAAAATGGTGTCAGTAATCTTTGGATTGTATTGCCTTTGCTTTTGTTTGAAAGGTTTAATCCTAGGTTTGAGAGGAATGAAATGTTGCATCTCTTTTGGATGAAAATCTTTCAGATCATCATAAGAATAAGCAAGTACATCAACGTACTTCTTCAAAATGATTTACTACTTTCTTCTTTTCCTCTTGTGTGTAACATTTCCCAATGCTCACCATTTTGGGGTCAGTAGAGCTCCCAATGTTAACCTTTTCTTCTTCAGAAAATTGTTGGGCTCCTTTAGAAGCTTTAGACTTAACATAACTATCATGTTTATCAAACAATTCCTCCAGACTCACAAGCCCTTTAGGAATCTTGTTACCTTTTAGTCTGATGCACCCATCTTGATATGTTTCTTGTTTGACACCTTCCTCACTGGAAGACACACTCTCACGAGGCAAATTACCACTTCCTTCGAAATACAACTGTTCAAAGTTATCCCTGAGCTCTAGGAATGAGAGAAAATGCGGGTTGTCATTAAAAACTTGCCAGTTTCTTGCATTATCCGGTACACTTGGTCTATGGATTATTTCAATGGTGAATTTATCCTGAGAGAAATCAAGATGAGGTATCAATAATGATCCTGAAACAGCTAGAGAATCAGTCCTAGTGTTCTTTTCCCTTGGCACAGCTTCGATGGAGAAGACATCAAGAAATTTAATAGAATCCCAAACCATATTCCTATAATGCTTCAATCTTCTATTCTTTACTTGGAAAAGGTCTCTGACTTGTTTAAAAACTAGTTCTGCATCTCCACAAGCCAGAAAATTTTTCACACCTTTCTCCTTTGCCACATTAATTCCAAGGATGAGAGCTTCATACTCTATTGTGTTATTTGTATTTTCAAACTGTAGTTTGAATGAGAAAGTATGAACCTTTCCTTACAGAGATATTATTACCACACCAGCCCCAGAACTAGCTGAGGAACAACTTCCATCAAATTCCAAATTCCAGACGCCATTAGGATCATGGAATATTTCTTTGGGATGGTTTGTTTCATCCTGAGACATAATCATATAGTTGCAATTCCCAATATCTTCATAAAGTATTTGTGCTTTAGGATCATCTTTCTTTTGCACAGTATACTCAGATTGCTTCTCAGGCAACAACTTCTTCATCTTGTCGTTGACTGGTATAAGGGCATGTGACCAATCCATTTGAATTTCTCCTCCCATGTCCTTACAGAAGTTCCTACTCAACAACATGCCGTATGAAGTAGGGATATCAGCTACTAGAATAGTAGCTAAAACCTTTTTCTCAGGTAAGGAAGCAAAAGCTACCCATGCATCTTTAATTCTTCCAGCCAAGGGCACCTCCCTACTCTCCATAGAATAACAATTACCAATAGTGTGTGTGAGGGTAATACCCATAGCATGAGCCACTTTAGCGGGAATTACATTATCCGATGCTCATGATTCTATGACATAGTTGCTAATTCTATGGCCTGCTATAAGGAGGGTCACACAAAATGGTTTATTTTCTCATTAGCTGAGGTGACTACAGCCACAAGGTTTGGTTGGGATGAGGAAGATGGAGTAGGCAAAAGATCTTTAGAAGTATTAGACGAAGTTTTGGAATGGGAATTGACAAAGTGAACCATTTTGGAAAAAGCTTTTGGATGGGTTTGATAATACTCAGCCTCTGAAATTTGGATTTTTGTCTTCTTAAGATGGCCGATGATATCAAAAGATCCAAAGGTGGATGGGGAATCATCGCTAGGAATTTTAGGCTTATCAGGTTTTGAGGCTGGAGAAAAAGTAGTTTTAAAAGGAGTAGGAGAAGAAAAATTAGCAGAACTGACCTTTTGCGTGGATGCAGTGGGAACAAGAGGTCCTCTTCTTGCCACTACTGGTATAGTTGTGGGATATTCTTTGGATCTTTTAGCAGGCTGCATCACTTTCTCCTTCTTATTGGTATGCTCTTGGGTCATAACAGCATATGACTCACTATTCATCTCTGCCACTACTTCATCATAATCATCCTCCTCATCAATGCCCTCAGTAGTAACGAAATTTACTTGAGATCCATCAAGTTCTTCTATCTCCTCCTCAGCCTCTTCACTAGATTCTTCAAATTCTTCATTAACCCCTTCATCAAGTTCTTCGACCTTACAGGTTGCATTGATAGGGGATTTTATGGGTGGTCCCATGATTTCCAACCTTGGCTGAGAAGAAGGAAAACGGGTCCTAGGTTGAAAATTCCTCTTGGGAACGTCTTGATAAGGAGCATGTTGAGCTAATTTTTTCTTGATGGAAATGAATTCATTGGCAAGCTTTTGTACTAACGGATCTGCATTAGCTCTAGAATTTGAGGGAGAGGAAGAAGAAGCTTTAGATTTGGAAGAATCTATTCTCAATTTTGCAGACATGATCAAGTCATCCTCAACACTAATGGCTAATCTCTTGTCCTCATCTAATGTTGCAAGGTTAGCTCTCCTCAACGCATAGCTTACTATAGGAAATTGAGCATTTAAGAAAAAACATGTTTGAATTTGATCCACGAGTCGGGTGTCTTGTGGGATCTTGTAAATAAGCTTATTGAACTTAGCCACAAATTCTCTCATGGGCTCTTGTGGTTATTTCTTGATTTGAGAAATCTGGGCTATAAAAGTATGTAAATCTTCTGCATGTTTGAAACGATTCTCAATCTTGTTCTCATCATGGTCCAATTGGTAATGGCCCCAACAGAAAGGTGATAAAACCAATCTGTCACATTATCTTGCAAAGTCTCTACAAAAAGTCTCACCGAGACATCCTCATGCTCAACTCCGAGGACTCCACATGCAACTATGAAGGTTGCAATATGTTCATAAGCATGCATTTTTCCATCACCTCTCAACTTGGGAAAGTTCTTCCTGTTACCCCTAGGTAACTCATGCAAAGGTTGAGGGAGGGCAAGAGTCCCAACACGGTAGCCCCAAGGTAATGGAACAGCCATCCTAAGAAAAACCACTTGAAGAGGAACTAAAACACCAGCAAGAATCAAAGCATGGAGATTATGGCTGAGTTGCTCTTGAGGGATACCACTGCCAAAGGTTCTGTCTTCAACAGGGGGTGTGCTTGTAGAATGAGCTCTTCTATTTATCCTTGTTGAAGGAAGAAGAAAACCTTGTTGCTCCAAGAGTTGAAATTAAGAGTCTTCAATTCCAAGGGCCCTTCTACCGCGGGTAAACCTTAGAGTCACCAGATTAGAAAAATGATCAAGAAATTGCTCTTTAAAAACTGGAATCCGTCGGAAATGAATCCCCAGTAAAGTCACCAAAAACTGTTGGTTTTCAAATTAGGGATTTAATGAAAGCAACAGTCAAGGGATGGAAAGTTCCTCCTCTTTAATGGGAGAGGTTCCCTTATTGAAAGCAAAAAAGTTATTCACATATGTACAACGTTTAGTTTCAAAGGAGAAATCTGATATCATGAAAGTGTTTTAGACTTCAACATAGATTATCAATACAAAAACTCAGAATAACCAAGGAAGGGAAAGGGGTAGAATAGCATTCTCGGGAATCCGTCGGAAACGAATCCCCAGTAAAGTCACCAAAAATTGTTGGTTGTCAAATTAGGGATTTAATGAAAGCAACAGTCAAGGGATGGAAATTCCCTCCTCTTTAATGGGAGAGGTTCCCTTATTGAAAGCAAAAAATTTATTAACATATGTACAACGTTTAGTTTCAAAGGAGAAATCTGATATCATGAAAGTGTTTTAGACTTCAACATAGATTATCAATACAAAAAATCAGAAGAACCAAGGAAGGGAAAGGGGTAGAATAGCATTCTCAAGAAGGATAGTTAGTAGAATAATTCCTTATAAATGTTGAACTAGGATAATATAGAATAGAATCATTCATAGTAAGACCATTAGATGTTATTTCGTAGACACAAAGTTCCAGAGATAACATCCATAAGAATAAAAAGCTTCTTAATGCAAAATAGATTTAATGATTCACAAACTCAGGAAAGGAAAGATAGAATAAAATATATAGACATAAACAAGAAGGAAAATCTTCTGTATTGATGGCTTTTAACACTATTACACTTTCAAAAATAATCAGAGTTCCAAGCCCCTTAGAATGACGTGGAGAGCTCATTATATAGCATACAAATTGGTTACATTTGGTAACCATTTCTTTTAACAAAATATTAATAAAGGAAATGCATAATACAACGTCCTTAACTAATTACAAGGATCTCAGCACTAAAAATAGAAGAAGAGAAAGAGGAGGTAAAAGAAGAAACATCCGATTATGGATGAGGAGGGCCCACCGATTTGAGGATCCGATATCTGAATTTCTTCAATGCTTCTGCTATTTCCATGCCTCTTGGAATTGTGGTGTTGGCAGTGGCATGAGTCAAAGTTCCTAGACATTTCTCCATATCTTTATCAAATTCAGTATGCTCCAGGTATTCTTTATTTTCCTTAGTAATTGTAGATTAAAGGGAGCAAATGTCCTTTATCTTCTCTTTGGTAATTGACTCCTCTCTAAACAAGTAATCCTTGACAAATGTTATGAACTGAGCTTTGATTTCTTGAAGAGAGAAGGGAATGCTTGAAATTTCATCTTGAAGTTGGTAGTGGATATCTTTAGAGGCAGATGAAACACAAGTTTTAAAAGACTCTCCTTTCTACCAAACATTCTTTAAGTCTCCCAGTGCTTCTTCCAGAACCTTCATCTTCCACTCGACACTGAAAATCCATGAATTTGACAAGTTATTCTTGGCATCATCAAATACATTGTTTACCAACAGGATATCCTCATCATTTTGGCCCATTAGCCGAAGATCTGTAATACAACTACTCCAGAGCTTCATTTCTTTATCCATAGCTTTGATTGAGGAAGAGATTCTTTGCTGTAGATTAATCACCTTCTCGTTGGTCTTGAAGAATTCTTGAATGAAATTCAAGCTTGCTATAATCATGCTATCTACCATGGCCTCAGTAGCCTTCCCATAAGTAGAATGCTTATGTATGTCTTTGATGCTCTGAAATTCATCCTGGATGAGAATCATCGGGGGTGGAAGAGCAGCCAATGGGGTAGGATCCAAAACCTTATCTTTGGCCAACAATGACTCAATAAAGTTGGAAAGAACTTGGTTCTATTCTTTGAACTATTTTATGGTCTGCTTTCCCTTCTCCACTTGTTCAATAACCTTTGTTATTGTTTCTTGAAGGTTATGAACCTCACTCTCAGGAGTGTATTCTCCCATTAGGATCCTTGAAATCTCTAAATGAGAGACCAAAAGATCCTACTCTACCTTATCAGCCTTGGGCTTTGTAACCTCCAGGAACTGCTAGCCATGAGCATCAGTTGCTAACCTTGAAGTGGTATTAGCTCTCTTTACTGGAGGGGGAGGGGCAGTACTCAACAGAGCTGCCACAACTTCAAAATCAGGCCCTGTTAACCGAGAGGAATATTTCCTCTTCCTATTGTCAACCATGGGTTGTACCCAAGAAAAGGTAGAAGAAGAAGAGGAAGGAACAAGAGGCCCAAGAGTAAGTGAACTCATGGCACTTAGAGTATTAACCACTGTTGCCTCTAGCAAAGAAGTGAATGGAGCATCAGGAGCTTATTTTGCAGAGGAGTCTATGGTACTAGGAGGTTCAGTACTAGGCATCTCCTTTTCTTCTTCAATAGTGACTTCAGGAGCTCTTGCAGGATTTGGAACTTCACCATCATCAATTTCACTAAGAAAAATAACGTTCTCTGGCCCTGGAGGCAATTCTGACCACCCCGGAAGAGATTCTTCATCAATTGGTTCTTGCTTAACCTCTTTAATCTTCTTTTGATATACTTGAGTGGAAGAAGGAGTAGATGATTCAGGTTCTTTTATTAAAGAAGAAGGGGGGGGGGTTTCTCAGGTATCTCAGTACTGGTTGTATGTGCTTCCTTCCTAGGTGTGGAAGTGTCTCTGGAAGAATATCTACCCTAATTCTTCTTGAGCTCATGAATTTTCCTGTCGAACCAAACCTTAGTTCTTACAAGAACAGGGGCAATAATCTCAACCAAATCATCTTTTTCTTTCTTGTACCAATCCAGGTTTTCTAAAGGAGTGTGTTTGATCGATCTATCATATTCAAAGGACTGTAAGTCCTCATCATCATCCTTAACCCCTTTAGGAATTTGGTAGAGATTAAGATCTGTAATTTGTTACAGAGAGAGTTTTCCATAGTGCCTCCTTCTAGCTTCAAAATCATCAACATAATCTGCCTAGTAATCCTCAGTGTCTGGCTTATGATGATAAATTATCCCGAGGTTCTGATCAATAAAATTCTTCAGGTCAAAACAAGTTCTGGGTTTGATGAAATGGATAGTGAGAGGAGAAATAGCCCTTTCTATATTTTTGGCATTCAGAGTTGTTTTATATGTATAATTTCCAAAGGAGAAAATGCAGACTAGTGATCTTCTTGTCTTTGCAGGTTCTATGTAGCTTATCAAGCCACCTGCATACTTTAACTAGAGCCATTTTGTCATTACAGAACATGGGGAGCTTGAGGGGTGTATTTTCATAGCTAGCCAACTTGATGTATGAGAACCTTCTAAATTGGATGAAGAAAGCCCCATACTTGGCTATCAGGGTCATAGCTTCATCAGAAAATCTCCTAGTAGTGTCACCCTCTAAGAGTCTTACAATATACATGGTGAAAGCATCATTGACCATTTTGAAATTGTGATTATTAGCTTCAAGGGTAATACTAAGGGCAGTATGTGTAGATATGTTCATCCTTCTTGGAATCCATGTAGGTGAAACCGAACCACTCTTGAGATGTATCTAGGGTATACATGAGATAAGAAGTCATATAGAACTTCTTAGTCTGCTAAACACTCGACAATTGCTCGGTCAAATTCATACAAACAATTTCAGCCCAGTTTATGTTATGTCTGCCCTTGCAAATGATGTTTATAAATGGTCACATCCAGAAATGAAATTCATTGGTGGAGGGCAATCCCATGATACGGGCAAGGAAAATGGTAAAATTGGATAACTCCTCATTGAAATCGACCCTGAATAATGCTTTGGAGAGTTGGGATGCTCCCTTCTTATGGTTCTTTAACCATGATTTTTCTACTCATGTCTTGCATTTTTCATTATCTTTGTCAAATTGGGTCTGAGCTTGAGCACGAGTGAGAACGATGGAGTCTTCAGTCTTTGGAATGCGTAAGGTAGCAGCAGTGATGGCAACATCCAGTTTAGCAATTACTTCCCCATGCACATTAGTAAGCTCCTTGGTATCTGATTTAAAATTGGCTCCGCAAGCAAGCATAGTTTCAACACACTGCACAAAGATGGGAAAACCAGCCACGTATGTAATTCCACTGTCACTAATCATTTGAGCCATGCGTGCAGGGTTGGTGCATGTTAGTTGTCCCCAAAAATCTCCAAAATCTAAGTGTTGAACCTCACTATCCCCAATATCAGGTACAGAGGTCTCGAGGGGTGACAGATGTTCCTACCCTTGAAACTTGATATTCATTTTGCAATATATAGAGGGATAACCTTCCAAGATCAAATTCATGATGAAAAATGCAAAGGGGAATAGGGGAATGAGCAAATGACTTTAATTGTGAGGATTCGAGAAAGAAAAAGCAAGCAGGAAATGTGACAAATGTATAGGCCATAGTCCCTTTAAATAGTCATTTAAGAGAGAGAAGGTCATTGATGAGCACTAAATACACCTTACACTGACTCAAAAAGATGAGATGTGGGAAAAGTGGAAAAAATTGGCTCGAACGGCCCTGGGAACATTTGGGACATGAGGGACATGAAGACGTGATCTGTCTGATGAGTACAATGCGGGGAATGCAGGACAAATGAGCACGGGTAGTCTAGGGACGTAGAGACGCGAGAGACGCGAGGGACACAAAGACGTCATCTGGCCAAAGTGCACGATGTGGGGAATCAAAACACAGAAAGCACAGACATATTTGGGACAGATTGGACAAAAGTACATGAAGAACCTGATGTGGTTGATGTGAGTGATCAGGGAAAATGAAGTCTGAGAAAACTTGGGTCAAATGGGCCAAAAAGTTCTGATAAAGCTAATGGACAAAGACTTTGTAGGGAAATTGGTTGATCAACAAACAAAAATGCTTAGAGGTACTTGGGACATGAGGGACAAAAATGTCTAACAGACCCACAAGTCACCAAAATGACTCTAATAAACACGAATTTTCACCATCTCTTCAAGTTTTCACTTCACTAGAACATTACTAAATGGTGCCAACTCAAAATTTTCAAAATTCAAACTTTCAAAAGAGGGTAAATTTTGAGAGGAAAACACTTGTGAAGGGAGATATTCAAGGTTAAATACTATCCATTTAGAATTGCTAAATCATTCAAAGAACAATCATCAATTAAATGCTTCAAATTTCTTGCATGAGATGCTTAAGAAAATGAGTAAAGAGGTTCAGAAGGGGTAGGGAAGCATTGTCACATCACACTCTAGTAACCATAGTGGTTAAGCACACCTTGCAGAGGGAGTATCCTTAGATATCATGGGATGAATTTTTGAGGGTGGATAATAATGAGACCTTGTTGGGAAAAAAGAGAAAAAGGAGAAGAAAAACTGAAATTTCTTATGCACATATACCAAAGGTTGCACCATCCTCGTCCAAACCTCAAGAACCATTACATTTTGAAATTCTATCTTCCAAAAAAGAAACCCCTGTACCTTTTTCACCATAAAGAATCTTTATTGCTGCAACCTTATTGTAATTATCATCCCCTGAAACCTCCACTTCCAAAACCAAAATGAAATGTACTCAATCTAATATAAAAAAACCTAAGCACTCCCATAGGCTTAGGGAAAATAGGACAAAAACCTCTAGTTCAAGAAAATATCAACCCATCTTAGTGGAGAGTGACTTGGAAGCCATAGAAGAAAATTTTTATCCTGAGAAATTGGAAACAAAGAATTGAGTTACTTCTCCCACAGTAACTCAAGAGACGGATTATTATGAACAACCAATGGAAGGGCAAGAAGAATTAAATTAAAATTAGGAAATTTTTCATGAAGTAGAAATTCATGAAGTGATACAAGTGGAATACGTAGTGGAAGGAGGAAGTGAACAAGAGCAATTGACTGCAGATGATGTCAATGAACAAGTCATTGAGAAGGTTGCTCAATAATCACAAAATGCTAGTCTATAAGAATCAAATGTAGAACCAATAAAGCCATAAATTATTATTCATGAAATCATAAAGGAACCTGAAAAATTATCTTGCTGTGAGATGAGAACACAGACTATGGGGCCCAATATTGACAATATGATGTTGTAAATGGATGCTTACATTAACAGGATTAAGAAGAAATGGGAAAAGGAGAAGTAAGACCTCATCTCTAAACTTAAGAAGGAGATGAAAAAGAGATTAATGAAATGAAACAAAAACAAGAGGAAAAAATTCTGGTAGCATTTGAAATGTTGAGTTGCAGACCCCCATCAAGTGTGTATACCATATACCTAAAAGAAAAGATATTGTACCACAATTTTACTTTCATAAATTTTGATATGATATATGACATTATATTAGCTACAAAATTATTTACTCTTGTTGGGTTTTAAAATTGTACTTTAACAAACCACAGTCAGGGGACAACAAGTCCCTCCTCTTTATGTGAGAGGCTTCCTTATTGAAAGCAAGCAGCAAAATTTATATACAAATGTAAAACTTTCAAAGTGTGGATTCCTGATACTTTGAAACATTTCATGCCTGAAATATCATCAATACAAAAGAATATAAGAACTAAGGAGATGAGAGAGGAAGAACATAAAAATACTTTCAGGAAATATAGATAGCAGATTATAACCTTATATGTATAGAACAGGGAGATGCAGAATAGAATCATTCACTTTCATAACATATATAATTCCACATACACAAACTTCCAGAAATCATATAAACAAAACACAAATTTTATTAGCATGCAAAGATGGATGGTTCACAAATTCGAATAAGGAAAGAAAGAATAGTAGAGGAAGAAAGGGAAAAACTTATGTATTGATTACTTTTGAATCTATTGCATTTCAAGAATGCAAGGATTCAACACCTTGTAATGACATGGAGAAGCCATTAAATAATCCTAAAAAATGGTTACATTCAGTTTCTTGATTCTCATAGAACCATTAATGGTAGAAAAAAATGATACTTTATAATGCAGTCGTTAAACCTAATTTGTAACTATTTAAATATGAGCCGCCCATGTGGAAAATATTTTCTGAAGTGAACCTGGGGGTTCCTTTTGCATTTTATGATTTGTATAGGGATTATACATTTTAGAAATTTTGGTCTACCCATCCACTTTTGATATAGGTTTGACACATGGCTTTACTCGAGTGGTGATGGAGTCGTGGCTCACTTTTACAATTTTAACTCCTTTCAAAGAAAAGCTCAAAAACGTAAAGCTCTACGCTGAACCACCTCTCTACTTTGACTTTTCAATGTAGACTCAACATTTGAATTTTATCCCTTGGCATGAGAGGGGTTGCGGGTCACTTTATAACTTTACGCCCTTTTGGAAACAACGGGAAAATTCCTAAAAGTGTCTTGACAACCTACCTCTCTGCTTTTGACTTAAAATGGCCATGTGTCCCTTTATGGGCCTTAGGCATTATTTTTACATTTTACGCCTTTCACCATAATGCCTCAAAACAAAAAAAGGACCCACCTTTCTATGTTTGACCTTTCAAAGCATCAAAACACAAAAAGGGCCCCCCTTTCTGCCACTGCTTGTTTCAGCCAATCAGGATCCTTCGGGGCTAATTTGACACTTTTGCTAAAAAAACAAAAAATATCATGTTCGCAAAAAGAACCCATCCTGCCGTATCTAATTAGAGATGTCCACGTACCCGTGGATGTTGGGGAAGAAATTGGCAGGGAAGATATGCCCATAAAAGATAAAATAAAGGGGGAAAAACTCCACCATTCATGCCCAGATTACAAATTGCTTTTCACAAGAAGAAAAATGTAAATGATGCAAGGCCCGATGTGATCCTCAACCAAAGAGAAATATTAACAACAACATTCAAATGAAGGAAACAATTTTTTAAGCACCCAGACGGGAAGACAAAAATTTTATCAAACCATGCAGACCGAAGAATTTTAAAAGAAAGGGGTGAGATTAAAAAATGAGCACCAACAACCTCAAAGCATGAATTTCTCCATCTCTCCAGAATTCTTACTCTATTCTAAACATTCCTCAAAGGCACCAACTCAAAATTTTCAAAACTTGACTTGGAAAATGAGGGGGATTTTGAGGGCAACAACAACTAGCTCTTTCTGGGGATGGCTTGGCTTGGAGAAAAGAAAAAAAGCAAGATAAAGAACCGTAAAAAAACTCTGGGAAAGAAGACCAATGCCTTATCCATTAGGAAAATAGATTGAAAGTAAAAACCAATACAGAAGACAACACACACGCAATGGGAAAAGAAACAAACCAAAAGGAAAGACCAAAAACAAAACACAAAGAACAACCAAAAACCAAAACAGTGTACACAATATACAGAAGGACTGTCTAATCACCTAGGACTTGAAAAAATCAAATATTTCCCACTATAAAGAAGTGGGAAAGAATATCCATCCATATAATCCAAGTAGAAATAATTTTCTCCAGAAAAGTTCTTGATTTTGAAAGGGCCAAGCCAAAGATAATAAAACTTACCATGGCTTCCTTGAGGTTCATGTCTTTTATCCCATAGCAGAACAATGTCTCCCACTTAAAAATATTTGGGTCTAGCCTTCTTATCAAACAAAGCTTTCACCTTCAGTTGATGAGATGAGATTCTATCAAAAACTGGCATCTTGTCTTCATCTAGCTTCTATAGATACATGATCCTCTTGTCTAAGGAACTGATAAAGCTTGAATATCCAATAGCCTTCATTAAGTGCAAGGTTGGTAATTCCACTATTACTGGCAGCTGAGCTTCAACACCATACACCACCTGGAATGGAGACATCCCAATTGCTCTTTTGGGTGTAATTCTATCTTCCCAGAGAGCATCATAAAGTTTCTTGTGCCAATTCCTATTAGATTCATTTACAAGATTTTGAACGATGGTTACCAAATTCATGTTTGTTAGTTCTACTTGTCCATTCCCTTAGGGGTAGTAGTCTGAAGAATGAGCAAGGGAGATTCCATAACCATATCAGAAATCCATCATCATAGAAGAAGAAAAATTTGATGCATTATCAGTCACAATCTTGTTTGGTACCCCAAACCTTATCAAGATGTTCTCTTTGATGAAATTACATACCACCTCAGAAGTAGTGCTTTTGACTGGAATATCCTCTACCCACTTTGTGAAGTAATTTGTAGTAGTTATCATGTGAGTATGTCCAACACTGGAAGGTGGATTAAGAGTTTCAATGAAATCTAATCCCCAATGTTGAAAAGTCTCATCAATCACTACTGGTTTTAGTTGTAAAGAAGCCAACTTAGGTCTCCCAAACAAAGTTTGATAGGCTTCACACTTACCTACCCATTTTGATGAATCTCTGAACAATGTAGGCCAATAGTACCTAGCATGAAGGATTTAATGGGTAGTGATAGCAAAAGAGAAATTCCCTCCACAAGCCTGATCATGAAAAGCTGAAAAAAAACTTCTCTTGTTGCTCTTTGTCCACAAACTTCAAGAATCTTCCATCTATGCCTCACTTGAAAAAAGCATTCTCCCATAATACATACTATGTAGACCTTAACTTAATAGATCTCTTTTCCTTAGCACTCAAGTGTGATGGACACTCTCCATAAGTAAGAAAATGTGTGATATCAACATACCATTCATTTGTTTAACTGAGGAAGAGGACAAAAGGAACATCAACTACTTCTTTGGAAAATTCTGTAGAAGCTCCTTCATCAATAAGCTCACATAATCCTTTACCCCATACTAGCTTAGTTGGCTTGATATCAAAGTCATATTCTTGGAATTTTTCTATCCAACTGCCTCTCTTAGTTCAAAACTCTTGTTGTGTAATATTAGACTTAATGGTTGTGTTGAGTACAAGCACAAGAGAGTGAGAATTAATAATATAAAAATGAAACTACTTGACATCTTTGACCACTGCAAAAGCATGTTTCTCCATCATAGTATATTTCAATTTATGAGCTTTTAGAACATAGCTCATGAATGAAATTGGAAGTTCATGATCCTCAGAATTCCTCTAAGTTAGCACAATAGCCAAGGTACTCTCTGTAGTATAGCAATAGATGATAAAATCCTTGCTAAAATTAGGACATGCTAAGACCGTAGTCTTAGCAATGACTTTCTTGATACCTTCAAATGCTTCTTTACCTTCAAAATTCCAACCAAAGTTTTTCTTTCCTTTCATCATATGAGCAATTCTTATAGTTAGTTTTGCAAAATCAAGAATGAATCTCCTCGGGAATTTTATCTTACTAAAGAAGGAGTGAACACCTTTTTTACTCGTGGGAAGAGGATTCTTCTGGTTTGCTTCAACTCTTTCTGGATCTATCTTGATTCCTTCTTTGGAGATGATATGCCCCAACAACTTGACTTCAGTAACACAAAAGACAGACTTCTTAGGATTGAGAGAAACTCCATGTTATCTACATTTCTAGAGGACCGCTTCAAGATGTTGAAAGTGATCTACCCTTGTTTTGGAGAAAACAGTCAAATCATCAAGGTACATAACAATACACTTTCCCTTTAGACTGCCAAAATCCAATTCTATTTCTCTCTGAAAGGTGGCACCGACATTGATAAGACAAAAAGACATTCTCTTGTAGGAAAAGGTGCCCCAAGGAGTAATAAAAGTAGTTTTGTGTTGATTTGGGGTACTAACTTCCACTTGATTATATCTAGAGAATCTATCAAGAATAGAAAACATCTTAGATCCTGTGACAACTTGTAAAACTTGATCCATCATGAGGAGAGGATAGTTGTCTTTTAGAGAGGCCTGATTCAAATTCTTGAAATGCACATAGATGTGAATCTCACCATTCTTCTTCCTGACATGCACAATGTTGGCAATCCATGTTGAATGATGTATAGGGAAAATATTCTTTGCCTTTAGTAACTTCAGGATCTCTTGAAAAATAGTGTCAGCAACCTTGGGATTTTATTGCCTTTGTTTCTACTTGAAAGGTTTGATCCCATGTTGCAGAGGGATAAAGTGTTGCATTTCCTTTGGCTAGAAAGCCTTGAGATCATCATATGACTAAACAAGAACATCAGCATACCTTTTTAAGAGATTTACTGGTTTCTTCTTCTCTTCTTGAGTGCAGCATTTTCTAATGTTCACCATCTTGGGTTCATCAAGACTCCCAATATTAACCTTTTCACATTCAAAAGATTGTCGAGCTCCTTGGGAAGCTTTAGAATTAATGTACCTATCATGCTTATCAAACAGATCTTCCAAACTCACCAACCCTTTAGGGATCTTGTTACCTTTCAATTTGATGCAGCCATCTTGATCCATCTCTTCCTTGATATCTCCTTCATTAGAGGATACACACTCTCTAGGAAAATTCTCACTTCCTTCAAAATATAATTAGTTGAATTTTTCCTTAAGCTCCAAGAATGAGAGCAAGTGTTGATCATCATTGAAAACCTACCAATTACTTTCATTATTTGGTACACTGGGTCTATGAATCATTTCAATGGTTAATTTCTCCTGAGAGAAATCTGGCTGAGAAATCAGCAAATATCCTGAGACAACTAGAGAATCAGCTCTAGTGTTCCTTTCTCTTAGCACAACTTTAATGGATAAAGCATCAATAAACTCAATGGAATCCGAGACAAGATTTATGTAATGTTTCAATCTCCTATTATTGACTTGGTAAAGATCCCTTACCTGTTTCACAATCAACTTTGCATCACCATGAGCACAAAGATTCTTCACTCCCATTTCTTTTACCATGTTCAACCCAAGTATGAGTGCCTCATATTCAGTTGTATTGTTTGTATTTTCAAAACAAATATTGAATGAAAAAGGATGAATCTTCCCTTCTGGAGAGGTTAGCACCACACCAGCCCTAGAACTAGCTGAAGAGTAGCTTCCATCAAATTCCAAAGCCCAAATTACATTAGGACCATGAATCACTTCCTTAGGAGGTTTTTCTTCATCTTGTGACATGATCATGTAGTTACCATGCCCTATATCTACATAGAGTATCAATGCTTTTAGATCATCAATATTTTACACAATGTATTCAATCTATTTCTCAGGTAACAGCTTCTTCATTTTCCATTGACCAAGATCAAAGCATGCGACCAATCCATCTGAATTTCACCTCCTACCTCCTTACAAAAACTTCTACTCACCAAAATCCCATATGAGGGAGGAATATCAGCAACCCAAATAGTGGCTAAGACCCTTTTCTCTGGCAAAGCAGCAAAAGCTACTTGTGTATATTTAATTCTTCCAACCAAATGCACTTTTCTACTCTCCATTGAATAGCAGGAAATAAAGGCACATGTTAGAGTCAGGCCCAAAGAATGAGCTACTTTTTTAGGCATTACATTGTTTGATGCTCCTGAGTCCATGACACAATTACTGAGTTTATGGCCAGCTATGAGGAGAGTCACATCGAATGGTTTAATTTCCTCATTATGGAAAGTGACTGCAGCCACAAGGATTGGTTGAAGTAAGGAAGAGGGAGTGGACAAAAGACCTTTAGAAGTATTGGATGAAGCTTTGGATTTGAAATTGACAAATTTTACCATTTTAGCAAAATATTTTGGATGGGTTTGGTAAAACTTTACCTCTGAAATTTGGATTTTGGTCTTTTTTAGGTGATCAATGATATCAAAAGATCTAGAGGTGGATGGGGAATCATTGCTAGGAACTTGAGATACTTTTGATTTATCAACTTTAGGAATTGAAGGACAAGAAGCTTTGAAAACAGAAGTAGAGGAAAGAGGATTAGCATTACTCACCTTTTGTGTGGAGGCAGTGGGAATAAGAGCTCCACTTCTTACAACCACTGGAATAGTTATAGGAAACTCCTTGGATTTCTTAGCAGGCTACACCAATTTTTATTTTTTGTTCACTTGATCCTGAGTCATGACAACATATGACTCACTACTCATATCTGCCACTCTTTCATCATATTCATCTTCATCATCCATACCTTCAGTGGTAAGGAAATGAACTTGAGATCCACCAAGCTCCTCCAATTCTTCATCAACCTCTTCTTCTAGTTATTCATAGAGTTAATTAAACTCCTCATCATTAGGTTCTTGAACTTCAAAAGTTGCATTGACTGGAACCTTGATGGGTGGGCCTTCAATAGCTAATCTAGTATGAGAATAAGGTAAATGGTTCCTTGGCTGAAATTCTTCCTTGGAATATCTTGGTAAGGAGTATGTTGAGACAATTGTTTATTGATAGCAATGAGATCATTTGCAAGCTTCTGTACTAACTAATAAGAACTGGCTCCAAGGGAAGAAGAAGAAGAAGATGCTTTAGATTTGGAGGATTCACTTTTCAGTTTACCAGACATGATTAAATCATCCTCAACACTGATAGCCAAATGTTGATCAACATCTAGAGTTGCAAGGTTAGCTCTCCTTAGTGCATACCTCACTTTGGATAACTCGGCATTGAGGAAGAAGAATTTTTGGATTTGATCTACAAGACGAGTGTTCTATGGATTTTTATGAATGATATTGTTGAATTTATCCACAAATTATCTCATGGGATCAAATGATTCCTTCTTGATATGAGAGATTTGAGCTAATAGAGCATACACATCTTCAGCAGGTTTGAAACGTTGCTCAAACCAGGTTGTCATGATGTTCTAATTAGTGATCGACCCAAAAAAGAAGATGATAAAACCAATTAGTAGCATTGTCCTACAATGTCTCCACAAAAATCCTGACAGAGATATCTTCATCTTCAACCCCAAGAATCCAACATGTAATAATGAAGGTTGCAATGTGTTCATCTGGATGAACATTCCCATCACCCTAGAATTTGGGAAAACTTTTCTTGTTACCCCTAGGTAACTCATGTAATTGATGAGGAAGAGAAAGAATCCCAACCTATTTTCCCCAAGGCAAAGGGGCTGCCATCTTTGGAAAAATTAACTGAAGGGGAACTGAAACACCGACAAGTATCAAAGCACAAATATTAGGATTGATTTGTTATTTAGGAATGCTATTCTTGGAATTTTTGTCTTTAACAGGAGGTGTGCTTGTAGAACGAGTTCCTCTATTCCTTCTTGCTAGAAGAAGAGAGAATTTTTGTTGCTCCAGAAGTTGAAAATGGGAATCTTCTATTCTAAGAGCCTTTTTACCACGAGTATATCTTAGATTTGCCAGATCAAAAATGATCTTAAAGTTGTTCTTTTAGAAATGTATACATTTGAAATGAAATCCCCAATGGAGTTGCCAAAAACTATTGGGTTTTAAAATTTTACTTTAACAAACCACAGTCAGGGGACAATAAATCCCTCCTCTTTATGGGAGAGGTTCCCTTATTGAAAGCAAGCAACAAAACTTATATAAAAATGTACAACTTTCAAAGTGTGGATTCCTGATACTTTGAAATGTTTCATGCCCGAAATATCATCAATATGAAAGAATAGAATAAATAAGGAGATAAGAGAGGAAGAACATAACAATACTTTCAAGAAATATAGATAGCAGAGTATAACCTTATACGTATTGAGCCAGGGAGATGCATAATAGAATCATTCACTTTCATAACAGATATAATTCCACAGACACAAAGTTCTGAAAATCATATAAACAAGAACAAAAAGTTTCTTAGCATCCAAAGATGGATGATTCGCAAATTCAAACAAGGAAAGAAGGAATAGTAGAGGAAGAAAGGGAAAAACTTATGTATTGATTACTTTCGAATCTATTGCATTTCAAGAATGCCAGGATCCAACACCTTGTAATGACATGGAGAAGCCATTAAATAATCCTCAAAATGGTTACATTTGGTTTCTTGATTCTTGTAGAACCGTTAATGGCGGAAAAAAATGATGCTCTATAATGTAACCGTTAAACCTGATTTGTAACTATTTAAATATGAGCCACTCACATGGAAAAGATTTACTGAAATGGGCCTGGGGGAGCCTTTTGCATTTTATGACTTTTATAGAGATTTGTCATTTTAGACATTTTGGTCTACCCATCCACTTCTAATATAGGCCTTACACGTGGCTTTACTTGAGTGGCGACGGAGTTGTGGCTCACTTTTACAATTTTAGTTCCTTTTAAAGAAAATCTCAAAAACTCAAAGTTCTCTGCCGACCCACCTCTCCACTTACTCTTCAACGCAAACTCAACATTTCAATTTTATACCTTAGCATGAGTGGGGCCGCGGGTCACTTTATAACTATATGCCCTTTTGGAAACAAAGGTAAAATTCCTAAAAGTTTCCCAAAAACCTACCTCTCCGCTTTTGACTTAAAAGTGGCCACGTGTCCCTTTGTGGGCCATATGCATTCTTTTTATATTTTATGCCTTTCACCATAATGCCTCAAAACACAAAAAGGACCCTCCTTTCTACCTTTGACCTTTCAAAGCATCAAAACACAAAAAGGGCCCACCTTTCCACCACCGCTTATTTCAGCTAATCAGGATCCTTCGAGGCCATGGGGCCAATTTGACACTTTTGCTTAAAAAAACCAAAAATGACATGTTCACAAAAAGAACCCATCATGCCGCATCCAATTAAAGATGTCCATGTACCCTTGGATGTTGGGGCAAAAATTCACAGGGAAGATATGCCCGTAAAAGATAAAACAAAGGGGGAAAACTCCACCATTCCTACCCAGATTACAAATTGCTTTTCATAGGAAGAAAACTGCAAATGACACAAGGCTCGATGTGATCCTCAACCAAAGAGAAGGATTTACAACAACATTTAAATGAAGGAAACAATTTTTTAAGCACCCAGACGGGAAGACAAAATTTTTATCAAACCACATAGACTGGAGAATTTTAAACGAAAGGGGTGAGATTAAAAAATGAGCACCAACAACCTCAAAGCACAAATTTTTCCATCTCTCCTGACTTCTTACTTTGTTCTAAACATTCCTCAAAGGCACCAACTCAAAAATTTTGAAACTTGATTTGGAAAATGAGGGGGATTTTGAGGGCGACAATAACTCTGTATCAACATAACATACATGAACTTGAAAATTTGTTATATGAGTTATATTTGCATAATTATGCCCTTCCATATGATAGAGATTGGATACCAGTTCATTATACTGGGGATGTAAAGGTTAAGGAATTATATTCTTATTTTTCAAATGAATTCTAAAGAGCTAAGTAAATGGAGGAATATATACATGTGGAAAAGGTTACACCATTGTATATCAAATCTGAGGCAAAAATAACAAATAAAATTGTAGAATAAGTAAAAACTATATGGAAGTGGATGAAATCAGAGATAGAGTGGTGTGAATGAGGATGGAAGAACACACAAAATTCAACAACATGATTAGAGAACATGGAGTTTAGGTTATGATGACAAGCAGTGTCAGATGGACATAGTTACAACTTACACTCCAAAGGAAACAAATAAACTCCTATCTAAATATACTTCCAATGTTACGAAGGGTGAAAAAATATATTGAAATTGAAAATGAATGTAGGGAAGATTGTTTTCCTATATCTTATCATCCTCCAATATTTCATTTCCCAATTACACCTTAGACAATAAATTTACCAATCAATTAAAGGGTGAAAAAAGAGTTTGGGACATATTCATGAGGAATGGTGGGTATTCTTATTAGAAGAAGAAGGAACAAACACGCCCATATATTTCAAGTGAGAATGCAATTTCCAATAGAGAATATATGAAGATCTTGAATAAGGACATTCAAGCATTTAAGCCTAGGGGTTTTATGATTTGTATTAATTTCTTTCATAACAACCCATCTTTTGTATTTTGATAAGACTATTGTATCCATGACTATGTATTTCCTAAGTACATTTTTTAACATTACTATTACAAACATGAAATTTTGACATAATGAATAATTGATATAGGTATATCTAATTGTATTTATTTTGTGATATTATGTGTGCATTTATTCTTTTTATACTAATAAATTATTTGAATGATTATATGTGTTGATGCCACTCCTAGTTGTAAGCAATTTTACATATGCAACAAAGGAACCTGTCCACAACCAAATAACTTGCCTGCAACATAAGTAAATCATTCACAATGAAGATCCTATATTTATGAAGATATTTTGAAACATGAAGTGATGAAACTCAAGTCCTTAGGCGCCATTGGAGAAGTAGTTACAACAGGAATGTGGAAAAATGAGAAACAAATCAATCTTTGATTTGGTCATTGATAAAGAACTAGTAAAGAATTGATTTTTAGATTAACACTTGTTGTGTGTTTTGTGAAGAACTGGTTATTAATCGAACACTTGTGTATTTCAAACACGTGTCAAATCTCTCACTTTCTCTGTTGAATATCTCTCAATTGGTCTGTTGAAGACCCCTTATTATAATCTTCTTCTCATGTGATGTAAATGATAAGGTATAAAGGAAAGGAATGGTGCCTAGTAAAAATTCAATCAATGAGTAGAGGAGAGTCGAGAGTCAAATTTGGAATTAGAGAAAAGTGATTACTTTGATATTTTTATTCCTAGATGTAATTTTTCATACAAATAAATAAATATCTGAGTTCTGTCATTTAGTTTTTAGTTACAGAGTTAATAAAAGATTAACACCCAAGTCAAGGCCCACTTCAGGTCTGCTAAATCCCCTCCATTGTTTCATTTCATGCATATTTCCTTTGGAACAATTTCTTTTCTGATTCTGCAACTTTGTTTCAGCAATAACATTTAGCACTAATTCATTTTCAAGTTTGAGTTTCATTTTACTTTCAACATTATTATGTGACAACTATTTCCTTTCCAACCTCCTAGATCAACTATAATTGTGCATACAACACCGGAAATATTTCAAGTCTACACTCCCTAGTTTGATAATTAAATGAATGTAACTCAATCTATAGAATATTAATTCATATTAATTGTTGCAAGTTGATTTGCACCACCACGCGTTGACATGGGATATAATTAGGAATTATTTGGTTCCCCATGTTATTATTATTGTTTTTAGTGTTACCATTTTTTGTAACATTAGGATTCTTTAATTGGTTGGTAACACCATGATTTTTATTTATAATTTTAGGTATTGGTTCCATTGTTTTGATAGTTTGTGTTGTTTTGGTTAGGAAATACCAATTTTCCATTGGGATCATAATTATTACATATTTTGTCAATAACCTCTTGATAAATGCAAAGGGAACCTTCTAACACCTCCTCATAACTACAGAAAGGAAATTTCTACACTTCCTCCTTGGTTTCTTGATTGTGTGAGTGGAGAAAGAGGTCACATAGTTCTATTCGGTCCATGTTAGGTGTGCTTGCAGAGGAATAAACAACATGTCACCATCTTTGTATGAAATAAGTTACAGATTTATTTTTCTCCTATTTAATATATAGGAAATCCCTGATTCTAGTTCATAACAATTTGTTCATGCCAAAGTATTTTATGAACATGGAAACACATTAATTGAAAGAGTGTATGGAATCCTTAGAGATTAAATAATACCAATATAATACGATCCCTTCAAGCCTCTTTGGAAATATTTTAGCCACTATCACATCACATGGAAGAAGCTCTCTAACTACAATGGTATAGGCCTTAATATGAGAATTAGGATCCCCCTCTCTTTTAAATTTGGGAATATCAGGAAACAAGCATGTAATCATGACACCTCACATGGTGAAATCACAATGTTCTTTCAAATTTTCAGCATAAGTGCCAATTGCATAAGATTCCACCATTTAAGTTCCTTAATGAAAGGGAGGAGGAGGAGGAATTGGATAGGTTGTGGTGTAAGCATTATCCAGAGCATATGAAGTTCCTTGGAATGGCGTAAATGACCAAAGGAACTGATACATGTCTGGTTGTGGGGATTTTCAGTACATATGTAAGAAGTAGCATTATAAAATTCATTCGCGGGTGTTTGGTTATGAAATCATGTGTTGTTGGGAGTATTTTATTGGAAAGAATTTCTAATTAGTCCTTCTGCAGGGTAAGTGTAAGATGAGTGAGGACCCATCCCCAATGAGTCATATCCTATGAGAAGATCACCTGGGTTTTATTAAATTGTATAACCTTGTTGCATAGGGTGTTGCATTGGTTGTGTGTTGGTAGGACTATATCCTTTATTAAATATGGGATACCCCATGTCGTACCCCATTCCACAAGCCAGTTATGGAGTTAGGGTACTCTCTAACTCTATGATCCTCCTTACTAGTCTATAAATGACATAATTTAGAGAGGATTGATCTCCTTGTTTGGGTGCGTGTTGTGTATGGTTTAGTAGAGGGGACATGTGATACCCCTTTATAAAAATTTTAACATTAGTATTATTATTATCCTTGAAAGAGGGAGTTTCATGGTTTATAACTACTACATTATTATTTAACATCTCGGAGGTACAATTATTCATCCTTTCCAAAGACTTGTCTATTGTGCGAAGTTTTTTAGTGATTCAAGTAAAAATATCATCCTCCGTCACTTGCATGTTTATGTGGGGTATTGATAAGACCTAGTGAGGGGAGAATTTTCTCCCATAAAAGTCATATTATTTGAATTAGATTGATCATCTTGAGTATTTAGGGGTTGTTTGACCTCCTCTATCCTCACATGATTGGTAGGATTTGAGATATAGCTAGGGGAAGATTGTACATTATTGGTGTAGTTGTTAGCCCATCCTAGAAAGGAAGGGGATCATTGAGGTTGAACATGAGAATAATATCTCTCAATGTCAAATGGCCCATCAAACACTTTACCAGAAATATTTAGGGGGAAATAAAATACCCGCCGAATAGTAGAGGAGGAAGGTGGAATAATAAAAAAGAGAATAAAATGGAAATGCGAAAGAACTAGTACTTCACGTTGAGTTCACTAATATTTGTACATAGGAAAAATGACACAAGGTTCCCTATGTACTTGAATTCCTGAAGTCGTGCCAAGATAATCAAAATGTGGAAGATGGGAAAGTTAATTAATAGATAATAAGAGGATAAGAAACATGTAGCATGAATTCCTAATAACTAAGTTGGTCTACGGAGAACCAGGGTCTATGAAAGGGTAGCGTGAATTCCTAATGGCTAGGTTTTTTGTTTTGATTTGAGCTCCTAAACTACACTAAATTCTAGTTTTTACATAAATAAAGAAAGAATTCTAATTTGAATAAAAGGCAAGTGAGTTTAATATTTTAACTAATTAAATTCCTTCCCAATTAATTTATGTGGAGGAAATTTTGGATGTTAGGAGTTCCCTATATCTCCCTAAAGTATGATAGGCTGGTATAAAATTCAGTGAGCTTTATGTCAATACATGGGACGTGGAAAATGGACTTTGTATGCTCAAGATACAACTGGTCAAAGTTTGGTCAATGGTAAGACCTGACATGGGCAAATGACCAATGTGGAAGTGACAAGTGGAAGAATCAGAGTGTATTCGGTAGAGTAAAATAAAAGCATTATTTTATGATGATGGTCTTCAACACTGGTTTTGTCATCGTGTTTTATATTTCACCATGTGGTGGGTCCTCAGGCCACCAAGTGGCCTACCACCACGATGATCATGATATTAGCCAATTCGATTTGGGCGAGCTCTCTACCTCCCTCGACACATTGCAGGGTGATATATTTTCATAGCTCGGTGAGTTGGGTATTTTTATTGTAGGGTGAGTCACTACATGCCTCAGTGAGCTCATATTACCTTTGGCAAGCTCACACAACTCGATGATCAATGAGTTTATTATTAGCTTGGCGACCTATATTGGAGACCAAAATGATTATCTACTATTGTGAGTTCATGGTTAGTGAGTTATTCTACATGGCCTTACCACCCATATTCATTTTGGTGAGCCCATATTACTTGGCCACACACATCCACGTGGCTCCATACCACTCGGGCCCTAAGTATTTTGTGAGTGAACAAAATAATTTTGTGTGGTCCATGCCACATACTCCTATGGTGAGCTATGAATTTTTAAAGGCCTTTAATACCCATTACTGTGTGTGTATGGGACAATGTCTCAACATGGATAATGCTAAATTGAAGGCTCACATGAAGGCTTTGGACGAAGCATAACAAGGCACATGGACTAGTCAAAGCCAAAGGTAAAATCCACATATATAGTGGCACTTATAAACTATGTGGTGGTTATAAGTTATGTGCCATGGAGAGGTTGAAATGTGGGCCATATAAAATAGGATTTATAAAATGTAAAATCCATTAAAGTCCTAAGCGGTATTAAAAGGTTTTTAATAACCTATGGTTATATTTATCCTTTTAAGGGATTCAAACCCATAATCATCGTCTATCTAAAAATAACCCTTACCGCCATACCATTATGGCTCACTAAGATATAAAAAGGAGCTCGTGGTATTTGATTAGAAAGTATGCCCTGTGTAAGGCCATAGGCTATAAAAGTTAGATTTCACATATCGATCATTTTGAAGGAGTTAGAGGAAAAATCCGCCTTTGGTGTAAAAAGGGAAATTGCAAGAATTTACCCATGATCCTAGTGATATAATTATCTTCCCATTTTCGAGGCGTTTCGACATCATTTTAATCTACGGAAGTGATATCTATGTTTGGAAACCATCTAGAGTCTTTGTCAAGTGTGCCGCTCATCCAAGGAAGAAGATTGAAGACACATATTTCTACGACGAACACATATTTTTGTGATGGTCAACATTAGCTAAGTCCTACTTATCGCGAATGAAGAAATTTATCTTCATCATTCCAGTTTAGAGTAATCTACTGAATTTTTATCACTTTATTTTATCTAGTTCAGATTCATGTGTAATCAGCTAGGTTTGTGATCATGAAGGGCGGAATCCCTATACCACTATCACAAAGGGTGGAATCCCTATACCACTATCATATGGAAGAATCCTTATACAACTATCATTTTGAGTACTCATATCAGATACATTCCCTAGTATCCTCATTTAGATTCATAGCTTCATTGTATGTTTGTACAAGTTTACATGTCTTTGAAGTGTAATTAATCAGTTCGTATGAACCCAGAGACGTAGGCATTTCCAAAATCCATTATCAATTTCTTTGCAGTGTGTATGTGCTTTATTTTACATTGCAGTTCCCATTTGAAGTTGATAATATATGTGGAGTATAAAATGAGCAAATGCTTATAGGGGTCCACGGTAGTTAGAAATATTTACCCCAATTTACGGATCATTAATTAAATAAAACAAAATAAACTATTTATTCTATTTGCTAGTCTTCTAACAAACTTTTAAAAGAAATGAAATTGAAAGAAACTAATTAAACAATTGATTTTGTAGTTTTCAATATTAATAAAAAATTAAAATAAAATCTACAGACAAGGACATAAGAAAATTATTAAAATTAAAATTATTTCTTATTCTAATAAACACAAACTAAAATAGGGAATAACTAGATGTGGTTATTCCCCTATTACAGGGTTGTTTCCTAATACTATTCTAAAAGAAAGCACTCAAAAGTTATTAATATAATGGGACAAAGCTTCCTCTGGAAAAGCTTCTGCCTAAAGTTTTCTAAAAAGGGAAAATATTCTCATTATCAATTTCCCCTTTAGCTAATTGAAAGAAAGAAATAATAAAAGAAGTGTAGGGATTTCTTCACTTCTTCCTCTAACTAATTTATTGATAAAATCTACATGAATAATCCAAGCAGAAGTTATCAAGGGAAGATTTATTTAATAAATTCCTTGGAATAAATGCTAGATTAACAATGTCTACATGAAGTGATAGAATCTTCTGCTTCTAAAAATCTAAATACACAATTTCTTCTAAAATCAACAAATAACAACTATGCAAAGCTTTAAAGAATTTAAGTACAACCCCAATTTGGTGATTGTTATACTATGATAGCTTCCCATAGGTGATATGTGCATGTTGTCTCCTCAAATTTAGGTCCTCTTCCAATGATGAAATCCAAATGATCCAAGGATGCATGAATAGTAACTAAAAATAATGAAATTAAAAATACTGGATGTGTTTGGCTTTGTGCAAAGGAAATGACTGAATGTGAGCAGCAAGGAAGAACACAGTAAATGTACTAGTTTATCTGTGTGGCCTATCTCTGAATTTTAACAACATAAAACCAAAAATATGAAATGTTTAACCCATAATATGGGTAAAAATGTGATTTTTATAGATTTTTGGAAGAGAAGATGTCAACTACAAGTGCTGATCAAGAAATGACAACTCAGCCAAAGGATAAAGATATAACATACTTAAATTAGTAAGAAGAGAGGAGGAACTCAATAGCAATCCAAAAATCCTATTCTTAGTTAATTTGACCAAGAAATGCGAGAGAAAATAACATCAAAATCAAAAGACGCATTCCAAAATGTGTGTTTTAATTTCACACTAGATGACGACATGACCGTCCTTATTATCAAAGGGGTGGTTGTATAACTACCACTATCTACAGAGGGGCGGTTGTGCAACCACTGAGCTTACCAAAATTATACTATGCCATATCCACACCATAAATGAGATATACATATAAGTGACAACTAACTTTTCCCTAAAAGTGGGAAACTATTCATCCATGAAAAATAGGTACCAAAAATCTAAAGACATTCACATGTAATTTATTCGGCTTCTCTAATGAAAAGGCATTGCTAAAATCAAATGTATACTCTTCTGCCCTTTCTTCATCCACTTTAATGGACAGATCTATTTTAGATTCCAATGATATTTACCCTTTTCTTGTCATGTATGCAAATCAATTTTAATGAAACTCCACAATAACAATAATAATCTAGAAGATGTGGCAAAAAATTACTTACATTGAAATTTATAATATCCATATTGAGTTCCTCCAGGTTGGGAAAATCGTTGATGGCGCCAACTTGAATGATAACGAGGGTTAATTAAATTAATTTTTTTTAGTTGTTTCATACCTGAAAAGATTTTTAAAAGATCGAATTCCACAAATAATTGTTGGAAAAGAGGCATATTTATTTCTTCAACCTTACAGATTGGATTGTATCCATGCAAGGAAATCTTGAGATGAAAGAGACTTGCAAAGGATAGTTTTAAATTGTTGAGACCTCTACATTCATGAATGACTAGGGTTTCAAGGCGCGGGAAAAATGCTATCAACTACTTGAGGGAATTATCATTCAAATGAACAATCTTAAAATAAAAAGTTTTAATGTGCTTGAAATTGTGAAAATCAACAGGTAGTTTCATAAGACGGAGACCTAAACTTCCCAGACATAGGTGTTGAAGAAAATCATAGGAAAAAATTACACTTAGAACCTCTTCAAAGAAGTTGGGGATGGAGAAAGGAAAAATTATCATTTCATAGCATTCAATTCACACATAATGGATTAGCCTTAGGATGTTATTTATCCTACCCACAAATTTAGATGGATTAGATTTACGATAAAAATTGGAATCAAATTTAAGAACAGGTAGCTGAGTCCATAACAATTCCCACTTGGAAGAGAGCACACAACATTTTACAACATCTTTCGAACTGAGTTTGTTGAGAATATGTTAAGAAAGTAAATAATCTGGCAACATACTCAGCATGTCCCTTGCTCTTCCTCCAATTTCCATTTTTCCTGTAAATAAAGCTTGATATCCAACAAAGAAAAGGAAGACAAAATAGGTAAAAAAAAAAAGAAAAAGTAGGGTTTTTTCGTTCTTTTCTTCCATTTCCTTCCTTTCTTTCTTTCTTCATCTAATTTCCATTTTTTCTATAAAAAAATCTTGGGTTCAAACATTGAAAAAGAAAACAAAATAAGTTGCGGGCCTTCACATGCAAATGCAATTCTTATCTCGTGTCAAAATCGGTAAGTTTTTTTCACCAAAAAATAAAACAATACAGATTATAATGTTAGTTTTTTTAATAATTGAACTATTAGTTAGTTGTTTTTATTTTTGTTGAAACCTAGAAGGTCTTAGACCACCATACCCCATGGGTGAGGTGGGCAGATATCTTCAGCTAAGTGGCCAAGGTCTGAGGGGAGGGGTTTCTAATCTGCCAAATTCATTCAAGGCATGATCTGGGCCTCTTCCCTTATGTGGTGGGCTCTTTGTGAGCCAAAAAACTTCACCAATGGGCCAACGACCGTTTGATGTTATTTTTATTTTAATTTAAAGGGGCATAAAAATTAGATTTATTTATTTTTAATGATATACTTAAAATTAAAATATATATTTTAAATCATTTTTTAAATTTATATATGAAAAATAGGAATCACACGCGACTGGTGCAATGGAAACACCAAAATGAATGCATTGAAGAACTTAAATTTGAAGGAATGAAACATTGCAGGAAAAAAGGGTAGCAAAGAAGGAGATTGAGGGAGGAGAAATCAAAAGGGAGAGGAAATTGTTGAGGGGAAGGACTGTGAAACTTATCTTTCTTTAGAGAAGAAAAATATGTGTAGCCCATCTTGAGTTGATGTAGTAGTTAAATTCAATAAACAAAACATGGTAGGTTAGGTGGTTTCGTACCATCTTTGTAGACTTATTTTTTTCCATCCTCTAATATTTTCCCAAAAATAACATATATCTTTCAGAGTTACCCTTGAGGATTTTTATTTAACATCACCCCCTTAATATTTCAAGTTCAGAAAAATTATGCACTCTAAGCATCAATGCCAACACAATGCGAGACATAATTGCAACATACACTTTGGTCTTCCTAGAAGATATTTATTGGTTGGCATGGGTAATGTATGGATATTGACGACAATGTGCTTCACCAATAGTGAAATGTGAAATAGTGAAGCGTTAGCTCATAAGATTGTTGGAGGACCTCAAATAGATCCAAGAAATTTTGCAAATGGGCTTCCTAAAATTCCTTCCAAAAAGCATAACCTTTTACATAATCCAAATGTCAAGAAGCAAGAGACATAACTATTGGTTCATTAAGTATTTATCTTCTAATATTATATACACATTTTCTATATCGACATCATTCAATATAATACATCCACGTGGATTGCCATTAATCATCATATTTGAATGCAATTTCAATAAATTTAAATATTATAAATGAAATGAACCCCCCTTAGATTGGAACATGGGGGACATTAACTCTAGACACAAAATCAATCAAAAAATAACATTGAATTTTGCAGAAGCAAAAATCCTAAAGGAATAATTACAAATTAATGAATCTTTAATATTGGTGAAAGGTTTAGATGTAAAAAATATGTGTACAATGATAAACACCCAAAGGTGAAAGGTGGAGAGGTAGAGAAAATTACATCATCCTTGTTGGTGTCTTGCATAGAGGGGAAACCCTTGACAAGGAATAAAAAAGTTATTTTAATGTGGATTGTTATAAAAATATAAGAAAGAATTAAATTGCTTCACAATATTGAACTAAGAAGACACAAATTGTTATAGGAGTTGTTGGCAGAAAATATCATGTTGATGAAATCTTGTTCAAGGGGGGAGGGGAAAACTATGAACTGCTAGCATCAATGATGGTAAATGATGGCCATAATTACAATAGAGTATTTGGTCCACTAGGAAGATATTCAATGGCCAACATAGTAGTGTAGTGATATTGAGGAAAATGCTTTTTGCCAACAATGATGCAAAAAATAGTGAAGTACTATATCACAAGACAATTTGAATACCTCAACCAAATTCACAGGATACTCTGAATGGGCTTTCTAACATTCTCTCTGAAAAGCATAACTATTCACACAATGCACATGCAAAGTAAAAGAGGTAACACAATTAAAATGTCTTACTCGATTCCAAATACGAACTCTTTATAGGTATTGATGGGCCCCGATGATTCATGCCTAAGGGGTTGAGATTCAATTCATTGACCTTTACAGCCACATTCTTCCCACCCTCAAAGGCTTCAAAGAGTCTACTTCACCATTGTTTGCAGATAGAAATATTGCATATATGATTCATTCACATTTTTCCCCTTTCCCACCATGCCCTCTAGCTCGTCTTTATCGTCCAACTTATCCTCTCTATTAAGTGAAAACATAGCATCAACAAAATCAATCAATGGTGTTGTTAGAATTGTGGCTCTTCACACCGCTAAGTCAATCCTCTTGCCCAAAAGAGAACGTCAGGACAATCTACTCCTGTCAACTCACTCACCAACATTTTCACTCGAAAGCATAATCAAGAACCCAACCGCCAAGAACTAGGAGACAACTATTCATATCTTGAAATGGTCCTTAATTTCAACTTTCACGTTTAAAAAAAATCTCTACCCTTTGGCACGCTATATGACTTACCACTTAGGGTTTGTCACGTGAAAGCACAATAAGGACACTTTGATGTGTGTCGAAAAATCTTATATTCAACCTTATGAAGAAGCTATTTCATATCGAGGACTATGTTCACGATATTTTTTCAACAAGGAAATGACCTAATACAAGTTTCTTTCACATAACTTTTGATTGAAATATAAAACACAAGGTACCTAGGTTCTAATCTCCCAGGCCCCAGGGGACCAATTACCCTTGAATTTACATATGTAGAGCTCAATTCAGTCTATCATTTGGAAAAACAATTATAAAGGAGATCATGTTCCTATACTCAAGGAGGTTGCTCTAACAACACTCCCTAGAATAGCTCTCTCCACAAACCACTCAACTTATACAATACGTGAGTTGTTTCAACAACTCATTATATAATAATCACCCAAACATATATACTAAACATAAATGTGGAGCACTAATTATATGTGTGGGAGGAATCATCTGTATTAGAAGGTCTAAGAAGTGTGTCGGGTCGTTGGGTCATTAACTCTTATAGTATTTAAAAAAATAACTACAAAACACATGAGATTTTGATGCAACCCTTAAAAATTGTGTTAAAATTTATTCTTAATATACCATATTTTTTTATGTGTTTCCATTTTATTTTTATATTAGAGTCGAACATGGTTTCTTGGCAAGAAATCCTTTGTTGAGTAAGATTAGGACATTGTAAAGCATCATTTTCTTAATTGCAAAGGAATACCCAAAACAAGGAAAACTTATTTATATTTTTTTCAAAGGGTTTTGAATGTGTGGGTCAACATCAACACTAATACACTATAGTGGGCCTATTCATTTGCAATATTTCAGGGGATGAGAGATGATGTTTGACTTGTATAAACATAGTATTGGTGCTATTTTAAAGAAAGTTTATAATGAAGTTGTTCATGAAATATCCAATTTCCACATGTTAGAAATGTGATTGAAATGAAAAAAATTAAAAAATAAAATGTGAGATATATAGTAATGTCGGGGGGGGTTGGGGGCAAGAAATATGATATAATAAAACAAGTATTAAGTAACATGAGTCCATTTAACCAAAAATATTTTTCACATCAAGGAGATAAGGGGAGAAATTTTAAGTGTTGGATCTGACATGATGAAATAAATATTGAGTAACATGAGTCTACTTAATTAATAATAGTATGGAGCTTAACAATAATGTTATCCTGTAGAATTTTCAACTCATATAAGCAGCCACTTAGTCAACACCATTAACTTGTTTGTCAATTCAAACTAACCATGCCCCTAAATTACACAAATTAAAATATATATTTTTAAAAAAAATTTATAGCAAAATAAAGAAAATAGGGAATTAGATATTTTATCTTGCATACTTTTACTCATTTGGGAACTTTTTAATTTGTCCGTACAATATTAAGATATTGAGAAAATATAGATATTTTTTAAAAAAAAAGCTTAGATGCGCGTGCATGCGTGCGTGCGTGCACACACACACACACACACACACACACACACACACACACACACACACACACACACACACACACACACACACACACACACACACACACACACACACACACACACACACCACACACACACACGCACACACGCACGCACACACACGCACACACACACACACGCACGCACGCACACACGCACGCACACACACGCACACACACGCACACGCACGCACACACGCACACGCACGCACGCACGCACGCACGCACGCACACACACACGCACACACACACACCCACACACGCATGCACACACGCACACGCACACGCACACACACACACCCACACGCACACGCACACACACGCACACCCACACGCACACCCACACACACACATTTTACTTTTTACAACATTAAGATGTTCTATTATATAGTTAGATAAGACAAAAACATGAATCGAAAATTGAAAAAAAGGAGAGCTAAATCCTTGTATATCCAACAAGCTATCCCACAGATCATATTGTTCTTACCCAAATAACCTCTACTATATTCCATGCTCCACTTTATCATCTCCTCTCACTTATCTTATTGAATGTGAAACAATCATTAAGTTCTAAATCTGAAAGCAATGCTTTCTTGTTGTAGCACTTTGTGACCTCTATTTTCCAGTTTTAAGTGCAGGAAAACAAATAATTGAGCCCCTCTATTTATTGGTCATATGAGCTATACATCAATAAAATTTTAGACACAAACTTTATGTTATTAAGAGCATATTTCTCTAATAAAATGATGAATGTATAGGGCCAAAAGAGATAATTAGAGATTTGCCATGTTATTTTAAAAAAAGGAAAGCGAAAAATAGAAATTTCACTTGTCAATCAAAAGAACAACTGGAAAAGAAAAGTAGCTATGTAGCATGGAATCGAAGTGCCATGTTGATATTTGAATAGGGAAAGACCGAAGCAAGCAATGGAATTGCGTTTACATCATGCAACAGCAATACCGAAGCAAGCTATGGAATCTTTTGCTCTGCAACCATTTTTATGCCTGGAGGATTTTGGTAGATGCCAAAGCAGGTGAAGAGAGATACCACACCAAAGATTAGGCATACGAATTAGGTCGTACCGTGGAAGGAAAGGGCAAGAAGATGCAACATGAAACATCGAGGTTTAGCACATGAATATCTACATCCAAGTGGCATGTTGATATTAGAAGAGGGAAATACTATCAATGACATTACATTTACATCATGTAACAACAATACCAAAGTAAGCTAAAACATGGGAAATTTCCTCTCCCATTCTCTAGCACGAGGCCAAGGAGGAAACAACACTCACTTCTTATACTTCCACATCCATTGTTTTAATGAATACACATCACACAATCTAGAATACTCCATTGACATGTGTAATTTGTTCTAGGTAGAGAAAAAATAACAAGAGACCATATAGATAGGAATATAGATTTACACCTGCCAATTGCATTTGCGCGAGATTTTCCAAGGTCTCTTAAACAAACCCATTATTGTGCATATACAACAATCAGCTCAGCAGAATCATTGAGGGAAATTATTTTGTATACAAAATAGTCTCCGGGTGGAAAAAGTGTAGAAAACAATGAATATTACAAAGAGGAACTCTTGAAACTATTCATTCTTCTTCCTATATCATTGTAAAGACCCTGCACTATACCCTATACCCTATAATGTAACATGGGTTTATATATGTAAATTCCAGTTTGGAGTCATTTTCAACAAAAAAAAGAATGCATAAATATATTTAAGAACAATGTGTTACATTACAGAAAAATGAGTCATCATTTTCTTCACAACATCAACTCTTCCCAGGCATACAAAGCTACATAGAGTCATTTTTCCCATTCGAAATGACTCCAAAATGAGCCACCATGGTAGAATAAATATCATGAAGATAAAATTGATGCCATCTTTTTGTGGAAGATAGAAACCTACAACAATAAAATAAAACAAAAAGATCAATTACCATCAAGTAAATATATGAATGTTGAGATGTTGTTGGACAACGTAATTGTGAGCGAGAGAACCGTAGATAGAATCTGTGAAGCAGGCTTGTGCCTCATAAGAAATTGTGACCAAGTCCTCTAACCTTACCTATATATTTGTTTCACGTATTTTATGCACACTGCCCAAGTGGAAGATATGGAAGATTTCATAGGTAAAATAAGAATTTTTTTTATCTTCATCTATGTAGCATTAAAAAACTTTCCTTGCTAATTAAGTCGCCTGTCCCTGTTAGCTATTTACATTCTCCTCTAACACAAGAAACACTATAATTCTATGTTCATTAAGAGAAATTTCTCACCATTGATCGACATGACATGTGTCAGTGCTATGAAGATATAAGTATCGAAGAACAACCGTAAATAATTGAGCCCCTATACTGGTTGTGTGGCGATCCCTCCATCCCGTGGTTAGTTGTATTTTATTTTGTTATAAAGGATGGAGATATTTGATGGCGAAATTTTCAATGAAGAGTTATAAAATATAGAAATGGTTGAGGAAGAAAATATTTGGAGAATTCAAGATAACAAAGGGATATTTCAAAGAAAGGAATTGATATTTTTATTTTTACTAAGACTTGAATCTTGCACTGACGCTAGGAATGCAAGTAGGAGGAATATATTAAGGTTTTGTATGACGGAACTATGGTATGTATAGGAGATAGTCGGTGACGAGATGGTGGTGGGTCAGAGAATTTTATTTCCATTAGAGGTGCATCAACAAGAGGCCATGTTGAAGGGAAAATATTTTACGAGTCCAAGTTTGAATCCTTATTTGTCCAGGCATCAATCATTAAGGAAGTTGTGGATAAGAAGAAAGGTGATGGTGTTTTAGGGATAGACAAGGGCTGCCCTTTAATGTTGTTGGTCGAGGGTGACACTACTACCAAAGGGAATGAAAAAAAAATTGATTTGGTTTCAACTTTAATCTTGATTTTTGATGAATATTTTGAGTTATATTTGGAAGCTTTCAAAAAAAGGACAATCGTCTGTTCAGTCAAAGGCCAAAGATTGAATGGGGAGGAGGTGATGATGGAAATAAGAGCTCTTTATATTGATAAAGAGGTCCATGTTACCTTCCTCTCTAAGAAATTATTTACTGCGAATATTTCTTTCTAATAAGTTAGAAAATATATTTTTGAATACGGATCAAGTTGGTTCATAGGAAAAAGAGGTATATTTATTAAACCATGTTATAAAGGATTTAACCACCAAAATGAAAACACTAATGACATTCCTATATGGGTTTATCTATATGCTCTACACATATAATTTTGGGGTGAATGTATATCCATTAAAATTGGGGATGCCATGGGTCAATACCTATATATGGTTTAACAAATAGAGGACAATTTGAAACACAAAACAGATATGATTAAAGCTAGAATAGGGCTTATGAGAAATGTGTCTTATCTAGGGACACGACCCTTCAACAAAGTAATGGTAAACGGATTCAACCGCTTGATTTTGAGAACCTCGGTGTTCATTGTAATGGATGCTAATAAATGGGTAAGCTTAATAGGAAATGTCCCAATGTCAACTATCGCAGAGAGTCTCTAGCTTGTAAGATAAATGATAAGTTAGACACCTTATTAGTTGAGGAATAACACATAAAAATTGACAAGGAATAGGTTCAAAATAAGGAAGAGACTCGGATCTTGGTCTAGTTTTGTAGGGATTCCTTCCTTCAAGGGAGGATCATAATTTACAAAAATAATAAAATAAAGTTGGGATTTCTTACCAACAGAGGATTTCTTCTAAGAATGAAGTGAGAAATCCATTCTATATGCAGGTTTATTCTTTCATCGATTATGAGTATAATCACTCAAATTTGGAAATCTTTCTTTATAAGATGCTCATACTGACATTGCACATTTTTCTGAGTCATCGTTTGGTTTTTGGATCAATTTTTAATTTGACTAGTCCCAAAAATTTTCTTATTTCATTGATCTAGGTTAGGGGTGACTCAACAATTATTTGAAGTTAAGGCTTCACGGTCATTGGTTTAAATAGGAATACCCTTGTTTATGCTTTTTATCACTTACTTTATCATCTTCATGGAATTTAGGAAACATATCTCAATATATTCCTAAGTTTGTGTTATGAGGTGTAACGAGTTTTGTAAAATATATATATATATATATGTGAAGAATTATCATTGATCTTACATAATTTTTTTAATGAAATTGTGGTAGTATCTACGAGATCATGAATCATGACTAAAAACATGGTGATAACCAAACTATAAATTGGGATTGTACTCCCTCAGCATTTGATTTAGATTCTATTATTGGTTATAACATTGGTTGTTGTTTTGGAATTGAATATTGTAATTGTAGTTTGTTGCCCATTGGACAAAATTTTGATATTGGTTTTGGTCTTGGGCTTGAGACTGCCAAAGGGGAGAATGGTTGAAATCAACCGCATTGACAGAGGGGATATAATTAAGAATTATTTGGTTCCCCATGTTATTGTTGTTGTTAGTGTTACCATTATTTGTAACATTAGGATTCTTTACTTGGTCAGTAACACCATCTATGGTAAGACCAAAATTTTGATTTATAACTTTAGGTCTTTGGATATTGGTTCCATTATTTGGATAGTTTGTGTTGTTTTGATTAGGAAATATTTTTTTTCCATTTGGAGCATATGTATTATGTCTACTGTCAATAACCACTTGGTCAATGCAAAGGGAACTTTATAGCACCTCCTTATAACTATGGAAAGGAAACTTCTACACTTCTTCCTTGGTTTATCAATTGAGTGAGTGGAGAAATAGGTCATATAGTTCTATTTGGTCCATTTTAGGTGCACTTACAGAGGAATAAAGAACTGTTATCCAAAATCCACCCCTCAAGGTAATTTTTATAGCCTGTATCATTTCTTCAGGCTTGAGCAGGCAGAGATGGTAAAGGAAAAAAATCAGGTTTTGGGGGTCCCTTTGGCTCTTTTCTAATAACCCCATCCAGGGAAAAAATCCAAGGAGTTGGGAAAATTTGAAAAATGCAAAAAAAATCGGCTTGTGCTAGTGTCTTGCGGCAAATTCGGGTCAAAGCAGCCCAGGCCACATAGGTACGTGTGGGAAAATTGGGACCCACATGGCTAAAATGGCTGATTTGCAAAGAAATCAGCAAAATCAGGTTTTTAGAGCCCAGGCCGCATAGGTACGCGCAGGACAGTTGGGACCCGCATGGCCGAAATCGCTGCAGGTAGTTCAAATCAGAAAAGCTAGGTATATTTGGTCTGCATGGTCCATGGGACATCGGGACAACTAGAACGCACATCGCAAAATCACCACAAGTAAGGGAAATCGGAAAAAGTGAAAGTTTTCATCTCGCACAGTCCGTGGGACATCTCGGACACAGGTATGCGTGGGACATGAAAAGCTGATTTTTCTACAAGTCAGTGCATTGCAGATGAAGTGGAGATTCCTAGCCCAAGTCGCACAAGGGACATTTGGGACACCAAAATCCAATTTTTCCGAAATACCTACAATACAAAGAAAAAGTCAACGTTTGACTCCTAAACTTCAAATGGCCATAACTTTTGATCCCGAGCTCCGATTTTCACAAAATTTGATTTATTAATTTTGATGAGGGTAGATATATAAAAAATAAAGAAACATCTTTAGCTCCAGTCAATTAAAAAAAACCAATCCCTTTAAATGACAGAAATGCCTGGCAGACCCAAAATAGCTGCCCGCACTCAGAAGGCCATAACTTTTGCATTTCTCGAAGAAAACACACAAAATTGGTACCACTAGAATCATGTTTCTAAGACCAATGCATAGAAATCATGAAATCTAGAATTTGACAAGGAATTTATGGCTATTTTTCAGAAAATGTGCCAAAGTTCAAAATAATGTTTTATCTGGTAGTTGGGATGCATTCAATGGAGCATGGACTGGCATTTCTCACTACTAAAAGTTATGGGACAATATGGGGAGAAACATAACATCATTTCACTCCATTTACTACATCTTACAAGTGGTGAGAAGACATATTTCATGATTTTAATTTTCCCTCTCTCTCTCTCTCTTCTCAAATTTCTATAAATTAGAGTGTTGGGCTCATTGTAAAGGGAGGTAGTTTTTAAGTAGAAAAACTTTGTCAAAATTGTTTTGTGAAACCAATGTACTGCAGGCCCTTATAGTGGACTCCTTGCATTGTGATCCAAGCCCTTATCTTGTAATAGATTGAGTTGTGCATACTTATGAAGCAATACATGCAAGTTTGTGGATGTATCTTCCCCTACTATGTTTGTTTCCGTTCCTCTTGCGCTTTCAATCTCATTGCATATATATTGTGTCTATCTTATGTTGTTGTAGGGATCCATTATCATTTTGTGTGTATGAAATATTATTGTGAATGCAGTTGCTAGATTGTGGAGAACTGTTATCACCCCTTCTAGTTTGCATTTTGCTTCTAATTTTCACACATTGGAAGACTATTCTCATTCCCTCCTTTTCTGGTGTATCACCGCTTTAGTGTAGGATTTTTTTTCATGCACTCTCTCTCCCTGGTCCCTTGGAAATTTAGATTAGGATAGATAGTTTTTCCTACATTAGAGTAGATTGTGGCAGGTAGTTTAGGAGCAAGAACCATCTTTCTATGGAGTTCTATCTCAAGAAGTAAGTCCCAAAACTTGGAGATAGTACCCATGTTATCTAATCACATTATGAGATCAAGAAAACACACTTGTGCAAACCATAGGGTGTTGTGATTCGGTGATAACAAGAACTTTTCACCATCTCTGTATGAAATGAGTGATGGATTTGTTTTTCTCTTATTAAATATGTTAAAACTCCCTGATTCCAGTTCGTAACAATTTTTCCATGTCAAAAGCTTTGATGAACTCACAAACAAGTTGTTTGAAATAGTGTATGGAATCCTCAAGGATTCAATAGTACTAATCTACTGTGATCCCTTCAATGTTTTTGGAAATATTTAAGCCACTACCACATCCCATAGAAGAATATCTCTAACTGCAGTGGCATAGGCCTTGATATGAGTGTTAGGATCCCCCCTCCTTTAAATTTAAGAATATCGAGAAATGTTCATGGAAGCATGACACCCCGTATGGTGAAATTAAGGGTTATTTAAAATATTCGGCATAAACGGCCATTACACAAGATTCCAACATTGAATTTCCTTGATGAAAAGGAAGAGGAGGAGTTGAATAGGCTATGGTGTAGGCATTATCCGGAGCATACATAGTTCCTTGGAATGGTGTAAATGATTAAATAAAATGTGGATTTATTATAGTTAATATAAACTAGGAACAATAGTAAATAATAGTAAATAAAATCCGTAAATAAATATGAAAGTGACCCAAGCAACTAGGCTAATTAAAATAGAAACAATAATGTGTAAGAAGAGTAAGGAAGTGACTTAGCTGATTCACAAGCTGATTCAGACCATGTCGTAGGATGAAATGGATAAAACAATGTAGATGCAACCACACAGGGGATCCAAAAAACACAAATATGAGTTGTTTGGTTGGACTGGGGCACATGAGAAAGGATCAGGGTGTCCACATGTGACCTAGTCTAAGTTTTGGGCGCCCTTGTATGTGCAGGAGGTAGAAAAACCAAACTTATAGGGTCGGATAATGATGTGAAACCCTTGTTTTATGCTACATATAACTCTCTTCTCAGTGCCAAATTTCACCAATGATCAATGATGAAGAATAAACTATAAGACCCCAAAACAATCATCAAACTTGAAAAAATAAAAATGCAAATGAAGGGGTTGGATAGTCCTCAATGACCACAATGTTGGAATTACAAACTAAGTGTTTCACTACATCTCAGACCTTATGTAGCTCTCTCTCTCTATATTTGTGTGTGTGTGTGTGTGTGTGTGTGTGTGTGTGTGTGTGTGTGTGTGTGTAATCTTGTCATAGGTTACTCTTGTGCTAGTCACACTTTGTGTAGAATATGTAATAGAATGGTGGATGGATTAGAATAAACTTCCCTCCTATGTAGTGTGATGCAATTGAACCAACCTTATTAGGTGACGATAGTAGTGTATAGTGTTCGGTCCCTCATTATGGACTCATAACTTTGTATTTATCTAGTTATCTTATTCTAATTTCCTAATTATCCCTGAAGAGGTCGACCACCAAAAAGATAAAATGTTCAAATAGTTAAAAAATGCCCAAAAAGTGGTGGGAAAGTGTAAAAAGGATTAGGTCACCTCGACTGGGACCAAGGAGCCTATGGGCACACTAATACTTTCCTGAGTGCCCCAGTCAAGGCTAGAATGATGTAAAATGCTAAAACGAACTGGGTATGTATGTAATGAAGGTCGTACATGACGATAGAAAACAAAGTAAAATGGGCAAAAGACATGGGTTAATTAGTAATTTCTTTACTCAAAAACCATATGAATTGTAGTATGAGACCGAGACTAAATAATGTCAAAAGTGCATGATTTTGTGTCTAAATTAAATGAACTAGGGGGATTGATACATGTCTTCTTGTGGGGAATTTGAGTACATATGCAGTTAAGGAAGATTAGCATTAGAAAATACATTCATGGGTGTTTGGTTATGAAATCCTACATTGTTAGGACTAAATTATGGGAAGTAATTTCCAACTTGTCCTTGTGTAGGGTAAGTGTAAGACGAGTGAGGACCCATCCTCAATGTGTCATATCCCATAATAATATCACATGGGTTTGATTGAACAAGATAACCTTGTTGCATGGTGTTTCATTGGTTGCGTGTTGGTACAAGGAATGTATCCTTTGTTATCTCTAGGATAACCCATGTTCTTCCCCATTACACAAGTTATTTGTGGAGTTTAAGCACTCTCTAATTCTATAATCATCCTTAATAGTGTAGAAATAACATCATTTTGTGAGAATTGAGCCCCTTGTCTGGGTGCATGCTATGTAAGCTTTGGCAGAGGGGATGTGTGATACCCCTTTATAAATTGTTCAACATTCGTATTCTTATTATCCTTGAAAGAAGGAGTTTCATGGTTTATAGTTGCTATAAATTATTATTTAACATCTCAGAGGTATGAATCTTCATCCTTTCCAAAGACTTATCTATTATGTGAAGTGGATCAGTGATTTGGGTAAAAATTTCATCCTCCATCACTTGCATGCTAATGTGGGGTCTTGATAAGACCTAGTGTGGGGACCATTTTATCTCATAAAATTCATATTAATTGAGTTGGATTGACTATCTTGGATATTTAAGGATTGAACAACCTCCTCTATCCTCACATGATTGTTAGGATTTGAGAAAAATGAGGAGAGGTTTACATGTTATTGGTGTAGTTGTCATCCCATTCTATAAACGAAGAGGATTATTGAGGTTGAACATGGGAATAATATCTATCAAGGCCAAATGGCCCATCAAAATTTCTACTAGACATATTTGAGGGGTGATAAAATACCCATTAAATAGTAGAAAAGGAGGAAGGTGGAAGAATAAAAATGAGAATAAGATGGAAATGAGAAAGAACTAGTCCTTCACGTTGGGTTCACTAGAATATATACACATGGAAAATGATAAGGGATTACCTGTGTACTCAACTTCCCCAAGTCATGCCAAGACAACCAAAATGTGGAAGATCGGAAAGGAAAAATGATAATTAGAGGCTATGAATGAGTAGCATGAATTCCTAATAACTAAGTTGGTCTAAGGAGAATAAGAGGCTATGAACAGGTAGTATGAATTCGTAATGGCTAGGTTTGTTGTTATGATGTGAGCTCTTAAACTACACTAAATTGTAGTTTTAAATAAATAAGGAAAGAAGTCTATTTAAATTAAAGAGAAGCGAGTTTAATCTTTTACTTAACCAAATTCCTTCCCAATTAATTAAATAAATAAAATATATTTGTTCAATTTGTTTGTATTCTAACAAGTTTTTAAAAGAAACGAAATTTAAAAAACCTGAGTAAACTATTGATTTTTTATCTTTTAAGATTAATAAAAATAAAAATAAAATTTACAAACACATACATAAGGAAATGATTAAAATTAAAACTATTTCATATTATAATAAAATGAAATTGAAATAGGGAATAACCAAATGTGGTAATTCCTCTGTTGCAGGTTTATTTGTTAATATTATTCTAACCTAAAGCATTCAAAATTTATTAATCTGACAGGACAACTTCCTCTGGAAAAACTTCTGCCTCAAGTTTTATAGAAAGGGAAAAGATTCTCATAAGCAATTTCCTCTTTACTGTATGAACTTTCCCTGAAAAAAGTAAATCTAAACTAACTAAAAGAAATAAATAATAAAATAAGTGTAGGGATTTCTTCACCTCTTCCTCCAACTAATTTCTTGAGAAAATACACAGGGATAAGACTAGAAGAAATTATCAAGGGAATATTTATGTAATCAATGATTTGGAAGAAATTCTAAATGTATTCAATCATGCACTTACCATTACATTTATACCGCCAAGTATGTTATTTTATATATGGATCTCATGTACTAAAATTATTCACTAATGAATCATCCCTTAGTCTGGTCATTAGTTAGTTAGTCATCATCATCATTTGTCTTGCACAATCACTAGTTATCTATATAGTTCTTGTAGTCTCTCGACAAGGGCTAGGTGTCGTTATTTTATTATTGGTCATATTTAGTCTATGACTAGGGAATTTGGGGTAGCACTGGGGCGCCCCAGTTTGTGATTATAGGTGCCTTGGTCTCATGAATTTTGGTTATAATTTAAAATTTTGAGGTCGGTCTCTATGGTTTTGTAACTACATTCCCCTAGGTGTTGTTTGGCATTGTCAAGTCATTAGTGTTGAAATTTGAACAAGAGATCCCTAGATAAACATAACATACTCACTATATTATGGGTAGACATCTTACTATCAATGGCTAGATATCTACTAAGTAAAAGGGTTGCATTTGGGCATCTTCTATATCCACATCACAAACACATAGGGGGTAAAGGTTGTATTCACTCCATTCCATCCAAAATTTGCATTTTTACAACTAGTTATTGCCCACTACTTCTACATCATTGGCGCTAGGGAACCCTAGGCATAAAATTGAACACACAAGTAGACATAACAACATTAGGTTAGGAATGTAGTGCAACACTTAGTCGTAAGTCCACCATTGTGGCAGCTAAGGTCAATCCAACCCCTTCATTTGCATCTTTATTTTTTGGAATTTGATGTTTTGTATGGGTTTTTGCAGGTAGATCTTCATCACATAACTATAAAGACATTAGCGAGAATATTGTGACAACTAGGCAACCAAGACAAAAGTGTTGTGAAGACCTTGTGACACTGTCGAAAATAGACCATGAGCTTTCTCACATACTCGAGAACCCAAATCACAGACCATGGCACCCTAGGGCACCTCAGTTCCCTTCCAGGAACCCCAATATAGGAACATCTTAATTCACTGCAATTTTATGTGTCACATCATCAGTCTCGGTCCTATCTGCACATCATTCTACCCATTCTTGCATATAATGAGGTAAGTTAATTTTAGGTTAGTATTTTATCCCTTCCTCTTTTCATTATTTAATTTAATTTTAAATATCAAATAAAATCATACAACATTTACATTGCATCTACAACAATTATAACATTTTCTATTTGTAGTATAGATTAACTTATAAACCCAAATTTTAGTTAATCATTTTTGTGAACCCAAATTTTAGAATACCTTTCCCTAGGATCTGTTACATACATAAGAATAGTTCATATTCTTCACCCATCATGTCTCATGTTAGTGTCAACCTTGTTTATGACGAGGCTGCCATTGTTGATCTCAAATCCCTCTATAGTTCTCTCATGACTACACTAGATCATGTCAATCAACAACTTCAAGATGGCTTACAACATGTACCTACTAGCTTTATAAATTCTCCTTTAGGTATTAGCATTTTTGATGATCTAATAGACTTTACTCATTATACGCCATGTTATACAATTGCTTGTGATCCACCATCTATTATTTCACACATGCTATACAATTGTTTGTACACAGACAAAATAGGAGGATCGATTCAGTCATGGGAGCTCATGTTTCAGGCCCAAGCAGAGTGATAGGACAAGAAAATTGTAGAGAAGTTTGGTAAATGAAGAAGCTCCAAATTCCAAAATTCATACTCGGGAGGTGAGGGATTTCGGAGGTAGGATGAAGCAAAATTAAGTGACTTAGAGGAAAGAAGTGTGAAAAAGAAGCAGGAAGTTTGAAACCTGAAGTCCAAAATTTAGACTTCAGGGTTTCAGAGTTTTGAAGGATTCACGAGCTCACGGAAAACAATGCCACATGGGGAGAAGAAAGTTGGAAACTTGAAGTCTGAAATTCAGACTTCGGGATTTCAGGATTTTTGAGGTTTCATGTGCCAAGAATATAATCTATCCACAAAACTTGAACTCCCAAAACCCTGAAACCCAAATTCCTGAATCCCTGAAACCTGAAGTTCCAAAACCTCGAAACTTGAAGTCCCGAAACCTTGAAACCCAAAGTCTTGAATCCCTAAAACCTGAAGTCCCGAAACCCTAAAATTTGAAACCCAGAAACCCAAATTCCCCAATCCCTGAAAAGGAAATGGTCTGAAACCTGAAGTTCAAATTTTAGACTTTGGGGTTTTGGAATTTTAGAAATTTTGGTTCAAACAATGAACAATATCACACGACATGATTTCAGAGTCTGAACTCCGAGGTTGGAATTTCAGACTTAGGAGGTTCGACATTTCAGAACCTTCAATCCATCTCGCCGAATGATTAGTGCATCAACCTCTGAAGTCAAAATCCCAAAGTTCCAAATGTTAAAAGTCTAAAATTTTGGATTACGGAAGGTTCGATGCACATTTGGACTTTGAAAAGGTAGATTAGCCATTGGAATTTATTGCAGTATGGCACCCTCATCTTCAGATGGCCTTAACTTTTGACTAGGAACTCAGATTTGTAAAAAATCAAACTTTTTAGAAATCTCTTAGTGTCCAGTGAGACTAAATATTTCAAAATGAGGAAATAAAGTCCACCATTTTAGAGGGTGTTTCTAGATTTCTCACCTACCAAAATGATGATGTATGGGCTTCCTTTCTTCTCCAAAAAGGAAAAGTACATGGAGGCATGGATTTTTCAGTGGCACCCATCATTGTTCCATGTGATTTTAATGCATTTTTGGGTGGTTGAAGCAAGATTTCGAATTCCTCTCTCTCCCTTCTCTCATTCTTCCTATATATTATAAGGAGGGGATCATTTCAAAAGGTTTGAAAAAATTTATATACCCCTCCCTTCCTTCTTGTCTGTAAGATATTTGTGGATATTTAAAACCTCCCTATTGAACATTGTAATACAAAATATGTGCCTATGTCCATAAATGTGATGTATTGTATCAACTTTGAGAGTAATAAAATAAGATCTATGGATTCTTCAAACCCTTTTTTGTGTTATATTTCAACTTTATGATCTTTCAGTGCATGCAAGGGTATTGTGTATTATTTTTGTTTTCATTACAAGGTTCTGGTAGTGCTGTGTTTATCATGTAGGTTGTCCAACATTCTTCTTGGTGCATCACCTTCCCTTAGAGTAGGTTTTAATTTTCATGCATTTTCTCTATCTCTATCTCCTTGGAAATATTATATTAGGCTTAGATCTGCAACTCTCTGCACTTTGGAGTAGTTGGAACTAGGATAGGATAGGAACTGGCCTTCATCCAGAGATCTTTCCCAACTATAAAGTCCCGCACTTTGGGAAAAGCTCCATGTTATAAAATCACACTGAAAATTTCAATCTATCAAGCTACAAACAATCATGGGTGTTGTGATTACACATCAACACTACACATGAGTCACCACCATCTATTACTACTTCTCCTATTGTTTCATTTCCCCTTGTTAGTTCACCTATGTCTCTTACTACATATTCTATAGAAGTTTCCCCATTGGTTATTTCACCTATTACAAGTACTCCTGATGCTAGTCCAACCATTTCTATGTGTAGTCCATCTATATCTCATATCAAAACTCCCTCGGCACCTACTACTAGTGTCCCCTTAGCATCACACCCTTAGACATGCTCATGATAACTCACAATGGTAAGCTCCATTTACTCAATACATTGTTACCATCTCCCACCATCGCATCACAGGATATTCTTTCCCTCACGCATGCCATACGACAATTACAATCCTATGTTCAGTCTCTTAGTTTAGAAAGTAGGGCTTATTATGCCTCTATTGAAAACAATTCATTACATGGAAATCCGGTCCCTAAGAAAATTCACAATTTTGCATTCCCTCATGATTTTACTATGCCTACTTATACATGTTTTGATGGTACAGGTGACCCTCACACCCATCTCCTAAATTATCAGTAGGATATGGCTTCTTATTATAAAGATCTCTGACTACTTAAATCCTTTCATTGTAGTCTTACCGATGAGGCGTTACAATGGTACACTCATCTCCCCTTTGCGTCCTTTAACACTTTCTTTGACATGGAGGACATTTTCCTCCATCGTTTTATAATCAAAAATGGACATAAGGTTACTTATGACTACCTACCTTCTTTACATCGGGGCTCCATGAAACCTATCAGGGATACATACTACAATTCAATGCTTGTATTCATCAGCTTATTTTCCAACCCATAGATCTTGAGAAAAAAATTATTTTTTGTCATGGCTTCATTCCTCCACTTAAGAAACTATTGCAATATGATACATATGATTCATTCACTCTTTGATGATATAAGGTTATTGACTTAGAACAAGAACTCCACTCTACACAAACCATAGATCTCCCACATACTTCTACGGCTATAGCCTCATCTAGTTATACACCTGAGCCTCTTGTCAACCATCCCACACAATCTCCTACTAAGAAAAATAAGCACAATCCACCCTCTCCGCAACCAAAGCAAAATCCATCTCTGACTCTGCCATAAGACACTCCTCCTACTACCTCGCCTAAGTCACATGAACCTTTGCACGTTTCTCACCACACACGACCGCATGATGTGTTGTGTTTATTACTCAACGAGATATTAATTAACTTACCTTCCAACCAACATCATCCATAACATTGATTCCAACATCAACATGACCAACACTATTATAATTATCATCGTATAAATGCCCATAGAGACAATGAATGTCTTTCCCTTTAGGATAAATTACAATAATTAGAATATAAGGGCATCATCTCCTTTGGTTCTTGACCACATGAGTGATCCATCTCTCCTCTACATTGCAAGAGAGTTCCTACTAAAAATAATTCATCTCCCACATATGGTGCTTCGACTATTATGTCTCCACCCCCATCTGTTATTCACATGCACTCCCCAATGCATCCATTACATTCACTACATTCACCTCATCCATCACATTCATGTTATCCACCTCATCATGTTGGTACTTCACATTGGGTACCACAAGATGCTACTTTCACACATTCCACCACAGCTCCACATGACATTTAGTTTGGTTCATAAACTCATGCCACTTCCATTCCACATGCTTCCACCACTCCATGCAAACTTGGTCTTTGGTAGGTGAGTACTCTCACCTCACTCCCTGATGATGCACTTGTGTTCTTACAATTGTTAAACAACTATTGAGGTTAATAAATTCTCACCAAGTGCTACGTCATTCATTTTGTTCACATCAATCATTTCCTGATGGCACACTCTTGTCTTTTACGGTTCATTCTTTACTATTGAAGGATATTAACCAAAATAACCTAATCACTTATAAGCTGGGGGAATCACTACTCCCCCCCTATAATTTATCCTATCATGGTTTCCTTATGTTAGTATCACATATATTCATCACAATAAGTTATTTTCGTCATCATATTTCACCTCTTTTTACATTCACTTCATTATCATCATAATACTAACTACACATTACATATTTTATCTACTACTTGTCACATTATATTTGCTATTATCATGTTAATACTACACTAACAATACACAAAAACATTACATCCATTTCAAAAATAAAAATAACAAAAATAGATATGTCATAACATATGCTCATCATTTATAAATCACACATGTCCATACATATGTACCAAATACAACCATCACTAGGGGAAACACCCCTACATCATATACAATCATGAGAATCAAAAATCACCATCACTATTGCTCTCGCATACTATGAGAGCCCTAGAATTAGATGCCTCACAAATCACTCTACGTTACTTATCGTGGCCTCAATATCACTCCACCTGCCTACGCAATAAGGTGTTCTCTTTAGATTTCTTAGCAAAATGATGTTGTAACTCCATGAACTGTCCAAACACCTCCCACACCAAGGTCCCACCACCATACTCATATGTACTACCAGCATCGTCTATGTCTATAATCTCTATCACTACATCTACCTCATCTAGGCCGATTAGTGTTAATTACTTTGATGCGGGCCCCGTCCAGGCCCCCACCATTCTCGATGATCAGATAGCTCTATGCCATATATATATGGCTATAGGGGCCCATCCTTAGCCATACAAAACTTTCATGATACTCGCTCCACCTAAAATAGCTCAGCTATACTTGGAAACCTATCCTCCAACCACATTTTCCTCTAAATACACCGTAGCTCCACAAAATCCTCAATCCATCCTCTATAATAATTGTACAACCTCCATGTAATAACCTCTGGCCCTATCTTATCTATTAATGCCCTATAAGTATCATTTTGCATCGTGCAGCCACATGTATGTTAATCCATCTTCTTGCATATATCTCTGACCTAGCCCACTCTCCTCATGGGCCCACAACTTGCCTAAACACCACTATATGCTCATATGTCCACACATGTAACAGTGTAGTGGCTCCTATCCCTCCTCAATGCTCATCATAAGTAAACTAGTATAAATCTCTGTATAGATGGGCTAACACAGATTGGGCCATGGATATCTAGTACTCTTCTCCTCTATAAACAGACATATATCGTGCATCTTATACAATATGCCCATACCACCTCCCTCCACCGCTATAGATGAAGCAATAACAACTAATATGAATTTCCAAAAGCACAAAACATTAGACATCATAATAGCATCTAGACTTATATGAGCCTCAGTAGGTGCCCGAGTCCCTATAAAATACTGCCTCACTACTCACATCTTCCTATCCATGTCCTCTAATGGCATCACTTGAACTCGCTTCCCAACAACTGGAAACCACAATATACGATAGAAAACTCTAGCGTCACAATCATCTCCCCCATATGTAACTAAAAATTACACGTGTTTGCACACTATCTCTCACACATTGCAGTCAACATCAACATATTATGGGGCACATCCCCTATCTATGCTACATGCCATAGGATGGAACAATCCATAACATCCCAATCATCATCCTAAAAACCCAATCTAAGCAATGTACTCAGATGACACCCAAAGTGGAACTCCCTCGAGTGAATATCCCTCTACACAACACAAAATGACAACAAACATGCATTAGAACACATCATAAGAAAAAATATAATTACTTGTAATAATCAAAATACATAACAAATTTCATTTTCCATCATCTTAGGAAAAGCACGTGCATGCTAGACCAAGGCACCTAGATGCAAGACTGGGGTACCAGGAACCAGGACACCTACGCCCATATTTGGGCACTCCTGTCCCAGCAGTCACTAGTGCCCTCACCACTATTGTCCAGGCCCAAAACGGTGAGAAAATTAAAATGATCAAATTTTCCAAAATTCAGAACAAATGCCTAATACATCATACATTTTGTGAAAAACAAGGCGCTTACCAACTCCACAGTTGTACATGACGATACAATGGTCACAACTCTCTCAAATCGACTAGGACGTGTTGCTCTTGCTTGATGCATTTTCACTCAATTTTTTATTACTCTCACAATTGTGTAAATAAAAAATAAGGTGACTAAACACTTTTTTACCTTACTAATTAGAGTCACTTTTTCATCACCCACTTTACTATAGTAATTATTTCTCACTTCTTACTACTACTAATACATGTTACGTAATTTTTGCATATCTCGAACATTTCTATTCTAATTTACACCCATTTTGTTGCATTCTTTTTAGAATTCCACCTACCACTATATTGAACATGTTCCACATATATCACCCCGTATTCAATCTATTTGCCAAACCAAATCATACAAATTTTTCTGATTTCCATCACTTTTCTACATATTCCGCATATACTTTCATCTTAGCGTTTGTTGTTTGCATCACTTCCCCTTTCTTCGAAGGGGGGGCATATCATCGGGGTCATCCTATAATTCCCCTTATATCATTACATGCTTAAAACACTACTAATTCGACAAATTCCAAAAGACATTTACTAATTCACAACACGACATTTCACCAATCACCCCCTAATGACTTAATCTGGGGGAACCTAATAACATTGATGTCTCTATGAGACATTTTTATTACTTTCACTTAATGACCTAACATAGGGGAAAACAAACAATTAAGAATCTTTTCATTCAATCATTTACCGATTTCTACTGATTCCCCCTAATGACCTAATCTAGGGGAAACTTGCATAAAATCTCTCCATGAGTAACCAATTGAATCAATTCACTAATCAATCAATCAACGTGTTCACATTCCTTAAAATAAAAATCATATCATTCCATCAATACAAGTTTTACTCCCAGACGACATACCTTGCGAGTTATGTGTGACCTCCTAGATGACCTAACTTAGGAGATTACGTTCATTTATCGTTTCCAAATGACCTAACTTGGAATTCTTCTCACTTTCCATGCTTTGTTATATATGACCTAACTTGGAAGCCATGTCACCTTTTTTTTCTGCTTCCAGATGACCTAACTTGGAAGCCATCACATTGCGGTGAAACATGTGGAGTGGGGGCAAGAGTGCCTTTTTTATACCACTCTTTATGGGTCAACTATTTTGATCAAATTTGTATGGATCCAAAAAACCATCAAATATTTGATCTGAGTCCGTCTACGGTGGCTATTTCTTGAGGATGTAGTTACAGATTGGATAATAACACAATTTTCTTACTACATTCTTCCTTTGGCAACAAGATTCCCAAATGCTCTGGTTATTTATTCATATACACGCATTCAAGTTGGGAAGTGATCACTCCCTACCCCATCTCATCATCGTTATACAACATTTGAAACCATCCAACATCACAATCATGGATTTCATTTAGTGCACTTCATCAAGACACTATAATTTTTCGCTACGTTGCATGGATTAAATCGTTGATCCATGGTTTGACACACTTTTTGGTTATTTCGGCACATTTCTACTACACATGTGTGAGTTCTACTACAACATGGGCTTCTCCGGATTTCACTCAGGTACGCATCTCTATCTACTTTATGCTACCAAGCTTTCCACTCACCAACATAAATTGGGGGAAAATGTAGTCACAAAATCACACACTTTCTATTACATTTATACTGCCAAGTATGTTATTTTATATATGGATCTCACGTAATAAAATTATTGACTAATGGCTCATCCCTTAGTGTTGTCATCAGTTAGTCGATTGTCATCATTGTTTGTCTTACATAGTAGCTTGTTGTCTATACAGTCTTGATAGTATCTTAGAAATGGCCAGGTGTCATTATTTTATTGTTGGTAGTCTCTAGTCTATAACTAGGGCACCTAGGGTAGCACTGGGGTGCCACGGGGAACCCCAGTCCATGATTTTAGGCACCCTGGTCTCCCTAAATTATGGTTCTTATTTAAAAGTTTGAGGTCGGTCTTTATGATTTTGTAATTACATTCCCCAAAGAGTTAGCCAGCATTTTCGGGTCATTAATGTTGAAATTTGAACAAGAGATCACTATATAAACATAATATACTCACTATATTATGGGCGAACATCTTACTATCAAGGGATAGCTATCTACAAAGGAAAAGGGATACATTTGGGCATCTTCTACATCTACATCACACAAGCATAGGGGGAAAGGGTTGTATTGATTCCATTCCATCCACCATTTGTATTTTTACATCTAATTATTACCTCGTACTTTTACATCATTGGCATTAGGGAACCCTAGGAAAAACATGGCACACACAAGAACACAAAATTACATTGGGTCTGGAACGTAGTGCAATGCTTAGTTGTAACTCTACCACTATGGAAGCTAAGGTTAGTCTGACTCCTTCATTTACATCTTTATTTTTGGGAATTTAATGCTTTGTATGGGGTTTTGCAGGTATATTTTCATCACATCTTTACAATGACATTAGCAAGGATATTGCAACAACTAGGTGACCAATATGAAGTTGTTACAAAGATTCAGTGACACTGTTGGAACCAGACCTCGAGCTTTCTCGTAGACTCAAGTGCCTAGATCATAGACCAAGGTGCCCCAGGGTGCCTAGTTCCCTTCCAGGTGCCCCAGTAGAGGTACATCTTCATTCGTTGTAATTTTATGGGTAACATCATCAGTCTCTATCCTATCCACGCATCATTCTTCATAATCCTGCATACATCAAGGTAAGTCACTTTCAGGTTAGTATCTTATCCCTTCCTCTTTTTTTATTTCATTTGATTTTAAATATAAAATAAAATTATCCAACATTTACATTACATCTACATCAGTTATTACATTTTTTTTCTAGTATAGATTAACTTATAAACCCCAATTTTAGTTAATCACTAGATTACCAATGCATACATGAAGTGATGAAATCTTCCACTTCTAACAATTTAAATACATAATTTCTTCTAAAATCAACAAATAACAACTATGAAAAGTTTTAAAGAAGTAAAGTACAACCCCAACCAAGTAACTACTGTACTATGGTAGCTTCCTAGAGGTGAGATTTACTTGTTGTCTCCTCAGTTTTAGATCCTCTTCCAATGATAAAATCTAAATGATCTAGGGATTTAGGAATAGAAATTGCCAGAAAATAAATTTAAAATACTTGTTGTGGCTAGCTTTGCACAAAGGAAACGACTAAATGTGAGCATCAATGAAGAACAAAGTAAATGTAATGGTTCATCTGTGTTATCCCTCTCCAAATTTTAATAGCATAATACTTCTCCTAAAATAGCAAATTTCTAACCCATCGTACGGATAAAAATGTGATTTCTATAGACTGTGAGGAGAGAAGATGCCAAATAAAAGTGTCCATTAAGAAATGATAACTTAGCCAAAGGAGAAGGATTTAACATAATAAATTTAGTAAGAAGAGAGTAAAAAATCAATACCAATCCAACAAGCCTTTTATTAGTTAATTTTACCAAGAAATGCAAGAGAAATTCACGTCGAAATCAAAACATGAATTTCAAAATGCGCATTTTAATTTCATGTAGGAGGTGACATGACCACCCCTGTTGCCAGAGGGGCGGTTGCATAACCACCCTATTACTAAAAGGGAGGTTACATAACCATGGTGGCAGTTAAATAACCACTACTCTTTGGTAAGTGATGATTGCACATCCACCGCTCAAAAACAATGCCAAAAGAAAAAAAAGGTCTTGTAGGAAAAATTTAAGTTTGGAGACAAAGCAGAAGGGTTGATTTGAGTTAAAGGAGGGATAAAAAGGAGAGAGGGACGGATCTAGATCTCATTATCATATTGGAAGGATTCTTTGTCATCATTAAAGACATGTCACGTTTCAGTGTTGCACCATGTAATTTTTGGGTGTATAAAATATCTTGATTTACAAGCTTGAAATTTATAAAATTCATTTCCCATCGAAGGCCCCTTGGTCTAGTGGCGATTTTTTAAGGATTTTAATGATCCCACTAGGGATCAAGTATTGCTGATTGCAGGGCCTTGATATACCCAACACAAAGATTTGAAATGGTTGAGGTCAGGATTGTGCCTTAGGTGACTTTGACGACACGGATTCCCCTTACTCGTAGCATCTTAATCTGAAGGTGATCACTAGTTATTTGTACACTTACTCATAATTGTATAACAAATATATGCTTCCTCTAAAGCATGAGCAGAGATGATGAAAATATTTCTAATCTAGTGCTTAAATGAGTGCACTACTCATAAACAATTCTTTTCCCACATAGCTGCAAATAATAAAAATGTCAAAACGTCGACATTATATTATCACATAACAACGAATGTTTATTAGTTTAATTTTATTAACATTAATTTAATACATTCTTCTGTGGTAAATTGACCAAGTCAATTATGCCTTCATGGCATCTAACTGGCCGATGGTTCTCATGCAACCACTATAGTCATCTTGTATATATCTATTGTATTTTTTGTGTTTTAATCAAGGCATTCATCAAATTTCCATTGTATCCTTGTCTTCAATAGTATCACAGCAGATCGATTTGGAGGATAATCTAACAGATGTGACCTATATTATGCTTCACAGAAGGAAGAGAAAAAAGCACTGTTGGAGGAGTTGAATTTATAAAATGGGGGGTTTTGTGTTAGTTGTGCATCGATCAGGTGACTGTGTGAATTATAGAGAAGTGGGGACAATTTGTGAAGATTAAAGAGCTGGGCTTGCACTTTATCAATACCTTTTTGGGAGAATGGATTGCTGACACTTTGTCTACTTTCCTTCAATACCTGGATGACCAAGTTGATACCAAAACAAAGGAAAATGTATTTGTGCAATTATTTTTCTCTATCCAGTTCCGTGTTGTGAAACAAAATGCTGGTGATGCATTTTATGAGTTTTAAAATCCTCATGAACAAATCCAAGCTTATGTTTTTGATGTAGTACGATAAAATGTGTTGAAAATGGCCTTCGACAAATTATTTGATAAAAAATGGTGATGTTTCCAAACTTGTGTTGGACGAACTTGAAAAGGAAATGGGATCATATGGATATAACATAGAGCGGATATCGGTGGTTAATATTATTCTAGAATTCTTATGTGTGAAAGGAAATGAATGAGATTAATGCATCCCAAAGGCTATAGCTTACAAGTGTGTATAAAGGTGAATCAAAGAAGTGTAGTCACAAAATCATACACTTACTATTACATTTATACCACTAGGTATGTTAATTTATATATGAATCTTGTGTACTAAAAGTATTCACTAGTGACCCATTTCTAGGTCTTGTTATTAGTTAGTCAGGTGTCATTGTGTTTTTTTAGGTTCAGTCATCAGTTGTCTCTATAGTTTTGACCATCTTTTTGGGTGTCTCAGATGTCATAATTTGTGTAGTTTTCATATTTAGGTCTACACTTGAGTGCCTAGGGTTGCATTAGGGCACCCCGTGGTGCCCCATTCTATGATTTTAGGCATCCTTGTCATCGTAATTTGTGGTCTTAATTTCTTTATTCCAGGTCGGTCCTAACGATTACCCCGATTATTCCCCTAGGTAGTAGTCGGTAGTTTCGAGTCACTAGTGTCGAAATTTGAACAAGATATCCTTATATAAACAAATCATACTCACTACATTATGGGCGGACATCTTACTCATATCTGGCAGCTATCTACTAAGGAAAGGGACTTCATGTGAAATTCTTCTACATCTACATCACACAAGAATAGGGGGAAAGTGTTGTATTATTTCCATTCCATCCACCATTTTGCATTTTACATCTAGTTATTTCCCCCTACTACTGCATCATTAGCGCTAGGGCATCCTAGGCACAAAATTACAAACACACGCACATAGAACTACATAGGGTCCGAAATGTAGTTCAACGCTCAATTGTAAGACCACTAGTTTGGTAGTTGAGTTCAGTCCGACCTATTCATATGCATTTTTCATTTTTAGGGATTGATGTTTTGGATAAGGTTTTGCAAGTAGATTTTCATAAAACAGTTACATCTACATAGATGACATTTTTATGACACTCGTACGATACGAGTGAAGATAACATAGAGATACTTTGACACTACAATTTTCAATTTTTAAGCATTTTCATAGTTTACATCACCCAGAACATAGACCAAGGCACCCCGGGGTGCCCCATTACAACTCTAGTCACCTCAGTATGGTCATACAGTCTCATTCTTCCCTTTCTGAGGTCATTTTTTCATAGCCTTCCTAGTCCACACACCAGTCTTCTACAGTCCAACACACAATGAGGTAAGTTATTTATAGGTTAGTAACATATCCTCATATTTCCTTTCTACTTTGATATATATTACAAATATAAAAACCAAATTCTTGCATTACAATATAGCATTTAGTTTCTATTTAGATTAACTATTCATAGCTAGCTACATTTTACCTTTTTTTAGTTAATCATTTTTGTGAACCCCACGTTATAAACATTGTTATTTTTGGATCCTCTTTTATACCCTAGTTACTATCATATATCTTCTTTTCTCATCATGTCTCATTTTAGTGTCAACCATATTTATGATGAGGCTCCCATCACTGAACTTACAACTTTATATAGTGCTCCTATGACCTTACCCAACGCCACTCGACAACTCCTCTTAGAAGGTTGAAAACATGTGCCTACTAATCTTGTTGATTCTATTATAGGTATATGCCTTGTTGATGACCCTATTTCTTTTACTCATTGTATGTCATGCCTTTTGGTTGTAGTTTATCCTTCTTATTCTTCTTCTGATATGCCACCTAATGTCTTAGATCCTTCTATCATTGATTATCTATTAGGCATTGATTCAAAATCTAGTATGCCTCCTCCCTCTCCCCCGGCCACTCCTATTGCTACTCTTATGTCTCCTACCTCTTCTCATTATGTTTCCCCAAACTATCATTCTATTCCATCAGCATATTCTTATTACCTTGATGATCCTATTGATAGTACTCTTATGACTAAAATTGACCATACTACTCTGTTTCTTGTTCCTAAGGAGTCTCCTTCTTTCTACACTGTTGAGAGTGCTTGAACTCTTCCATATTTTTATTCTCCTATGATTGCTTCTACCATAGTGCATGAGACTCCACCTTCCATTGTTTCATCTCATTCTACTCCTTTATCTACACTTCCTTCTTCCACTTCATTCATACTACATGTTCCTTATAATACTATTAGTGAAACTTCCCCTTCATCATCTCATGTAGCTCCTTTGACCCACACTCCACATGCATCTTTAGCATCAGATCCTATTATCTCCCCTCTTGATATACCCATGATCACACATAATGACAAGCTTCAAACACTTAATAAATTGTTATCATATTCTTCTATTCCATCATAGGAAATTCTATCTCTCATGCATGTTGTAGGTCAACTTTAGTCTCAGGTTCACACCCTTACCTTAGAAAATAGGGCTTATTATGTGTCTATAGAAAATAATTACTAGCATGGTAATCACATTCCCAAAAAAATCCATAACTCAACCTTTCTTAAATATTTTATCATGCCCAAATTTACATTCTTTGATGGTACTAGTGACCCTCATGCTCATATTGCACATTATCACACTCTTATGGCCTCTTATTCCAATGATAGACTCTTGCTCAAGTCCATCCGATTTAGTCTAGTTGACGATCCACTTAAATGGTATACCCATCTCCCTACTGGTTCTATTAGCACTTTCTATGACATGGATAATGCCTTCCTTTGTAGTTTTATTATTAATAATGGTCCTAGGGTCACACAAAATCACATTCCTACTCTACATCAGGGATTTTTAGAACCTATTCAGGATTACATCTTACTTTTCAATACTTGTATACATCAACTTATCTTTCATCCTAGTGACTTGGAAAAGTAGTTCATATTCTGTCGTGGTCTTATTCCTCCTGTACAACAACACTTATAGTATGATACTTGTGATTCCTTTATACTTTTGTGTTACAAGGTTGTTGATCTAAAACATGACCTTCTTACTTCTCCTCTAGTCGAGCCTTCCCAAATTTCTCCAACTAATATGTCCTTTGTTGCTTCACCTACACCTCCAGTTGTACATCCTTAGCAACCTCCACCCTTGGGGTGAACATATATCCACTAAAATTGAGGATGTCATGGGTCAATACCTATATATGGTTTAACAAATAGAGGACAATTTGAAACACAAAACTGATGTGATTAAAGCTAGAATAGGACTTATGAGAAATGTGTCTTATCTAGGGACATGACCCTTCAACAAAGAAATGGTAAATGGATTCAATCGCTTGATTTTGAGAACCTCGGTGTTCATTGTAATGGATGTCAATAAAAGGGTAAGCTTAATAGGAAATGTCCCATTGTCAACTATCATAGAGAGTCTCTAGTTTGAAAGATAAATGATAAGTTAGACACCTTATCAGTATAGGAATAACACATAAAAATTGACAAGGAATAGGTTCAAAATAAGGAAGAGACTTGGATCTTGGTCTAGTTTTGTAGGGATTCCTTCCTTCAAGGGAGGATCATAATTTACAAAAATAATTAAAAAAAGTTGGGATTTCCTACCAACAGAGGATTTCTTCCAAGAATGAAGTGAGTAATCCATTCTATATGCAGGTTTATTCTTTCACCGATTATGAGTGTAAACACTCAAATTTGGAAATCTTTCTTTATAAGCTGCTCATATTGACATTGCACATTTGTCTGAGTCATCGCGTTAGTTTTTGGATCAATTTTTAATTTGACTAGTCCCAATATCTTTGTCTTATTTCATTGATCTAGGTTAGGGGTGACTCAACAATTTTTTGAAGTTAAGGCTTCATGGTCATTGGTTTAAATAGGAATACCCTTGTTTATGTTTTTATCACTTACTTTATCATCTTCAGGGAATTTAGGAAACATATCTTGATAGATTCATAAGTTTGTGTTATGAGGTGTAACGAGTTCTGTATAGCCAGGTTGTGAAGATCCTTTAGGGTTTTCTAGAAAATATATATGAAGAATTATCATTGATCTTATATGATTTTTTGAATGAAATTTTGGTAGTATCTACAAGAGCATGAATCATGACTAACAACATGGTGATAACCGAACTATAAGTTGGGATTGTATTCCCTCAACATTTGATTCATCTTCTATTATTGGTTATAACCTCAGTTTTTGTTTTGGAATTGAATATTGTAATTGTAGTTTGTTGCCCTTTGGACAAAATTTTGATATTGGTTTTGGTCTTGGGCTTGAGACTACCGAAGGGGAGAATGGTTGAAATCAACTGCATTGATAGAGGGGATATAATTAAGAATTATTTGGTTCCCCATGTTATTGTTGTTGTTAGTTTTACCATTATTTGTAACATTAGGATTCTTTACTTTGTCGGTAACACCATCTACAGTAAGACCACAATTTTTATTTATAACTTTAGGTCTTTGGATATTGGTTCCATTATTTGGATAGTTTGCATTTTTTTTATTAGGAAATATATTTTTTCCATTGGGACAATAAGTATTACTTCTACTGCCAATAACCACTTGGTCAATGTAAAGGGAACCTTCTAGCACCTCCTTATAACTATGGAAAAGAAACTTCTACACTTCTTCCTTGGTTTATCAATTGAGTGAGTGGAGAAATAGGTCATATAGTTCTATTTGGTTCATTTTAGGTGCACTTACAGAGGAATAAAGAGCCTTTCACCATCTCTGTATGAAATGAGTGATGGATTTTTTTGCTCTTGTTTAATATGTTAGAACTCCCTGATTCTAGTTCGTAACAATTTATCCATGTCAAAGGATTTGATGAACTCATGAACAAGTTGTTTGAAATAGTGTATAGAAGCCTCAAGGATTTAATAGTAACAATCTAATGTGGTCCCTTCAATTTTTTTGGAAATATTTTAGCCACTACCACATCCCATAGAAGAATATCTCTAACTGCAGTGGCATAGGCCTTGATATGAGTGTTAGGATCCCCCCTCCTTTAAATTTAGGAATATCAAGAAATGGTCATGGAACTCGTATGGTGAAATTAGGGGGTTCTTTAAAATATTTGGCACAAACAACCATTGCACAAGATTCCAACATTGAATTTCCTTGATGAAAAGGAAGAGGAGGAGGAGTTGGATAGTCTATGGTGTAGGCATTATCTAGGGCATACATAGTTCCTTGGAATGGTGTAAATGGTTAAATAAAATGTGGATTTATTATAGTTAATATAAACTAGGAACAATAGTAAATAATAGTAAATAAAATCCGTAAATAAATATGAAAGTGACCCAAGAAACTAGGCTAATTACAATATAAACCATAATGTGTAAGAAGAGTAAGGAAGTGACTTCGCTGATTCACAGGCTGATCTAGACTGTGTCGTAGGATGAAATGGATAAAAAATGTAGATAAAACCACACAGGGGATCAAAAAACACAAATATGAGTTTTTTGGTTGGACTGGTGCACATGAGAGAGGATCAGAGTGCCCACGGGTGACCTAGTCTGAGTTTTGGGTGCCCTTGTAAGTGCAAGAGGTAGAAAAACCAAACTTATAGGGTTGGATAATGATGTGAAACTCTCGTTGTCTATCGCGTATAACTCACTGCTTAGTGCAAAATTTCACCAATGATCGGTGATGAAGAACCCCAAAAAACAAACATCAAACTTGAAAAAATAAAAATAAAAATGAAGGGGTCTCAATGACCACAATGGTGGAATTACAAACTAAGTGTTGCTCTCTCTCTCTCTCTCTCTCTCTCTCTCTCTCTCTCTCTCTGTGTGTGTGTGTGTGTGTGTGTGTGTGTGTGTGTGTGTGTGTGTGTGTGTGTGTGTGCGTGTGCGTGCGTGCGTGTGTGTGCATGTGTGTGTGTGTGTCTATGTGCAATGATGTCAAAGGTTACTCTTGTGCTAGCCGCACTTTGTGTAGAAAATGTAATAGAATGGTCAATGGATTAGAATAAACTTCCCTCCTATGTAGTGTGATGCAGTTGAACCAACCTTATTAGGTGATGATAGTGGTGTTTAGTGTTCAGTCCCTCATTATGGACTCATAGCTTTGTATTTATATGGTTATCGTATTCTAATTTCCTAAGTATCCCTAAAGAGGTCAACCACCAAAAAGATAAAATGTTCAAATAGTTAAAAAGTACCCAAATAGTGGCGGGAAAGAGTAAAAAGGATAAGGTCACCCCGACTGGGACCAAGGAGCCTCTAGGCGCCCTAATACTTGCCCAGGTGCCCTAGTAAAGGATAGAATGATGTAAAATGCTAAAAGTAAACTGGGCATGACATAAATGACGATAGAAAAAAAAGTAAAATGGCTAAAAGACAAGGGTTAATTAGTAATTTCTTTACTCAAAAACCATATGAATTGTAGTATGAGACCAAGACTAAATAATGTCTAAAGTGCATGATTTTATGTCTAAAGTAAATGAACTAGGGGGACTGATACATGTTTGGTTGTGGGGATTTTGAGTACATATGCATTTAAGGAAGATTAGCATTAGAAAATACATTCATGGGTGTTTGGTTATGAAATCCTACATTGTTACGACTAAATTATGGGAAATAATTTCCAACTTTTCCTTGTGTAGGGTAAGTGTAAGACGAGTGAGGACCCATCCTCAATGTGTAAGATCCCATAAGAATATCACATGGGTTTGATTAAACTAGATAACATTGTTGCATGGTGTTTCATTGGTTGTGTGTTGGTAAAAGGAGTGTATCCTTTGTTATCTATGGGATAACCCATGTTCTTCCCCATTACGCAAGTTATTTGTGGAGTTTGGGCACTCTCTAATTCTATAATCATCCTTAATAGTGTAGAAATAACATCATTTTGTGAGAATTGAGCCCCTTGTTTGGGTCTGTGCTATGTATGGTTTGGCAGAGGGGATGTGTGATACCCCTTTATAAATTGTTCAACATTCGTATTCTTATTATCCTTAAAAGATGGATTTTCAAGGTTTATAGTTGCTACAAATTATTATTTAACATCTCATTGGTATGAATCTTCATCCTTTCCAAACACTTGTCTATTATGCAAATTGGATCATTGATTCAGGTAATAATGTCATCCTCCATCACTTGCATGCTAATGTGGGGTCTTGATAAGACCCTGGTGTGGGGACTAGTTTATCTCGTAAAATTCATATTAATTGAGTTGGATTGACTGTCTTGAATATTTAGGGATTTAACAACCTCCTCTATCCTCACATGATTGTTAGGATTTGAGACAAATGAGGAGAGGCTTACATGTTATTGGTGTAGTTGTCATCCCATCCTATAAAGGAAGAGGAGGATTGAGGTTGAACATGGGAATAATATCTATCAAGGCCAAATGGCCCATCAAAATTTCTACTAGACATATTTGAGGGGAAATAAAATACCCATTAAATAGTAGAAGAGGAGGAAGGTGGAAGAATAAAAATGAGAATAAGATGGAAATGAGAAAGAACTAGTCCTTCACATTGGGTTCACCACAGTTTATACACATGGAAAATGATAAGGTATTACCTATGTAATCAACTTCCCCAACTCATGCTAAGACAACAAAAATGTGGAAGATAGGAAAGGAAAAATGATAATCAGAGGCTATGAATGAGTAGCGTGAATTCCTAATAACTAAGTTGGTCTAAGGAGAATAAGAGGCTATGAAGAGGTAGCATGAATTCCTAATGGATAGGTTTGTTGTCATGATGTGAGCTCTTAAACTACACTAACTTGTAGTTTTAAATAAATAAGGAAAGAAGTCTAATTTAAATTAAAGAGAAGCAAGTTTAATCTTTTAATTAACTAAATTCCTTCCCAATTAATTAAATAAAACAAAAAAAAAAATTGTTCAATTTGTCTGTATTCTAACAAGTCTTTAAAAGAAACGAAATTGAAAAAAACTGAGTAAACTATTGATTTTATATCTTTTAAGATTAATAAAAAATAAAAATAACATTTACAAACAAATCCATAGGGAAATAATTAAAATTAAAACTATTGCATATTATAATAAAATGAAATTAAAATAGGGAATAACCAAATGTGGCTATTCCTCTATTGCAGGGTTATTTGTTAATATTATTCTAACCTAAAGCATTCAAAATTTATTAATCTGAAAGGACAAATTCCTCTGCTAAAACTTCTGCCTCAAGTTTTCTATAAAGGGAAAAGCTTCTCATAAGCAATTTCCTCTTTACCGTATGAACTTTCCCTGGAAAAAGTAAATTTAAAATAATTGAAAGAAATAAATAATAAAATAAGTGTAGGGATTTCTTCACCTCTTCCTCCAACTAATTTCCTGAGAAACTCCACAGGGATAAGACTAGAAGAATTTATCAAGGGAATATTTATGTAATCAATTATTTGGAAGAAATTCTAAATGTAGTCAATCACACACTTACTATTACATTTATACCGCCAAGTATGTTATTTTATATATGGATCTCATGTACTAACTATAACGATATTATCGAGGATATTGTGACAACCAAGTGACCAAGAGGAAGGTGTTGTGAAGACCCTATGACACTGTCAGAAATAGACCATGAGCTTTCTCACATACTTGAGCACCCAAATCACAGTCCACGGCACCTGAGGGCACCTCAATTCCCTTCCAGGAACCCCAATATAGGAACATCTTCATTTGCTGCAATTTTATGGGTCACATCATCAGTCTTGGTCCTATCTGCACATCATTCTGCCCATTCGTGCATACAATGAGGTAAGTTAATTTCAGGTTAGTATCTTATCCTTTCCTCTTTTCATTATTTAATTTAATTTTAAATATCAAATAAAAGTATCCAACATTTACATTACATCTACACCAATTATTACATTTTCTATCACTAGTATAGATTAACTTATAAACCCAAATTTTAGTTGGTCATTTTGGTTAACCCTAGTTTTAGAATACCTTTCTCTAGGATTTGTTACATGGATAAGAATAGTTCATATTCTTCACCCATCATGTCTCATGATAGTGTCAACCCTATTTACAATGAGGTTGTCATCATTGATCTCAAAGCCCTCTATAGTTCTCTCGTTACTACACCAAATCAGGTCAAACAACAACTTCAAGATGGCTTGCAACATGCACCTACTAGCTTTATAAATTATCCTTAAGGTATTAGCATTGTTGATGATCTAATAGCCTTTACTCATTGTACGCCATGTTATACAATTTCTTATGATCCACCTTCTGATATTTCACACAAAACATTAGATGATTTTATTATTGATTACTTGTTGAGTATTAACACTCATTCACCTAAGTATGCTGATTCGCCTTCTACTCCAGTCACTACATTGGTTTCCTCCCATGACCCTACCTCTCCTAAAGTTTTTTCTCACAATACATCCTCTCCTACTTCACGTAATCCTTCACATTATGTTGACGATCCCATTGATAGTGCTCTTAGTGATATCATCCTTTCTAAGTCCTTAGCGGCTATCAATGTGACGACTGAGGTTTATAAATCTCCTTCTTTCCATACCGCTAAGTTTGACTACTCTGTTATTGGATTCTCCTGAGATCATAGCTAGCACTACATGTTATCCAATTTTTTCCCTTACAAAAAATTGGACAAACATGACCTTGCACATAGAAAATAGGAGGATCGATTCAGTCGTGGGAGCTCATGTTTTGGGCCTAAGAAGAGTAAGATTATAGGCCAAGAATATTGTAGAGGAGTTTGGGAAATGAAGAAGCTCCAAATTCTAAAATATGAACTTGGGAGGTGAGGGAGTTCAGAGGTAGGATGAAGTGAAATTCAGGGACTCAGTGAAAAGAAGTGCGAAAAAGGAGTGGGAAGTGTGAAACCTGAAGTCCAATATTCAAACTTCAAGGTTTCAAAATTTTGGAGGTTTCATGAGATCACGATCAGCAATGCCACATGGGGAGAAGAAAGTCGGAAACCTGAAGTCTGAAATTTGTACTTCGGGATTTCAAGATTTTAGAGGTTTCATGTTCCAAGCATATAATCTATCCGCAAAACCTGAAGTCTCGAAACCCCAAAACCTGAAGTTCTGAATCTTTGAAACCTAAAGTTCCAAAAACTCAAAACCTGAAGTCCCAAAACCCTAAAACCTAAAGTCCCGATACCTTGAAACCCAAAGTCTCAGATCCTTGAAACCTAAAGTCCCGAAACCCCAAAACCCAAAGTCCCCAATTCCTGAAAAGGAAAAGGTCTAAAACCCAAACTTTGAATTTTGGACTTCGAGGTTTTGGAATTTTAGAACTTTTGGCTCAAACGATGAAAAATATCACACGACATGATTTTGGAGTGTGAACTCCGAGGTACGAATTTTAGACTTATGAGGTTTGGCATTTCGGAACCTTTGAGATGTCTTGCCAAATGAACAGTGCATCATCCTTCGAATTCAAAAGCCCGAAGTTCTAAATCCTGAAAGTGTGAAATTTTAGATTTTAGAGGGTGCGATGCAGGTTCGGAATCCGAAAAGGAAGATTAACCATTAGAATTTATTGCAGTCTGGCACCCTCATCTTCAAATGGCCATAACTTTTGACTGGGAACTCGGATTTGCACAAAATCAAACTTTTTGGAAATCTCTCAGTGTCTAGTGAGACTGAATATTTCAAAATGAGGAAATATAGTCCACCATTTTAGATGGTGTTTCTAGATTTCTCACCGAGACTAAATATTTGAAAATAAGGAAATATAGTCCACCATTTTGGATGGTGTTTCTAGATTTCTCACCTACCAAAATGATTAGGTATGGGCTTCCTTTCTTCTCCAACAAGGAAAAGTACATGGAGGCATGGGTTTTTCAGTGGAACCCGTCATTGTTGCATGTGATTTTAATACATTTTTGGGTGGTTGAAGTAAGATTTTGAATTCCTCTCTCTCCCTTCTCTCATTCTTCCTATATATTATAAGGAGGGGATCATTTCAAAAGGTTTTAAAACTTGTTTATGCCCCTCCCTTCCTTTTTGTCTGTAAGATATTTGTGGATATTTAAAACCTCCCTATTGAACATTGTAATACAAAATCTGTGCCTTTTTCCCTAAATATGATGTATTACATCAACTTTGAAAGGAATAAAATAAGATCTTTGGATTCTTCAAACCCTCTTTTGTGTTATATTTCAACTTTCTGATCTTTCATTGCATGCAAGGGTATCGTGTATTGTTTCTGTTTTCATTACAAGTTTCTAGTAGTACTGTGTTTATTACGGAGGTTTTCCAACATCCTTCTTAGTGCATCACATTCCCTTAGAGTAGGTTTTAATTTTCACACATTTTCTCTATCTCTATATCCTTGGAAATATTAGATTAGGCTTAGATCTGCAACTCTCTACACTTTGGAGTAGTTGGAACTAGGATAGGATAGGAACTAGCCTTCATCCTAAGATCTTTCCCTATTGTAAAGTCCCACACTTTGGGAAAATCTCCATGTTATACAATCACACTCACAATTTTAATCTATCAAGCTAAAAACAATCAGGGGTGTTGTGATTACACATCAATACTACACATGAGTCACGAGAAGATCCATCTATATATATTATTCATCTCCGATTGTATTGAAAGACTCCCACTTGCTAGTTCACATGTGTCTCTTACTACATATTTTATAGAAGTTTCCTCATTGGTTACTTCACCTAATACGGGTACTCTTGATGCTAGTCCAACCATTTCTATGGGTAGTCCATCTATATCTCATATCATAACTCCCTCGACACCTACTATTAGTGTTTCCTTAACATCACACCATTCTCCATCACCCTTGGACATCCTTATGGTAACTCACAATGGTAAGCTCCAACTACTTAATACATTGTTACCATCTTCCACCATCCCGTCACACGATATTCTTTTGCTCATGCATGCCATAGGGCAATTACAATCCCATGTTCAGTCTCTCACTTTAGAAAGTAGGGATTATTATGCCTCTATTGACAACAAATCATTACATGGAAATCCGGTCCCTAAGAAAATTCACAATTAAAAGGACATTCCCTCATGATTTTACCATGCCTACTTTCACATGTTTTGATGGTGCAGGTGACCCTCACACCCATCTCCTACATTATCAGCAGGATATGGCTTCTTATTCTAATGATCGCTTATTACTTAAATCCTTTCATTGTAGTCTTACCGATGAGAAGTTACAATGGTACACTCATCTCCCCTTTGGGTCCATTAACACTTTCTATGACATGGAGTACATTTTCTTCCATCGTTTTATAATAAAAATGGCCCTAAGGTTACTTATGACTGACTACCTTCTTTACATCAGGGCTGAATGAAACCTATCAGGGATACATACTATAATTCAATGCTTGTATTCATCAGCTTGTTTTCCAACCCATAGATCTTGAGAAGAATTTTTTTTTTTTTTCATGGCCTCATTCCTCCACTTAAGAAACTATTTCAGTATGATATATATGATTCATTCACTCTCCGATGCTATAATGTTATTGAATTAGAACAAGAACTCCTCTTTACAAGAACTAGAGATATCCCACATACTTCTGCGGCTATAGCCTCATCTAGTTATCCACTTGAGCATCTGGTCAACCATCCCACACAATCTCCAACCAAGAAAAATGAGCACGATCCACCCTCTCTTCCACTAAAGTAAAATCCTTCTCCAAATCTTCAAAAAGACACTCCTTCTACCACCCCACCTAGGTCACATGAACCTTTGCACTTTTCTCACCGCACACGACCACATGATGTGTCGCGTGTATTACTCAACGAGTGATTAATTCACTTACCTTCCAACCAACATCATCCATAAAATTGATTCCAACATCAACATGACCAACACTATTATAATTATCATCATATAAATGCCCATAGAGACAATGTCATGTCTTTCCCTTTAGGATAAATTACAATAATTACGAAGATAAGGGCATCATATCCTTTGGTTCTTCACCACATGAGTGATCCATCTCTCCTTTACATTGCAAGAGAGTTCCTACTACAAATAATTCATCTCCCACATATGGTTCTTCTTGACTATTGATGTATCCACCCCCATCTGTTATTCACATGCACTCCCCAATGCATCCATTACATTCACTACATTCACCTCATCCATCACATTCATGTTATCTACCACATCACACTAGTAATTCACATTGGGTACCACAACATCCCGCTTTTGCACATTCCACCACAACTCCATATGACATTTAGTTTGGTTCATACACTCATGTTGCTTCCATTCCACGTGCTTCCACTACTCCATGCCAACTTGGTATTTTGTAGGTGAGTACTCTCACCTCACTCCCTGATGACGCACTTGTGCTCTTACAATTCTTACACAACTATTGAGGTTAAGAGATTCTCACCAAGCACTACGTCGTTTATTTTACGCACCTCAATTATTTCCCGATGAATTTTTTTTGTCTTTTGTGGTTCATTCTTTATTGTTGAGGGATATTAACCAAAAGAACCTAATCACCTATACGTTGGGGGAATCGCTACTCCCCCATATAATTTATCATATCATAGTTTCCTTATGTTAGTATCACATATATTCATCACAATAAGTTATTTTCATCATCATATTTCACCTCTTTTTACATTCACTTCATTATCATCATCATATAAAATACACATTACATATTTTATCTACAACTTATCACATTATATTTGATATTATCATGCTAATACTACACTAACAATATGCAAAACCATTACATCCATTTCAACAATAACAATAACAAAAATAGATATGTCATAACATACATTCATCATTTATAAATTGCACATGTCCATACATATCTACCAAATACAGTCATCACTAGGGGAAACACCGCTACATCATTTACAATCATGATAATCAAACCTCATCATCACTATCACTCTCGCGTACTATGATAGCCATAGAACTAGATGCCTCACAACTGACTCTACGCCACTATTCATGGCCTCGATATCACTCCACTTGGCTACACAATAAGGTGTTCTCTTTAGATTTCTCAGTAAACCGACGTTGTAACTCCATGAACTGTCTAAAAACCTCCCATGCCAAGGACCAACCACCATACTCATTTGTACTACCATCATCATCTACATCTATAATCTCTATCACTGCATCTACCTCATTTATGCAAGGAGGTGCTAATTACTTTGATGTGGGCCCCGGCCAGGGCCCCACACTTCTCGGTGATCGAATAGCTCTATGTCATATATATGGCTCTAAGGGCACATCCTGAGCCATACCAATCTTTCACGATACTCACTCCAACTGAAATAGCTCCACTACACCTGGAAATCTATCTTCCAACAACATTTTCCTCTCAATACACTGTAGATCCAAGACATCCTCAAGCCATCCTCTATAATCACGGTATGACCTCCACGTAATAACCTCTAGCCTTATCTCTTCTATCAATGCCCTATAAGTATCAATTTACATCTTGCACCCACATATGTTAATCCATCTTCTTGCATATATCTCTGACCTAGCCCACTCTCCTCATGGGCCCACAACTTGCCTAAACACCACTATATGCTCATATGTCCACACATGTAACAGTGTAGTGGCTCCTATCCCTCCTCCATGATCATCATAAGTAAACCAGTATAAATCTCTATACAGATGGGCTAACACACATTGGGTCAGGGATATCTAGTACTCTCCTCATCTATACACTGACATATATCATGCATCTTATACAAGATGCCCATACCATCTCCCTTCACCGCTATAGATGAAGGAATAACAACTGATATGAATTTCCAAAACCATGGAACATTAGACATCAGAATAGCATCTAGAATGATATGAGCCTTAGTAGGTGCCCGATTCCCTATAAAATACTACCTTGCTTCTCACATCATCCTATCCATGTCCTCTAATGGCATCACGTGAACTCTCTTCCCAACAACTGGTAACTGCAATATACGATAGAGAACTCTAGTGCCACAGTCATCTCCCCCGTAGGCAACTAAAAAGTACACAGGTCTGCACACTATCTCTCACACATTGCAGTCAACATCGACATATTATGGGGCACATCCTCTATCTATGCTACATGCCAAGGAATACATAGTCGATAACATCCCAATCATCATCCAACAAACCCAATCTAAGCAATGTACTCATATGACGCCCATAGCGGAACTCCCTTGAGTGAATATCCATGTACACAACACAAAATGATAACAAAAATATGTTAGAACACATCATATGAATAACTATAATTACTTATAATAATCAAAATACATAAAAATTTTCATTTTCCATCATCTCAGGCAAAGCACATGCATTGTACACCAAGGCACCTAGATGCAAGACTGGGGCACCCAGAACCAGAACACCTACACCCATATTTGGGTGCTCCTGTCCTAGCGGTCACTAGTGCCCTCACCACTATTGTCCAGGCCCAATATGATAAGAAAATTAAAATTCTCAAATTTTCCAAAATTTAGAACAAATGCCTAATACACCATACATTTTGTGAAAAACAAGGCACTTACCAACTCCATAGTTGTATGTGATGATATAACAGTCACAACTCTCTCAAACTGACTAGGACGTGTTGTTCTTGCTTGTTGCATTTTCACTCACTTTTTTCTCACTCTCACAATTGAGTAAATAAAAAATAAGGCCACTAAACACTTTTTTACCTTACTACTTATAGTGACGTTTTCATCACCCACTTTACTATTGTAATTATTTCACACTTCATACTACTACTAATACATGTTACATGATTTTCGCGTATCTAGAACATTTCTATTTTGATTTGCACCGCTTTTGCTACGTTCTTTTAAGAATTCCACCTACCACTATATTAAACATGTTCCACGTATATCACCATGTATTTAATCTATCTGCCAAACCAAATCATATGAAAGTTTTGTGATTTCCATCACTTTTCTACATATTCTGCATATACTTTTGGCTTAGCATTCATTCTTTGCATCACTTCCCTTTCATCGAAAGGGTGGCATATCATTGGGGTAATCCTATAATTCCCCTTATATAATTACATTCTTAAAATACTACTAATTTGACAAATTCCGAAAGGCATTTACTAATTCACAACAGGAAATTTTACCAATCACCCTCTAATGACTTAATCTAGGGGCAACTAATAACATTGATTTCTCTATGAGGCATTTTTATTACCTCCACTTAATGACCTAACATAGGGGAAAACAAACAATTAAGAATCTTTTCATTCAATCATTTACCGCTTTCTACCGATTCCCCCTAATGACCTAATCTACAGGAAACTTGCATAAAATCTCTCCATGAGTAACCAATTGAATCAATTGACTAATCAATCAATCAACGTGTTCACATTATTGAAAATCAAAATCATATTGTTTCATCAATACAATTTTTCCTCCTAGATGACATACCTTGGGAGTTATGTGCGACCTCGTAGATGACCTAACTTAAGATATTACATTCATTTATCATTTCTAAATGACCTAACGTAGAATCCTTCTCACTTTCTGTGCTCTCTTATAGATGACCTAACTAGGAAGCCATATCACCTTTTGTGTATGCTTCCAAATGACCTAACTTGGAAGCCATCACATTACGGTGACACCCGTGGAGTGGGGGCAAGAGTTCCTTTTTTATACCACTCCTTTATAGGTCAAATATTTTGATCAAATTTGTATGGATCAAGAAAACCATGAAATATTTGATCTGAGTCCGTCTGCAGTGGCTATATCTTGAGGATGTAGTTAAATATTTGAGAATAACACAATTTTCTTCCTACACTCTTCCTTTGGCAATAGGATGCCCAAATCCTCCAGTTATTTATTCATATACACGTATTCGAGTTGGGTATTGATCACTTCCTACCCCATCTCATCGTCATTATACAACATTTGCCACCATCCAACATCACAATCATGGATTTCATTTAGTGCACTTCATCAAGACATTATAATTTTTCACTACGTTGCATGGATTAAATCATTGATCCATGGTTCGACACACTTTTTGGTTCTTTCAGCACGTTTCTACTACACATGTGTGAGTTATACTACAACATGGGCTTCTTCATATTTCACTCAGGTACGCATCTCTATCTACTTTATGTTACCAAGCTTTCCACTTACCAACATAAAGTGGGGGAAAATGTAGTCACAAAATCACACACTTGCTATTACATTTATGCTGCCAAGTATGTTATTTTATATATGGATCTCACGTAATAAAATTATTGACTAATGGCTCATCCCTTAGTCTTGTCATCAGTTAGTCAGTCCTCATCATTGTTTGTCTTGCACAGTCGCTAGTTGTCTATACAGTTCTGATAGTCTTTTAGGAATGGCCAGGTGTCATTATTTTATTGTTGGTAGTCTCTAGTCTATAACTAGGGCACCTAGGGTAGCACTGGGGTGCCATAGGGAACCCCAAGTCCGTGATTTTAGGTGCCCTGGTCTCCATGAATTTTGGTTCTTATTTAAAATTTTGAGGTCGGTCTTTACGATTTTGTAATTACATTCCCCAAAGATTTAGTTAACATTCTCGGGTCATTAATGTTGAAATTTGAACAAGAGATCCCTATATAAACATAACATACTCACTATATTATGGGTGAACATCTTACCATAAAGGGCTAGCTATCTACTAAGGAAAATGGATACATTTGGGCATCTTCTACATCTGCATCACACAAGCATAGGGGGAAAGGGTTGTATATATTACATTCCATCCACCATTTGTATTTTTACATCTAGTTATTACCCCCTACTTTTACGTCATTTGCATTAGGGAATCCTAGGAAAAACATGACACACTCAAGCACACAAAACTACATCGGGTCTGGAATGTAGTATAATGCTTAGTCATAACTCTACCACTATAGAAGCTAAGGTTAGTCTAACCCCTTCATTTGCATCTTTATTTTTGGCAATTTAATGCTTTGTATGGGGTTTTGTAGGTAAATTTTCATCACATCTTTACAATTACATTAGCAAGGATATTGCAACAACTAAGTGACCAAGATGAAGTTGTTACGAAGACCATGTGACACTATTGGAACAATACCTCGAGCTTTCTCATAGACTCGAGCACCCAGATCATAGACCAAGGTTCCCCAGGGTTCGTATTTCCCTTCCACGTGCCCCAGTAGAGGAACATCTTCATTCATTGTAATTTTCTAGGTAACATCATCAGTCTCTATCCTATCCACACATCATTCTACCCAGTCCTGCATACAACGAGGTAAGTCACTTTAGGTTAGTATCTTATCCCTTCCTCTCTTTTCTATTGCATTTAATTTTAAATATAAAATATAATTATCCAACATTTACATTTTTTGTCACTAGTATAGATTAACTTATAAATCCCAATTTTATGTAATCACTAGATTACCAATGCATACATGAAGTGATGAAATCTTCCACTTCTAACAATTTAAATACATAATTTCTTGTAAAATCAACAAATAACAACTATGAAAAGTTTTAAGGAATTAAAGTACAACCCCAACCAAGTAACTATTGTAATGTGGTAGCTTCCTAGAGGTGAGATTTACTTGTTGTCTCCTCATTTTTAGATCCTCTTCCAATGATAAAATCTAAATGATCCAGGGATTTAGGAATAGAAATTGCCAGAAAATAAATTTAAAATACTTGTTGTGGCTAGCTTTGCACAAAGGAAATGACTAAATGTGAGCATCATATGAAGAACAAAGTAAATGTAATGGTTTATCTATGTTATCCCTCTCTAAATTTTAGTAGCATAACACTTCACCAAAAATATTAAATGTCTAACCCATCATACAGATAAAAATTTGATTTCTATAGAATGTGAGGAGAGAAGATGCCAAATAAAAGTGTCCATCAAGAAATGATAACTTAGCCAAAGGAGAAGGATTTAACATAATAAATTTAGTAAGAAGAGAGTAATAACTCAATACCAATCCAACAAGCCTTTTCTTAGTTAATTTTACCAAGAAATGCAAGAGAAATTCACGTCAAAATCAAAACATGAATTTCAAAATGCGTGTTTTAATTTCATGTAGGAGGTGACATGACCACCCCTATTGCCAGAGGGGCGGTTGCACAACCACCCTATTACTAAAAGGGAGGTTACGCAACCATGGTGGTAGTTAAATAACCACTACTCTTTAGTAAGTGATGATTACACATCCACCGCTCAAAAACAATGCCAAAAGAAAAAAAATGGTTTTATAGGAAAAAGTTAAGTCTGGAGACAAAGTAGAAGGGTTGATTTGAGTTAAAGGAGGGATATAAAGGATAAGGAAGGGATCTGGATCTCATTATCATATTGGAAGGATTATTTGTCATCATTGAAGACATGTCACATTTCAGTGTTGTACCGTGTAATTTTTGGGTGTATAAAATATCCTGATTTACAAGCTTGAAATTTATAAAATTCATTTCCCATCGAAGGCTCCTTGGTCTAGTGGCGATTTTTTTAGGATTTTAATGATCCCACTAGGGATCAAGTATTTCTGATTGTAAGGCCTTGATATACCCAACACAAAGATTTGAAATGGTTGAGGTAAGGATTGTGCCTTAGGTGACTTTGACGATGCGGATTCCCCTTACTCGTAGCTTCTTAATATGAAGGTGATCACTAGTTTATTTGTACACTTACTCGTAATTGTATAAAAACTATATGCTTCCTCTAAAGCATGAGCAGAGATGATGAAAATATTTCTAATCTAGTGCTTAAATGAGTGCACTACTCATAAACAATTCTTTTCCCACATAGCTGCAAATAATAAAAATGTCAAATCGTCGACATTATATTATCACATAACAACGAAAGTTTATTAGCTTAATTTTATTAACATTAATTTAATACATTATTCTGATGTAAAATGATTAAGTTAGTTATGCCTTTGTGGCATCTAACTGACCGATGGTTCTCTTGTAATCGTTATGGTCAGCTTGTATATATCTGTTGTCTTTTTTGTGTTTTAATCAAGGCATTCATCAAATTTTTATTCTATCTCTACCTTCAATGGTATCATAATAGATCGATCTGGAGGAGAATATGAAAAATGTGACCTATCTTATGCTACACAGAGGGAAGAGACAAAATCATTGTTCGAGGAGTTGAATTTATAAAATGGGGTTTTTTGTGTTAGTTGTGCATCGATTAGGTGACTTTGTGAATTATAGAGAAGTGGGGTTAGTTTGTGAATATTGCAGAGCTAGGCTTGCACTTTATCAATGCCTTTTTGGGAGAATGGATCGATGACACTTTGTCTACTTGCCTTCAATACTTGGATGACCAGGTTGATACAAAAATAAAGGAAAATGTCTTTCTGCAATTATTTTTCTCCATCCAGTTCTGTGTTGTGAAACAAAATGTTGGTGATGCATTTTATGAGTTTTAAAATCCTCAGGAACAAATCCAAGATTATGTTTTTGATGTAGTATGAGAAAATGTGCTATAAATGGCCTTCGACAAATTGTTTGATAAAAATGGTGATGTTTCCAAACTTGTGTTGGACGAGCTTGAAAAATAAATGGGATCATATGGATATGACATAGAGTAGATATTGGTGGTTAATATTATTCCAGAATTATTATGTGTGAAAGGAAATGAATGAGATTAATGCAGCCCAATGGCTGTAGCTTGTAAGTGTGTATAAAGGTGAAGCAGAGAAGTGTAGTCACAAAATCACGCACTTACTATTACCTTTATACCACTAGGTATGTTAATTTATATATGAATCTTGTGTAATAAAAGTATTCACTAGTGACCCATTTCTAGGTCTTGTTGTCACTTAGTCAAGTGTCACTTAGTCAAGTGTCATTGTGTTTTGTCAGGTTCCAACTAATCCTGTTGATTCTCTTATAGGTATATACATTGTTGAGTAGTCGGTAGTTTCAGGTCACTAGTGTCAAAATTTGAACAAGAGATCCTTATATAAACAAATCATACTCACCACATTATGGGCGGACATCTTACTCATCAAGGGTAGATATCTACTAGGGTAAGGGACTTCATTTGAGATTCTTCTACATCTACATCACACATGCATTAGGGGAAAGGGTTGTATTATTTCCATTCCATCCACCATTTTGCATTTTACATCTAGTTATTGACCCCTACTACGGCATCATTGGTGCTAGGGCATCCTAGGCACAAAATTACAAACACACACACACACACACACACACACACACACACACACACACACACACACACACACACACACAGAGAGAGAACTACATTGGGTTTGAAATGTAGTGCAACGCTCAATCATAAGACCACAATTTTGGTAGATGAGGTCAGTTTGACCTATTCATATGCATTTTTCTTTTTTAGGGATTGATGCTTTGGATAAGATTTTACAGGTAGATCTTCATACAATAGTTACAACGACTGTTATGCCTCCTCCCTCTCCCCTGACCACTCCTATTGCTACTCCCATGTCTCCTACCTCTTCTCATTGTGTTTCCTTTTTACTTTGATATATATTACAAATATAAAAACCAAATTATTGCATTACAATACAACATTTAGTTTCTATTTAGATTAACTATTCATAGCTAGCTAAATTTTACCTATTTTTAGTTAATCATTTTTGTGAACCCCACATTACAAACATTGTTGTTTTTGGATCCTCTTTTATACCCTAGTTACTAGCATATATCTTCTTTTCTCATCATGTCTCATTTTAGTGTCAACCATATTTATGATGAGGCTCTCATCACTGAACTTACAACTTTATATAGTGCTCCTATGACCTTACCTAACGCCACTCGACAACTCCTCTTAGAAGGTCAAAAACATGTGCCTACTAATCCTGTTGATTCTATTATAGGTATATGCCTTGTTGATGACCCTATTTCTTTTACTCATTGTATGCCATGCCATTTGGTAGCAGTTTATCCTTCTTATTCTTCTTCTGATATGCCACCTAATGTCTTAAATCCTTCTATCATTGATTATCTATTAGGCATTGATTCAAAATCTAGTATGCCTCCTCCCTCTCCCTCGGCCACTCCTATTGCTACTCCTATATCTCCCACCTCTTCTCATTATGTTTCCCCAAACTATCATTCTATTCCATCAACATATTCTTATTACCTTGATGATCCTATTGATAGTACTCTTATGACTAAAATTGACCATACTACTTTGTTTCTTGTTCCTAAGGAGTCTCCTTCTTTCTACACTATTGAGAGTGCTTGAACTCTTCCATATTTTTATTCTCCTATGATTGCTTCTACCATAGTGCATGAGTCCCCACCTTCCATTGTTTCTTGTCATTCTACTCGTTTATCTACACTTCCTTCTTACACTTCACCCATACTCTATGTTCCTTATAATATTGTTAGTGAAACTTCCCCTTCATCATCTCATGTAGCTCCTTTGACCCACACTCCACATGCATCTTTAGCATCAGATCCTATCATCTCCCCTCTTGATATACCCATGATCACACATAATGACAAGCTTCAACCTCTAAATAAATTGTTTCCATCTTCTTCTATTCTATCATAGGAAATTATATATCTCATGCATGTTGTAGGTCAACTTCAGTCTCAGGTTCACACCCTCACCTTAGAAAGTAGGTCTTACTATGCGTCTATAGAAAACAATTACTTACATGGTAATCCCATTCCCCAAAAATCCATAACTTGGCCTTTCTTAAATATTTTATCATGCCCAAATTTACATTCTTCAATGGTACCAGTGACCCTCATGCTCATATTACACATTATCGCACTCTTATGGCCTCTTATTCCAACGATAGACTCTTGCTTAAGGCCATCCGATTTAGTATAGTTGACGATGCACTTAAATGGTACCCATTTCCCTTCTAGTTTTATTAGCACTTTCTATGACATGGAGGATGCCTTACTTTGTATTTTTATTATCAATAATGGTTCTAGGGTCACACACAATCACATTCCTACTCTACATCAGGGCTCTTCAGAACCTATTCAGGATTACATCTTATACGTCAATACTTGTATACATCAACTTATCTTTCATCCTAGTGACTTGGAAAAGTATTTTATATTCTGTCATGGTATTATTCCTCCTGTACAACAACACTTATAGTATGATACTTATGATTCCTTTTTACTTTTTTGTTACAAGGTTGTTGATCTAGAACATGACCTTCTCGCTTCTCCTCTAGTAGAGCCTTCCCACATTTCTCCGACTACTATGTCCCCTGTTGCTCCACCTACACCTTTAATTGTACATCCTCGGCAACCTCCACCCTTGGCTAAAAATCAAACAAATCATGATATTCCTATGCCAACTCCTAGTAACAATCCAAAGAAACCCCTATCTCAACCCAAAGTGCAAAGGCAATAACCTCATTCTCATCCTCCACCTCCTACACATGTTTCTCCAACCCTGCGACCAATTACTACTACTACTACTTCACCTTAGTACTGTGAGCCTCTATGTTTTTCACCTAATGCTAGACCTCATTATGTCTTGCGTATATTACTTTATGAGCAATTAATTCGGCTTCCTTCCAATCAACGCCACCCTCAACATTGCTTAAAACGCCAGCATCATCAGTAATACTGTAATTACCATCGTATCATTGGTCATCATGACAATGACTATCTTTCTTTACGTGAGAAGTTACAACAATTAGAGGACACTAATGTCATATCTTTTACATCTCGTGAGCAATCATTGTCTCCTTCACCACGATAGTGTAGGAATAAACCCCCTAAGTCTTCTCCACCTAGTACTCCATTTTTTCATCATTCACCACCGTCACATGCACGCTATCCACAACCTCTATTTCTTCCACCTCAATATTCATTGCATCCGCCTCACTTGTACTATCCATCACATGCATCCTATGGGTTCCCACCAGTCTCTGCATATCCCATGCTCACTCTATATGACATGCACTTTGGTCCATACACCCATTCTCCACCTGTCATCCTATTCATTTGTAACTGATCAATATTACCTTACCCCTTGATGATGCACTTGTGTTCTTATGGTGCTTACATGAATGTTGAGGGATTAGTTTAAGAATCTTACATCACGCGCTCCATCATTCATCTCATGCACCTTAATAATTTCCAAATGACACACTCTTGCTTACGTGGCTCATACTTGACTGCTGAGGGGTCTTATTACATGATCCTATTCATTCATACGCTGGGGGGAATCGTTACTCTTTTTTCCCCCTCCTTTTTTATCACTTTATCTTATTACATTCCATTTTCACATATTCATCATGATATATTTACCTATTTCCACATTTATTCTATTATCATCATTCTATTACCTACATGCTACATATTTTATTCATCCAATATTTCATCTACCACATCACATTAGTCATCTATAACCTCATGTTACCATAAATATTTTATCTACCACTACTACTACATCATCATGTACATTTATATTCATCACATATAATACAACACACATGCTTGAATAATAAAGATAACATCATACCATATTCATTACACCACAATAACAACACAACGTAATTATCAATATCATATATATCAAAAATAGGTGTCCATACATATAGCGTTCATATTATCGTCATAAAAAAAACATGTTTCATCATTAGGGGGCAAGGCCCCCTACATCATATACAATCATCACTATAAAACCTCATCATCACTATCACGCTCACGTACTGTGAGAGTCCTATAGCTAGATGCCTCACCACCAATGCGACGCCAAATTTTGTGACCATGAAACTTATCCACTTTTCTGTATAAGATCGCAATCTCCATGTTTTACTTTGATAACTAACGCTACAAATCTACATATCGGGTGAACACGTACTAGGCCAAGGGACTACCACCTGCCACCTCTTAGGCACATCGAGTCTCCTCACGTGCCTCATCCCTATTGCTAAGCAACACTATACATGTCACCGCTACTATGCCCACTGGCTCAAACAAATGGGCATGCTCTCCTACAATGTCATCCACGCACTCTAGTATCCCCTCGCATAGCACATCACTAGGCACATTCTGCGTCAATGTTTTTACTATCAACGAAAAATGTGCATCTCCTACATACATAACATATAACCTCATGTTAGTTAATCACATACAAAACCACATCAATAGTTAATTAACCACAACTTTAAGCATACAAAAATACTTACGATATGCCATAGTCGTTGCTACATGGTTAGGGACACCTCCCTGACCCGAAAATACTGGGTATAGCAACACCCACCAGTGTGCTTCCCACCATGCTCGATAATAATCTGTGCACCCTGTGTCATCGTCATCGAAAACCATTATCGCTCGGTCTACCACATCTAACCCCGGTGGTATCAATTGATTTGTTGTAGGTCCTGGCCTCACACCTGCCCTCCTAGGGGCCCTAAAAGCTCATAACCATATATATGGCTCTGGGGGTACATCTTGTGCCATCCCAAACTACCACGATACTATCTCCACCTGAAAAATCTCCACTACACCTGGAAATCGGTCCTCTAACCACATGGTCCTCTAAATACATCACAACTATGTCACATCCTTTGGCCATCCCCCGTAATTATGATATGGCCTCCATGTCACCAACTCGGGTCCCATCCTATCTATCAATGCCCTGAATCTATCTGTGTCCATCTTCCTTCCACAAATATCCACCCACCATCAAAAAAATATCTCTATTCGAGCCCACTCCCCTTGTGGCCCTACAACTCGTCTCAATACGGATATATGCTCATATGCCCATACATGTAGTAGTGTGGTGGATCATATACCCCCACCATACTCATCAAGTGTAAAATGATACAAGTCCCTGTAAATATGGGCTAATACACACTGCACCCATGCATATCACGTCCCATCATCCTCTATCCGCTGACATATGTCGTGTATCTTATGCACGATGTTGACATCCCCTCCCTCCGCTGTTATACAAGATTATATCACCACTGCAATAAAATTCCACAAATGCGGAACCCTCGACTGTAATATCACATCCAAACTAATATGGGCCTTCGTAGGAACCTTTGACATTGTAAAATATCATCTATGCAAGCGCATTTGCCACTCGTTGTCCACTACCACCATCACATGTACTCTCTCCCCAACTAATGGAAACCACAATATACGATATACACCCTCCAACGTCACTGTCATCTCTCCCATAGGAAACCAAAATGTGCATGTGTGTGCACACCACATCTCACTCGATGTAATCAACATAGGAATATTATGGGGCACATCCCCCATCAATGCTATATGACATAGGTTGGCATGGTCCAACACATCCCACTCATCATCCAAAAAACCTAATCCCAGTAGTGTACTCAAGTGCCAAGCACCGCGGAACTCCCTCGAGTGGATATCCCTCTGCACAAAACATGACAACAACCAACGAAATGATTAGAACACTTTCCATGATCATTCCCTACCCACCTATTTGTTGTTAAACCATGTTTGAAATCATCCAAAAATCCTAATCATTATTTTTACTTCCCACACTTCATCGCGACACTTATATTTTTTATGTTGTATGGATTAACTCATTGATCCATGATTTGACATGGTTTTATAGCTCTATCGGAACACTTCTACTACACATGCACTTTCTTCTACAACTTGGGCTTCTCTGGATTTTTCTCAGGTACACATCTCTATCTACTTTATGTTACCGAGATTTCTTCTCACCAACATAAAGTGGGGGAAAATGTAGTCACAAAATCATGCACTTACTATTAAAATTATACCGCTGGGTATGTTAATTTATATATGGATATTGCATAGTAAAACTATTCACTAGTGACCCATTTTTAGGTCTTGTTGTCAGTTAGTCAGGCTTCATTGTGTTTTTTCAGGTTCAGTCGGTAGTTGTCTTTGTAGTTTTGGCCATCTTTTAGGGTGTCTCAGATGTCATAATTTGTGCAGTTGTCATCTTTAGGTCTACATTGGGGTGCCTAGGGTTACACTGAAGCACCCCAGGGTGCCTAAGTCTGTGATTTTAGGTGCCCATGTCATCATAATTTGTGGTCTTAATTTCATTATTCGAGGTCGGTCCTAACAGTTACCCCATTTATTCCCCTAGGTTGTAGTTGGTAGTTTCAGGTCACTAGTGTCAAAATTTGAACAAGATACTCCTATATAAACGAAGCACTCACTACATTATGGGTGGACATCTTACTCATCAAGGGAAGCTATCTACTAAGGCAAGGGAATGCATTTGGGGTTCTTATACATCTGCATCACACAAGCATAGGGGGAAAGGGTTGTATTATTTCCATTCCATCCACCATTTTGCATTTTACATCTAGTTATTTCCCTTTACTACTATGTCATTGGCACTAAGGCATCCTAGGCACAAAATTACAAACACACGCACATAAAAGTACATTGGGTCCTAAATGTAGTAAAGTGCTCAGTCGTAAGATCACTAGTTTGGCAACTGAGGTCAATCCAACCTATTCATATGCATTTTTTATTTTTTCAGGATTGATGCTTTAGATAGGGTTTTGCAGGTAGATCTTCATATAGTAGTTGCATTGACATAGACAACATTGTTGCGATACCCGTGGGACATGAGCAAAGATAACACAAAGATATTGTGACACTACCATTTTACGTTTTTGTGCATTTTCATAGTTTGTAGTGCCCACAACATAGACCAAGGTGCCACACTACCACTCCTAGTGCCTCATTACGGTCATATAATCAAATTCTTCCCTTCTTGAGGTCATTCTATCATAGCTTTCCCAATCTATACACCAATTTGATACAGTCCATCACACATTGAGGTAAGTTATTTATAGGTTAGTAACATATCCTTCTATTTCCTTTTTACTTTGATATATATAACAAACATAAAAACCAAATTCTTGCATTGCAATATAACATTTAGTTTCTATTTATATTAACTATTCATAACTAGCTACATTTTACCTATTTTTAGTTAATCAAGAAGATACTACAAGTTAAAAAGGTAGAAGGTGATGCAGAGGTAAAATATCTTTTCAGTGTTGGGGTTGCATGGCAATGACAAGAAATCACAGATGGGCTACGAGAAAATGTGATAGGATTCTCTCATAATGTTCCTCAAAGCTATATCTGCTAATTAATTAGCCATTCTCTCATAATTTGCATCCTCTCGTCAGTCACCTATGACGGGGTCGTACAATTTCTTTGGTGATAATTTTATCTTTATTTTGTTCATTTTTTGTTGTTCGTGATGTTGTTTGTTGGTGTGTTTTTCAATAAAATATGCAGAGCATTTTCTAGTTTGGTACCTCTTGAATGAAGGACATTGTGAGGAGAAAAATCATTAAATTAGCACTTAGTTCTTGTGTAAAGGGTTCGTGGAAATCTGAGAAACCGCCAAAGTGTGCAGTTGAGACATCAATTCACCTCTAGGTTCATGGTGAACCTACAGTTGGAAAACCGTATGGGTTTGTGGTAATCCAAGGAAACTGGAAATCACCAAGGTGTTATCAGAGATATATGTACTCAGGTCACTTTCAGGTTTGTGGTAATCCTGTAGGGAAAAACTAAGGTGTCACCAAGACCAAGAAGCCAAAAAGATGGCATGCCGCCTCAAAGGTGACAAGGCTACTGAAAACATAAAATCATGCACTTTAGAAATTATTTAGTCTCGGTCTGATACTACTGTTTAGAAGGTTCTTGAGTGAAGAAAGTAATAATTAACCCTCATCTTTTGTCCATATTATTTTATTTTATTTCTTCATTCCTGGCCTTTTACATCCATATTCCTAGCATTTTTCGATAATTTATCGTTATTTTAGCCTCAATTGGGGCACCTAGATTATTACATTGGTGCCCTAGTCCCACCATGGGCGCTCCGATCCTTCTTGAAATTTTCCACCACTTTTTGGGATCTTTCTATCCGTTTCTCCTTCTCATCATTTTAGTGGTCTGCCATTTCGGGGACATTTACAAAATTAGATCAAGAGAACCCTATAAATATAAAGTTATGAGACCATAATGAGGGACTTAGCATCATTCACTACTTTCACTCATCTATAGTTACATCTATATATTGAATTGGAGATCACTTGCATTTACATAGCTCCATCACAAGGCACAAGGCTAGGACATCTGCATCACACGTCATATGATTCTATTTTATTCTATGCACACATAATATTACATTTTCTAGATTTATTTATTGCTCACTACTTCACAAAGTGTGACTTGCACAAAAGCACCTAGGGCACATTATGCACACACTCACCATAACTACATTTGTGTTTTAAATGTAGTGCAACGCTTAGTTAGTAAGTCCACTATTGTGGCATCTGAGGTCATTCCAACCCTTTTATTTGCATTTTTTTAGGGATTGATGTTTGTTTAGGGTTTTGTAGGTATTTTTATTCATCTTGGATCATTGGAGACATCTATTACATGACAATGAATCTGATGTGACAAAAATGAGGGTTTCAGAATACCTCCTTGCCATATGATATTCGGTTTCAAAGATTTTATACAGATCAGGGTGCCCAGTTTACAGACCAGAGCATCTGCAGGCACCCCAATCCTTTCCTAGGCGCTCTAGTTGAGGAAATCATTCTAGATCTATCCTTTTCATATTTTCTACATAGTCATTGCTACCTGCAGATCTTCTAGTCACCTCTACGACACAGTCTCGTAAGCATTTGTTATTCATATGTGTTATTTACTCTTCTCTTTTGTACATTAGGGTTAACATTTTTTTAGCATAGTTGTTTAGCTCATTTGCATATTTCTTTACTGCATTCACAATTGTTTATATATTAGATTAACTAGTTCATATATAACCATTATACATATTTTAGTCAATAATTTTAGTGAACCCAATACTTTCACACTTAGGATCCTCATTTTCCATCTATTATGGCTCCCCAAGTTGCTCAAGTCTCTTTATCTACTTTACCTAAGAAATATCCTCATTGCCATGATGTTTTGTAAAAAATAGCTAGACTGCACGTATTTGGATGACAATACACCACCACACAAAATAAGTCATATATTCGATCATTGATATGCCGATTCTGATACTAGTGATCCCTCATCTACTCAACCCCTATTGTATTAAATTCAAGCTCTACATGCTTTATTTCAAGACAAATTTAAGGCTGTGGAATCAACCAATACATCCCTTAGATATTAAATTCAATAGCTTAAGGATGCTTCTTAATCGCATGTTTGTGCTCATTCTACATCCTCTATGCAATCTATGTCCACTACATGCAGGGTTCATTTTAAGAGACCTCTTGGAAATCGGAGGTGGAGAATACCTGGCGAATATCCCCGGAACCGGTTTCGCGGGAAGGCGAATTTTTTGGGGGTTGTATGAAAAAATTTTGCCTGATTGTCAAGTGGTGCGACAGAAGGCTACAGACGTGCGATAGGAGATTTTTCTGTCGCACGTCAAGAAAATGTAGTGACGCGTGTCACTAAGGTCTATTGACGCACGTCACTGCATTTTCTTGATGCGCGACAGTAAAATTTCCTATCACGTGTCTGCAGCCTCCGACCTCTGCTTTCCCATCAAAAAATCTCCGTGTCACGCATTAACACTACCCTTGTCACGCGTCAACACTTCCTCTGTCGCAAGTCAACACCTCCTCTGTCGCGCGTCACCACTACCCAAGTCACGCGTCAACACTTCCTCTGTCGCACGTCACCACTTCCTCTGTCGCGCGTCACCACTACCCAAGTCGCGCGTCAACACTTCCTCTGTCACACGTCAACACCTCCTCTGTCGCATGTCACCACTGCCCAAGTCGTGCGTCAACACTTCCTCTGTTGTGCGTCACCACTTCCTCTGTCGCGCGTCACCACTGCCCAAGTCGCACATCAACACTTCCTCTGTCGCGCGTCAACACCTCCTCTGTCGCGCGTCACCACTACCCAAGTCACGCGTCAACACTTCCTCTGTCACGCGTCACCACTTCCTCTGTCGCGCATCACCACTGCCCAAGTCGCTCGTCAACACTTCCTCTGTCGTGCATCAACACTTCCTCTTTCGCGCGTCAACACTGCCCAAGTCGCGCATCAACACTTCCTCTGTCGCATGTCAGTACAGCTGTTGTCACGTGTCAACAATCACAGGCTAACAGTAATCTGAATCTCTGGTGCTTAAGGGTATGCGAGTTCAAATTTCACAGTATTGGTAATTTGTTAAGCTACTTGAGGTATACTACCCCCGGCAAATCACCTAGGTTTTTATAGGAGATGTTTTCAAATGAAGGCGAAGCTGACCCCCCAGAAAAAATATACTATATATTTTAGGCAAACAGGACACCAACCCACTCCGAATAATTCGCCTTTTCAAATTTTCATAAAATGAAATTTCCGCCATATTACGAATATTCGCCGCTAAAATTATCCCTGACTATATGTCATCTATTTGAACCTAAAGACATGCCATTTCCTGATACTCTCATATTTGAACATAATACTACACCACATGACATTCTTATTCAACTCCTTAGTCACTAGTTGATCACTCTACCACCTAATCATTACTATTCTCCTTATCGGTTAGCAAAATATCAAGGTCGTCTATATTGCAATTATCATTGAGTCAATGGGCATAATCAAACATCTCGGGCATCAGGGCCTTATTTCATTTTCTACAAAACATTCTAATACAAGTGATAACTTCCATTGGGTTCCTAAATCCAACTTATACATATTTAAGGAGCATCAAGTCAATGTCACTCTAGCAACTCGTAAGAAAAAACCTCTTGCAATTAGTTCACCATATCCTCCTATTAATCCATCTATGACATCACCAAATCCATTGTCTACTAACATTAGTTCACAATCACCTATTAATAAGTCACCAATCATATCACCAAGTCAACTTAAGCAAGTTTCCTTCAGAGTTAGTGCAACATGGTCTCCTCTAGAACCTAAGCTTCAACCAATTAATTTCATCCCAACAATTAATCCTCCTACTAGTGATCACGATATATTTTAAATCTCACCACCATCACATAGTTCTCCTATTGACTTTATCCAACATGGTTCCACCGCACCCAGACTTGATCTTTGGTAGGCGACTCTTGTTACTCTACCCTCCTGATGAAACACTCAAATTCTTATATGACTGTTGAGGGGTATTTTACCATAAAGAACCTCATTTCATCTTACATTACCATATTCCTCCATTACACCACCACCTACACATACACACATCTATAAGACTTTAACACTCCTTACACATCATCAATTAAACGAAATATGTCATGCTTCCTCACCCTCATACATCATTTATCACATAGCACACACATTATCATAGACTTGGGGGCATAGCATCCCACATCCCCCCTAATCTTAGCTTCTACGCATATCTCACTTTTGCATTCTCATACACCAATCTCATAACATACACATACTCATTACACACTTTAGTGTCATTATTACCCAATGACATGCTCTTGTGCTTCGGTTCACACCTGACTGTTGAGGGATTACTACACATGAATTCCACACGCTGATCTATAGGTACTACACATTGCATTTACTCTTACATTACGTGTCATACACCATACATTCTATATTTAGTCTACAACATTTTGACATTTTTGTATTTATACATCATACATCATGCTAGTCGTCATTATGCATATACCATTTTCTACACATCTTACATCCTACACTACTTATCTCACATACTACAATATTAATTTATCTACATACCTTACATATCATTCATTTTACCTTGTGCATTTTCACACATATTCTACATACTATACTAGTCTTCATCACATAGAAGTCACATGTTACATCATCCTACATACCACATTTTTTTCTCTATCTACATACATTACACATTACACATTCTATACAAATTGCATTGCATTCTACACATCACTTCTTTAAACATGCCACTCATCACACAGTGCTCTTCCATGCTTACATTTTCTTCTACACGTTTCGCTCACTAACCTATGATGCACTTTAGTTCCTCAGTCCATACTAGATTGCCGAGGGTTTATAAATCAAATGGACCTTACATTCATCATGTAATTATCATTCAACATTTCATCATGCGACATTTATAGGATAGTGACATACGATGTAGGATAAATAGTCACCTATATATTCTATCATGTTGTAGTGGTATACACTATAGGCTACATCACCACTCCCTTTATCCATATTGTAGTGATGTATGTGTTAGGGATAAATTATCACTCATATAGTAATCTTGTCGTGATATAAGCTTAGGATATAAGGTTCACTCACATCTCTTCTATATGTCGCATATCCTCATCACTACACATATACACATTCATTATAGTGCGGTAGAAAAAACACACCCTATTTGACCATTTCCCAATGACGCACTCTCGTTTATGGTTCATTCTTGACTTATGAGGGGGAAAACCAAATGAACCTCACTGCAGACATTTCCATTCACTCAGGGGGCACGTTGCTCCTATCACTTCATTTTTCATTCCATTCCATCCATAATATACTGCATATTATAGTTGCTTTTATTTTTGCTTACTTTTTCTTGTTCATGGTCATTTTATGACACATGGTAGTCTAATTACTTGTATGGCATTTATCTATATCATCAACACATGCATGTTTACATCCTTTTCTAGTTGTGATTGCAGATACACGCTTCTTACATGTAGCATGCATGTTCGCCTTGTACCCTTCCTACATTGGTTGTTGGGGGCATTTACATTCATCTCTCATAGGTGCTATTGTTTCATTTTGTACTTAGCACTTTACATTACTTGCTTATACATGCTTTTGACATACTAGCTATCTTTCTAACATGTTAATGGGTGCTTCATGTGCTGAATTTGTCATGCAGGGATATTTGTTTCCATACTTTTTTGTTACATTGTCTGCTATTTTTTGATCTTGTTTGTGGGCATTGCCCTTTTTTTGTGTGCACACTTGTTTTTTGTTTGCAGCCATGATGGCCTTACGTGTCTTGCGACATCATGAGTAATGTCCCATGTTTATAGCCCATTTTTTGTGGCTTACTTTATCACTTTTCATGTTTACATTATTTCACTGTCTGTGTAGCTTACATATGTTTTCCATATGCTTGCATGTTTGTTCACACTTGTCTTTGGCTATCCTTCTTGTTTTTATGTGCCTTGTTTTTTACCAAGCACTTTCCAGGGTTACAATATGCATGTGGTTGGTCCTCTTTTGGGGTTGTATTTCTCCTCTCAGCAACATCGTATGCACCCCCAAATAGGGGGGCATAATTTGGGGGTTTTTACACATTAACACAGAGATTATACACCATTTCGGTTCATTCATATATACAACGAGTGGGTTCAGACCAGTCTACAACCCACATACATAGCGGATTTTACAGGACATGGTGTCCTTAGAATTCTGGAAGCATTTACAGGCTTGGAGGTTACAGTGGGTGTGCCTATCTACACTACTTTAGCTAGTGGCATCAGATCGCTCAAAAAATTAGGACATAAAGAGATATTTATACACACATTTAGGGAATCTATTAGATCTTGGAGGATACAACAGAATTCCTCCCTTACAAATCATCTAAGAAATGATATTTCTAAAGAAAAAAATCCATGTGTTAGATTTAGCGTCAACATTTGGGATACATCATATATATTTAGTTAATGATATACACAATTAAACATACACAAATAAGTTTTAAAAATATTAGAACATGTATATAAAAGAAACCAAAAACCAACACCATGCACACAACCAAATAAAGGTTAGACGTTTCAAAATATGCACACAGGTTTATATTCTCTACAAACTGAATAAATGTTGCATAGAAAATGAAAAATATTAATACTTTTCTGTTGAACTTTTTCAAACTACCCCACCTTTCCGATTGCCACGTGGATTCATTCCATGCTCTTTCCCTATTCTCCTCCCTGCTAACGTGAGGCTCCTAGGATTAACTCTTTTGCATGGATATTTCAAGTCCATGTTATTTGTTAAGTTGTCGTTTATGTGGAGTCCATATATAATATACTAGTGGTTGCTCCAAGTGGAGCAAGATTACGCCGTGAGTTACCTGAAAAAGAAAAGACATTGAGTATAAAAGCTATGTAAGCACAGCGACTCAAGATCCGCACTTGTAAGTATTGGCTTTTCCCTGGGATGCCGCATCTTTCCATGATTTATGATTTGCTGGCAATAATTCCTCGACAGATATCAACATATGGATTGCAACTCGTCAACACTTCCGCATCCTGTGATTTACTGATGTCTATATTGTTGCACAACAACGGCTATGTAAACGCTGCATAGCTTTCTCACATGTAACATTTTGTACTCCGTTGTGATTCACAGCACCCATATGAATATCTGATCTAGTCCGATCAATGCTATTGATGTATAACACACCACTAATGATGACATGGTGATCAAATGGAAGACAAAGATGCTCATTAGCTCGATCGATGACTGGTTTATTCTAGGTCAAATGTGAAACAGTATTATGCACAACCAGCTCATCCCAGCTCAAGTGTAAACAAAGAGGTTACATATATTTGGTATAGCAAGGGTAGTGAAGATAAAGAGGCAGGTCATCATGGAATGCTCGGATTATAGTGATATCCGAGCCAAATATCCCTACACTTTAGGGGATGACTTTCTATATTTCTATAAAAATAACTCCAAAATAGAACTAAAAGGTGAATTTATGATCAAAATGAATAGAAAGAAAAAGTCTATAAAAGCTTAGGTGACTAGGGTGTTAGGTGAGGCGCTTACAATTGGTTGATTTATTGTAGCCTCTCTAAGTGAAGGTTTTGAGTTTGGTTGGTATAGAATGTGTCATTTGTGGAATGTGAACATGGATCAATTTAGATGTACCACGACATTGTACCCTGACATGCCCACAACTTAGAGGTTGTCTCTCTATCAAAACTTTTAGAACAAACCAGAATAGGAAAAGGAGGGGAAATTGTAACCACAGTCGGTAGTAGAAGAACCACTCTCAAGAAAAAGTTGGTAAGTTCTTATCTTGTTCAAATTTTTTTATACATAGTTAAACACAACACAAAGCACAAAATTATAGGAAATATCTCAAAAGAAGAGAGAGAGAAAACATACCGTACACACTAAAGTCAATTTGAGGTTTGGGTAAAATACTACAGTAGTTGGGAGAGTCTTTTCTTGATGTCGATTTTAGAACAGGTGAACCAGAAACAGAAATAAACCCTCGTTACCCGGTGAAAACCTGTTTTTTCACCGCTTCTTTAAAAGAAGAAGGATTATAGAATGAGGGCTTTTCTAAAACAAATTCCCCTCCATGCCACCCAGAGACTCGCTTATACTTAGAAACTCTTATTGACAATAAGAAGAGGCTGATGAATGTGAGTAAAAATAGGGAAAGGAAAGACCCTGCTTGCATGGCCTTCATAGAAAACGGAGAAATGTAAAACACCAATGACCCAAATCACAACAAAATCCCTTAGACCGCAACCCACTTCCTAACCCCTTAAATGGTCCTATTCCTAAGCTCAAAAGCCACTGCATGCGGATATATATATATATATATACACCTAAAAATGAAAACTCAAAGAAAAATTACATACCAGTGGTCGAAGTATACAGAAATGTTGGGCCAAAACTGAAAGAATCCACTAAGGAATTTGATTAATCTACAATAAATACATATCAAAACCATATAGAGCGGCCTCCATCTCACAGCGTGTAGAAAGATGTAACAACATGGATACCTCCACTCTAATTATGCACACCATACAACCTTACAAGACATATAAAAGCAATGAATTTATTGCTTACTCTTCTAGCTATCCATCATTTTCTACAACACTGTAATCCAATAACAGATGTCCTCAGAAGAGAAAATGATAGCTACCAAGCTCAAAGAATTGCATGTATAGCCATCAAGAAAACAACAGGAGTAGCAGCAACGCTCGTTATTGCCATCTTTTGACTGGCTTTGATATAATTCCAATCTGTATAAATGCTTGCCTTGAGAAAGAGGTTTTTACATGAAACTGGACAGACAATCATTCAGTTACAACCAAGGAACAATAGAAATGAAGGCAAATTATGCAACACAAATATCTTCAAAACTCATTCCCCGGTTCCAATTAATAGTATAATGTTGAAAATGTGGGCTTCTATTCTTGCATTTCTTTAAGAATTACCTGATTGTAATCCTCTGTAATGGGCTACTTATTGGCACCGTTTATGGGTTCAAGCTTAGATTTTCCCCCAGTAGAAGGCAACTGTCTTCCAGTTCGACCTTGTGATTGCCCGTTCCCATTCAACATCTAACGGTAATTCTTGACTGCTGGAGGAAGGTTTTGTGCTTGGCTTGGACTTCTGCAGAATAGTTCAGATATTTTAAGAATCATTTTAAATTTAAGAGAAATGATTTGCAGGAAACTAAAAGCTAAACTTGAACTGTAGGAAACAAATTGTATTAGAGGTCACAAATATGATTCAATTCACTATGCCCTCCGAAACCTAGTGTGCTTTCTCTAGGTCACTGCAACAACATACCACTATTTGAAAATTTAAATGCATGTATAGCATAATTATGCATGTCTTCCTTCGAAGTTGAAGTCCAGAAACAAAATCAACAAAATGAACAAAAGAGTCCAGTGATATTTAAGTTACCTCCCCTCAGGAGTCTTTGTTATACTATGTTGTGGCTTCTTAAGTTGTGAGACGTGTTCAACTGGTGTCACGGCAGGAACATTTGGTACATTGAATTGCCACAGAAGATCTGCTTCTGAGGAATCAGTGGTCTGATAATCATCCTTGCTTCTTGTCTCAAGTTCAACCTCTGACTCATCAGTTTCAAGAGGAGATTTTTTCCCTTCGTATTCACATTTCCCTTTCGCATCAGGTCTTCCGCTTCTGATTCCCCCATGCATCTCATAAATTTGTTGTGGTGAAAATTTCTCTTCTTCACAATTTGGATAGACCTTTCTCAGATTGGAGGGGCATCTTTGGTAATAGAACTCTGGAAGGAGTGACTGTCGCGGTCAAACATTGCTAATTGTATGTATGGAGATGATAGACTGGGTGATAGTAAACCAGCAGAAGGTAGTCCGGGAGATGGTAATCGTACTAGTTTCTTTGCATCACATAAATCCTCCCTGCATAGAGGACTATCATCAATTATCTCCACTGGTTGAGTGTCCCGACTATAAATAGGCCTCTTTTGTCTCCCAGTGCAATCGCTCCGAACCTAAGAAAATGTATCCACCATTCATCCAACATCCATCTTTTCTAGTTAAATAAATTCAGAAAAGGATTCCTAGGTGAGATAATTTAATGAGAATCAAAAGATAGTAGCATGAGATAAAAAAATCTTCACCAAATACCTCTATTTTTACAACATCTTCCATAGGCTGCCTGAGTTTTACCTGTGTTTGGACATCTCCTAAGCTCTGCCTCCGCAAAGGTAATGGGGAGACACAACTCCTCATTCTTTGCATCTCTGGACTAATCCTTGAATCTGTTGTTATTTGCACCTGATCAGCTTCTGCTTCCTTCTTTGCCAGTGCATACTTTAAATTCGCAATCTGCGATGTTCAAGAAAGATCAAGTAAAATATTCTCGGTTTCCTTGACAAAAGAAGTATACCAATTTCTAGCTACTCTGAGATCCTTGAGACACAAAAAACACCATTATTTGAAGCCAATCCTGTTAATGAAAAGTGATAAGCATTAATCCTAGGCACATACAAACCTGCTCTTTTAGCTCCCGAATCTCGCCACTCTCTTTGTTGGATTTTGCAGCTCCAAGTTCAACAGTGGCAACTCGCTCTGCAAACTTGAGTGTGCTCATTGTCTCCCCATATGCATCTACTTCAGGACTTATGTGCACAAACATGAGAGTTTTTGCCTGTCCGCCTGAAGAATGAATTCGACAATTATTACTGGCTTAGACTGAAGAAAAGCAATGGGTTTCTTCTATACACAAAGAATGATTTTTTACCTAGTGAATCTTGAAGCAACTGTGTGAGCTTGCTATTTCAGCAAGGAACGTGTGAGTTCTTTTGTGCAAGAGCAGCAATCACGTACCCTAAAGCTGACAAAGATTTATTGATATGTTTCTTTAATTTGTCCCCTGTGGCCTCAGATTTATCAACCCTCTCACTTCCGGCAAGGTCCACCAGATGAAGACATCCCCGAAGAATCATTCCAGAGGTAGGATCTTTGCCTTGGACATGGACAGTTAACACACTGCAAACAAAATAATATTTCAATTTTTAAGTAATGACCTCATGGCAACAAATAATTTGGAATCATAAAGTTGTTTGGGTATCAGATTTGCATCTGGAACATTGAGTCCTTTCTGCTGGGAATTATTGCGGATTTCCAATGTGCTAGGAGTGAAGGACTGTCAACTGTTGAAGAAACTAAAATCCAAAATAAAATAAGATAAAAAAGCTTCATAAATAGAAAAAATGATATCTCTTATTCAAACCATCAGAAACAAGAAGATCTCGGACTTGTTCATTGTATATTTCAATCATTTGAACAACAACATCATATGTGAATACATCCTTTCTTTGCTCTGAAATTTGGAATAAGTCATTCAATGCTCGATAGTTCACACCCCAATTCTCCTCCGTAATCACCTTAGGACCAGCCTGCACAAATGAAGCATTAATTAACAGATAAATTATTCACAATTTATCAATGTCGTATTGCTGTCTTTTGAAATTATTCACAATTTAGAATATTATTGTGATTACCATTGTGTATGTCTTTCCAGAACCCATTTGTCCATACGCAAAAATGCAAACATTGTATCCATCTAGAACAGATCTAATCAATGGCTAGGTATCCAGAAACACTTGCTCGGAAATTCAACATGGATTACAACTTAACATATGCCATCTTACAACATTTTAAGTAACCAAAACATATTTCAAGAAACCAAATAGAGATGATATAAGGATCCAACCTTGAGTTGCAGCTGATTTAAATACTTTGTTGAATGCAAATGTTCTACGTGCATCCTTCCCTTGCTTTGCAGGATTTACAATGGTGAGATTGCCATCCTCTCCAATGTAATCCACTGTACTTTGACCGTGGGCTTGGCCAGGCAAGAATGGTCTTACTCGGCAATATACCCTTATGCTTACTAAACAATTTAAAACAAGCTATCAACAGGGCTGGAATATTTTGCGGGAAGCTTTATGTAGAACAATAACGGTCCATTTATATTCCTATCACAAACTGTATTTACATTGCTTCAGATAATCTTGTTGAAACTATTTTTTCCTATCACAAACTGTATTTACATTGCTTCAGATGAGCTTGTTAAAAGTACTTTTCCCTATCACAAACTGTATATAGATTGCTTCAGATAAGCTTGTTGAAAATACTTTATTGTACTGCATTAGGGACAAAAGCGCAAAATATCTATGATAGTCAAAAAACTTTCCGGTGTCTAATTTGTGAAATTCTCAGCTTCTTCTGTCACCTCCCAAAACTGTCAAAAAAAATATTACACAAAATGGAAAACATACCTTTTAGATCCTGCACTTGATTGTATAGCTGTCGATTTTCCTCTAGCACTTTGTCGTATCCTGATGCAGCCTTTGGTAGTCCCCTTGTATACTTTTCTGTAGAAAGGAAATCAAGTTACCCAAAACATGAAGAATGCAGAAAATACATTTGACTTGTATTCACTTTGACAAAGCTTACCTATATTGTACATTTCATCATTCCATTCCATTTGCATCATCTGAAATCCTTCCCTTGTGTTACGTAGCATATATTTCAGTTCCTGTCAGATTTTGCAGAAAAAATGAGAATAATTCTTCTATTTGATTAACAATCACATACAATTGAAAGTTTCAGACTTTACTTCGATTTCCTTCTGCTGAAGGCGGATGTGCATCTACAAATTGGGGACAACATTTCCATAATCATCTACATCATTTGAGCTGTCAGAGAAGCATTTCTCATTCTGCCCATTTCGATCAACATAAGATTGTTTTTTCTCCCCATCTTCGCTAGCATTCACCTTTTGGTTGAAATGTCAGTCTTGACAGTGCCCAAACAAGATTTCTATTTTTTAAAAAGGTATTTAATGGTGACTATGATAAAGTTACAGATCATAAACAATCTATACAATTATAATATTTAAATCAACATCAGTTAATTTTTATAATCATAAACATTTCAAATGTTTGATTTTCATTCTATTTAACATATTCGCAGAATTATGCTCAAATATTCATAACAGAGAACTTACCATATGCTCCCCTGAAACTGTTTCTAGTGCTTGCAAAACCTTTGCCTTTGGAAAAGACTTCTTATCTTCACTTGTAATAAGGTCCTTTAGAACCATTGTAAACTGTAGACCACAATACTTAGAGTTGATAAGAATGCAGTGTTTAGCAATGCATTTGCCACAATGTGTTCTAAAAGAAGCTTTAGCAATGTGTTTTAAAAAGATATTTTGTATTGAAACCTAATAGTAGGTTTAGCTTGGCAATTGTCAGTTTTTCTTAGTTAAAAAATATATTTCGTATTGAAGTTTGGCAGTAGGTTTAGCTTCGCTACAAAGCTGTCTGCTGCTGCTCTTCCTCTGCATCATTTGAAGTGGGTTTTCCGTCTTCCTTTGGCTCCTCCCCTGCACCATTAGAGGTGGGTTTCTTCTCTTTTTAAGACACGGGTTTTGAAATGGCGGAAGCACCTCTCTTCTTGGGAGCCATTGGAATCTCTTTGCAAGTCTAAATTGAACATATCCTGCAATCATGGCATTCCATGCATTTTGTCAAATAGTTCACGTACATTGTTAATGCTTCCACATTTTGCATACATTTCTACAGGGCACTTGCAACTACATCATGCGACAAAACTCCATTCTCTGTTATGCTTTAGCGGATGTCCATACCCTGTTTCCAAGCTCCTCTTTTTGCACAGGCACGGAGTGTCTCCGAGATGATGGTGTGACCCGAAACAACATAAATGGCATGTTCATTAATGGTGAGGAGGTCTCCAACTGTACAAACTTTTAACAGTTTTATTTTACCTTCTCCCTGAAGAACCTGATCTTTTGTAGGTATCGCCCAACTGAAAACATCGCTGTTTAGTTTTGATAGCCTGGGAAATATAAAGCATACCGCCTGCTATTTGTGATTATTAGTATTTTAATATATAGAAAACTGTATAAGACTGGTTCCTCGCTTTGAATATCTCAGCACAAGGTGTTGTTTTTAGATGCCATTCTAAGCCTATTTTCCCTTTCAGTTGGGGGGAAAAAAGAAAAACAAAGCAAAAGAAGAACAGATGAAAATGGCTTCATAGCATTGGATGTGGTATTTTGGCCTCATATATGTGGCTACAGGTTACCGCAAGTTGGGAAAGTTGAAGACTATTTGTTTTCCACAAAACAAGCATTGATCGTGGTCAATCGTAGGTGAAGGGCAAGTTTTATGCAAGAAAACTACAACGAACTAACCACCTGGTTTCATGCCCACCAAACTCAACACAAAAAAACGGCAGGCTGTTATAGGTTGCCTGCATGCACTACCAATCTGCATTCAACAAATTTATGTACAGAATCCAAATGAGAATAAATGGTCTCTGTGAAATGGATGTGGGTTGTCAACTCTTTGCCAACTTTCCCCTCCTCAAACTCGGCAATTCGAAACCTGTCTTCCAAGAAGACCCTTTCACTCATGAAGATTCTGTAAAAGGTAACCCCTCTGTTCAGCTTCAGCTTGGAGCTGGGTTCTCAACTCCTCCAATGTTGTGGCGATTTCTGACTTCAACTTTTCAGGATAAAATTGTGCCCTAAACAATGCTTTCGAAAGAAACCAGAGAGAAAAACCTGGAAGTGTTACCTGGGAGGAGCGGAGAAGACCTAAATGTATATGCAATCAACAACTGACAGAAACCACTTCACCCGACAATTTACGGGTTTCCTGTAGCTTGTCGATCCTAAAAACTTCCCCAAATTGAACGAAATTTTTAAAAAACGAACATGCTTCAGGCAGGTTGGAAGAAGGGGCGACAGAGGAAAGTAGAGGGCACAAAAAAGAAGAAGAAGCCGAACAGGGTGAAGCAGGAGCAGGGTAACACGCGGCGGAACAACCCAGATCAAGGTGTCGAGAGGTGGCGTATAAACGGTGACAAGCAGGTCGAAACTGGTCACAGGCAGGTGGAAGCTGCTGAAGCAGCAGAGCATCGTCTGAAAACATACACGCAGATCACCAAAAACCAACACGTTGGCACTCCTCGACAAGCAGGTCAAGCAGGAGGATCGGATGACAAGTAGCAAGAAGCTGCACACCGTCGTCATTGGAGACCGAGTGCACTATAGCCACGCCTCCGGCGTAATTATATTTTATATTTTGGATATAGTTTTGCACAACAAATGTTTGGGGCATTTTTTTCTGGCAGTAGAATAAAAGTATATATATATATGAAATGGTTAAAAATTGTAAAGGGGATATATATAAAATATATGAAACAACATATGAACTCGAAATCATAAGTGTACAATGCAATGTGAACGCCAAACGACATATGTTATTTAATTTAGAGGGATAGTTAATTAATTTTGTTGTTGATGTGATTTGTAATTATTTGGGTGAAATTTTGTTAGTGTTGCAACGTGTTTGAGATGGTGGTTGCATCAATTTTTTGGTTAGATCATGATCTGCTTGTTGTCTAATTATTTTTTAGACTTATTGTTGCTTAATTCATACCTTTAACTTCCACAGACCCACTTCCTTGGGCTATGATACCTTATTAAATATACAAATAGAATAGAAACAAGAACAACAAGGAAATCCAAAGTAAATTCACACAAAGACATAAATTAATGTAGTTTAAGCCTGGTTTTTTTAATAAGATAACATTATTGTGTTATGGAAGGGAATGTTAGGGTTGCAAGTCATAACACTCCTTAAATATATTTTTTATAAACTATTCAAGATTATGACAATCATGTTATACAATTCGATTGAATTTTCCTTCCTTTTTCCTCATAAATGGCTTACCTATTAAAAATGTATTTGATTACCTCTAAAAACATACCTTCCTAACCAAACTTGGATATGTCTCTTCAATGGATCTTAGAATTCCTTCTAGAATTTTAAAGTCTCAATCATTCAAAATATTAATCTCACATTAGTTGGTAAGTTTGGTTTGAAAAAATAAAATAAAATCCCAATATACCGTGATCCTTATCCCAATAGGGGTGATAGTTACAATACTACTAAAATAATGGTTTCTTGATTTTAGGATGAATATGTTTTCTCTCCCCCTTCCAATTTAATAGATTTATATTCCCAAATAAACCCATTTTATTTCCTCTAAATAAATGCCTCACTATCCCATGCCATATATTCTTTTTCAACACAACTTAGATTTTCTTATGCAAATCCAAATGACACATTCATTTAGAAACTAAATTGTAAGGTTTGATTTGCTACAAAATCTAACACATAATTTGAAATTGAATGTTCTTCATGGTAATGGGGTGAATTTACAATGGATGGTTTATTGATTGTAGGATGAGTATGTTTTCTTTCTTTTCCTTCCAATCTCCTCATTAGTGGTTTCATAATCTTAAAAAAAATCATTTAATTTACTCCAAATTCATGCCTTACTATCAAAATTCAAATACGCCCCTTGAATGTATCTTGGAATCACTTCTGCAACGTTTACATCCTAATTAAAATAAAAAATCCCACATTGACTGGTAATTTTAGTCTTGGAAACATATCAACCCCAAAATACCATGATCCATATGCCAATGATGGTGATGCCATAATGAAATTGGCCCACCTACATGGAAGGAAATGTTAGAGCCATAGGTGAGTTAGGTTGGTGACACACCTTACATAATTTTATCTAACATATCCAAGATTATGAAATTTGTGTTATAAATCTCAATGTACTAGTGTTATTCAAGTACATAATTTTTTTTTGGCAAATGCATTGTAAACCTCAATTAAATGGGATTTATTTTTTATTAGATGAGACAATAACATTATGGTTGATTGATTTTATGATATGTATGTTTTCATTCTCTCCCTTTTCTTATAATCCTTCATGGTATCATATTCCCAAAGAAACCTGTTTAATTTCCTCTCAATTCATTCCTTACTACCCCACGTAAAATATGTTGCTTCAGTGCATCTTAGAATTAATTTTGTGATTCTAAAAGTCTCATTCATTAAAAGCTAAATCCCACATTAGTTGTAACATTTGGTTTGAGGAAACATATAAAACCTAATTCGATATACCATTATCGTTATGCAAATGGGCGTGGCA